>LPNX010458489.1:113269-123751 GCA_001517045.1 Pseudotsuga menziesii | reverse complement strand
ATTTTAATATATATTTAAAAAAAATATATATATGTATATAAAACGTATCCTACGTGTCCTGATTCCGGGGTCACCGTGCCCGTGTCGGACACCTCGAATCCCCGTTTCCTTCGTGTCCCGTGTCCCCGTGTCAGGTGACTTAGATAAAAACTAGACCAGATCTAGCAAGGGTTAGTATAAGAGCAATAGTTCCAGGTGTTTGACAAAGTCCTAAACCATAAATTCTTAAACAGTCAACGCAAAAATCAACCAGATCTAGCAGGGTTCATTACAAATACCGTGTGAGCTGTGCCGGGAAGACCACGGACCGACTCATATAAGCACATGGTGGTTATCAGTAGGGTTGTTAAGATGCCAATGTCTTTGAGCCTCTGGAATAGGGCTTCACGCAGGGCAGAGTCAAAAGCTTTCCAAAACTCTACAAAGCAGCAGTAGATGTCAAAGAGCGAGACCATGCCTCCTCAATGATGGCACGGAGGGTAAGATGTCTAATGAGCAGCTTGGAATCCTACCTGCCCCTTAGCTCTAAGTTGTATCTGCTCAAGCCCATTTGAGAGCGTCATATGAAGAACCGTAGCATAGAGCTTCGAGAACGTGTGGCCCAAGATGATCGTCCTGTAGTTGTTGGAATCTGAACTGGGACCTGATTTGTGTAATAGGTGGATAGTGTGGTGTGACCATGCCAAAGGAAACCTGTACAAACTACATGGCTGAAGAGCTCAACCAAATAACTAACAAAGCACAAAGACCATTCTTGAAGAACTCGTCTTGGAAACCCTCCTCTCATCTGCTACTTTGATGCTGCTCATAACCCAAACGGCCTCTATGATATCCCTATCTGTGAATAAGTAGCATGTGCCATTAAGAAGGCAGAGAGGTAACCTGAATATGGGGCTGCCCTAGAATATCATAGTGGATGTGTGGGAGAACATGGATCCAAGGTCAAGATCAGATGGGAGGGGAGAATGGCGAGGAAGGATGGTGCGCCAGAAGTGTTTGGGGGAGTAAGGAGAGAACATAAATCTCGTCTTCTCTGAGAGATGAAGAGTCATTTCTTGCTTTGGAGGAGACAATGATATGAAGCTTTGAGGCTGAAATAGGAGGGTTGAGAGTGGGTGAATGCATGTCGAATCCACGACAATGGAGAGCCTTGCAATCCCCAAAACAATAAAAGTGATTTGGGCACCCATTTTGCTTGTCTATCCAACCATAACCTCAAATTTCCCAACGCCCTTCATCTCAGGTGATTTCCAAGACAGGGTTCTCAGTTTGTGCAATGAGTAGCTTGCCAGATCTCATGATCGTGCATGGGACTGATGCACACACATTGGTTTGAGCGTTGAGGAACTTTTGGGTACCCATTTGGCCCATTGAGCCTCTAGGAGAGTTAGATAGTCCAATGCTCAAGTGGATTGCCAATTTCCAGTTACAGGTGCTCAGATACTCACACGTGCAGAAGCCTTGAGAGACCTTCTTGGGAAAGCTTGTTGCTTCCTCCAATGTACTTAACTACAAGACCTAACTAAGGAAAAGCTACAACAAAATCACAAAACACCTAAGAAGATCAAATCAATCCTAAATATCTAAAACACACTTGTTCTTAGTGTTGATCCTCTTCAGGTGTCTTTGCTCTGTTGTTCACTTAGTATGTGCATGCTAGTTTATTGTTTTAACTTCAATATTTCTCTTGTTTACTAGAGTTTAGCTTGCTGCTCGTTTACGAAAGCAGCAAATGTTTTATGGTATACAAGCCTTTAAGTGTTAAAAAGTTCATTAATCATTACTAGCATTGTGTGCTTTTAATTTGATAACTTGGGAAGCATTTTGGGCACTTCATTCTAATATTTTAAGTGGAAGTATTCCACTTAAAGGTACATGTTCGCTATTGCTAGTCACTAATCTATTTCACACAACACTTAATT
Organism: Pseudotsuga menziesii; assembly: GCA_001517045.1. Classification (NCBI taxonomy): domain Eukaryota; kingdom Viridiplantae; phylum Streptophyta; class Pinopsida; order Pinales; family Pinaceae; genus Pseudotsuga; species Pseudotsuga menziesii. The sequence continues at coordinate 121,829 of LPNX010458489.1, read as the reverse complement.
ATTTCTACCCAAGACAAAGAGGAGTCTAGTTTTGACCTTTAGCAAAGGCCTCATTTGCTCAAGACCAAGACTTGCCTCTTTGCACGAGAAGAAACTTCAAGAAAAGGTCTCTTCGGAAATCTCTTCATCCCAAACTGAGTTGGCATTCATACATTATTTGACATTAGAAAAATCGTAAGTACCTTTGGCACACATTCCAAAGGAGCACTCTTAATAATTGTGCTTATAGGGTCACACTTTGGTTTTGGCTATCAGCATTGTTATATTTCACACTTGGATAAGTAAATCGCACATCTAAAATCTAAGTGACATCATTTGAATGTCGATGCTATTTTATTCATAACAGGTGTTACACTTAAGTTTAAGCACTTCTTAATCACATCTAAAGCTTGGACTAAATTTTTTCATGTGTTATGTAAATATGAGTTTATGGTGTATTAATAGGCTCCTTTATTTAATAGGCTTTGTTACTTAACTCATTGAATTTTCTTCTTTTAACCTCCATAAACCTACTTAACTCATTGGTTAGGCAAAAGTTAAAACCAAGTAGATCTTTGCTAGGACTTCATATCATCTCTAAATTCATCCTAGCCCAACTAAGGATCTTAGATTTAAGTCTCTGTATTTTCCCAAGTATCCTTAGTCACATCTCAGAATAATCAACAAGATTAGTACTTGAGAAAGCTAGCCCACATTGTACTCTAAGTCACATGGTTCGGGTTTGAGTTTGGGTTCGACAAGGATTAAGTTCAATTTGAGTTCGGGTTCGACAACGATTAAGTTCGATTTCAGTTCAGGTTTGACAATGATTAAATTCAATTTGAGTTCAAATTTTCCGATGAGGTTCACCATTAGGTTCATGTACATACATTTTTCAAAAATATATATATTAACTTTATATTTAAATTTTATGTTATATTTCATTTTAAAATTCATTTTTATATTATTTTATGTTATATTTATTATTTATTATTACTGAACATTAAAATATATTATAATAAGTATAACAAATATAACTTAATATAAAAATAAGCTTTAATAATATAACATAATATAAATATAAACATAAACCTAATACAAAAGTAAACTTTAAAATTAATTTTGAAACATAACGTAACATTTATAAAGTTTATAAAAATCTAACTTAATATAAAAATAAACTTTAGTAATAGAACACAATATAAATATAAATATAAACTTTAAAATTAATTTTGAAACATAACATAGCATTTATAAGTTTATAATATATATAAAAAATTTGACATGAAACTGAAATGAGTAGCTTGGAATGAATAGTGAGTTGGCGATTCGATACGATTGAATGAAACGAACTAGTGTTTGACCTTTCAAAGTGGATTGATACTCAGAGTTGGCGCTTTCGAATGTGGTTCGGAGTGATTCCCTTTAGCTCTGGGCTGCTGCTTGTTGAAGAATGTAACTTCGGAAGAGATTCTTATTGTACTTTTATTGTATTACTGTTGTACCTCCTCTGAGAGATGTTGTTGATGTACTTGGTCATGTAAATGTACTTGAAAGAATCAAAGTAACCCTTTCGTTGTAAGTCGAGTCAATAGTACCCACAAGAATATTATATAAACACTATTTTAAGTCTCCCTAGGAAGTCAGCCCTGTTTTGAGCAACAAGCCATCCTAGTTAGGCTATTTGGTTACTCACTTGATGAGTATAAATAGAGAGGGTGCTCCTCTCATTTGGACACTCTTCTCACTCAAGCAAGTGTGCAAGAGAGATAAAGAAGAGGCTCACTGGAGAGGAGACATAGTTGCTAATGTTTTTAGGTTTCATCTTATCTTGGTTAGCATTGCACTTGGTGACGGAATCTATACTAAATAAATTGTTGGGTTTTCTCCCTTGTGGTTTCCCAGAGGAAAATTCTTGTCTTATTTTGTCTTGTTGTGCTAGTCTCATTCAGTGATCCTAATGTTGTGGTTATGATGAAATGATACTCAATGTTTAAAGATCTTGAATAACCATTAAAATTCTAATACTGCTATCTGCTATTGCTACCACATCTTAGCCTAGCCTCACGAATCTCACGCTTTGAACTAAGAGATTTGAGGAACGGGCGCTACTATAGCATCAAGCCTTATATTGAATCAATTGAGTCGAGTGGAGAGTGGAGTAGGAGGACTGCACAGCAGTGGGAGAAAATTCCACAAGTCGAACCTCAACGAACTTAGGGTTGAACCTCAACAAATCTCAATTTTTTTTAAGGTTTGGCAAACCTTGTGACTTACTTAGGTTGTATTGTCCTCTTTAGGCTTGCATGTGGAATCCCTAGTAAGTACCCTGGAAAATCTTATTGGGGACACCTCTGGTGATTTGTCTAGATTTCCTTGGAAGATTTTAAAGACCTTAAAAGATAGATAAGATAAGATAAGATAATTTTATTTATGTCCAACTAATGACCACAAAGTAGGTCAACGGGACTGTCGATTACAATGATGTTCGTGTTATGCGGAAGGACCAAACGATCCCCTTTTAAAAGAAATTCAATGCAAGAAGTAAAATAGAAGTAAAAGTGTATAGTGCGAGCTGGGCTGAAGTATGGGAGAGTTCTCGCCCCAATCTCAACAACATAACCCTGCACTGGGACAGAGGAGCTCAAGTGGACAAGATCCCGGAGCCAAATCGATCAAGGAGGATCTAGTACTCCTAACATCTGAGGCTGAAAGAGGAAAACTGAGGGAAGTGCAATAACGTCTGCTGGCCCAAATAGGAGCTGCTGGGTGCAGGGCATCCTCTGAAGTGTTGTCAGTGAGGTCTGGAGGACCTTGTACGCCTCTCAGAGTGAGGTCTGGTACGAAGCTGCCGCTAAGATCTCGTGGGTAGAGATCCACAAATCTTTACTAATCTGGAAACCGGTTCGGTATCTAAGTCGGTAGGTCTCTTGGTGCCCCTGGAAGGTGGTAGCACGTTGAAGAATGTCGTGATCCTGTGTGTGGTATTGGGTCTAGTGAGGGGCTGAAGAACCTGCACTCGAAACCTGAGAGCCCCCTGAATATAAAGCGTTAGACATCTCTGATCAGTGTATCTGAAAAAGGCAGCTACAGTTAGAGGGCCTCTAAACAATCAGTGGAAACGTCCTCTGATCTCGTACTATATAGGACATCTGAAGATAAAGTGCGACTCGGTTTCCACTTCCTATAGATGACAGTGTTTTAAAACTCGGCCGAGTCCGAGTCCGAGTCGGCCGAGTTGGCCGAGTTGACATCCAGCCGAGCTGACTCAGCCCCTAAACTGGCTCGAGTGACCGGTTCGATACCAAACCGGCCGAGTCGATGTCCAACTCGTCTGATTCAGTACCGAACCAGTCAACTCGCTCGAGTAATGGGATGACTCGCCCGAGTTAATCCGAGTTGATGCATGGAGTTATAAACACTAAATTTTTAAGTTTTTTTAATTAATTCCTAAACTTTGGAATCTCAGATATGTCTTGCATGTTAGTTAATACTATGCCTATTCTTGTCTCTTAACCTACTAACGATTTTTCCTAATAGTCATTTAGGACTATAGTAATTCTTGTTATAAACAATTTACAGATCTTGTTACTGTACTATTCTTTATAAACTGGAGTTTCTCTCCCATTGTGAGTGGGTTAAGGAGCGTTGAGGCCCATTTATTACCATTTTGTTGATATTTCTTGTAACTATGAGAAACTAGAAGGAAATTTTGCATGGTTGGAACTTGGAATCATGAGTATGAAATATGGATTTCCAACACATGATATTTGTTTACTTTAATCTGCAAAGTCTGTATATGCCTATGAGGTTATGGTTATATTTGAATTAACAATTTAGCAGATGGTAAAATAATAACTATATTGAATATGGAAAGAATCAAATAAAATAAATTAGTGAATTATGCCTCTACAAGGCATTTAGGCCTTCTTTGATTGTGTATTTTCATTTTGTTGCAATCTTCCAAATATGTATTGCATAGTACACATCATGCCATTTCAATATGTTCACAACTTCACCCTTATATGGTATATAGTATATATATGGGCAGACTTCGGTTATTTTGTCTCTAATGCTTTGGAATCATGGATTAGAATATTAAAAATATTTTTTTCTTTAAAATTTAAATATTTTATCTGTTTTTTTAGTGAACTGAGTCATTAAATTCAAATCGGCCGAGTCTTTACCGATTCATTGTCAAGTCCAAGTCCGAGTCCGAGTTGACCCTCGGCCGATTCCAAGTCCGAGTCCGAGTTGACCCTCGGTCGATTCCAAGTCCGAGTCCGAGTTTTAAAACTGTGGATGACATAATTGGCATATCCTGTCCGATTTATCAATCTGGTGGTCTGTCTCTACCCGAAGTCTATTGGATCCTACTCCGAACTGTCCGAGAGGGATTCGAAGAGCATGCAACCAATGGCGGAACGTGTACTGGGGTCAGACAATGAGCCCGTCTCTGATCTCCAGGAAGTGCTCAGCATAAAAGTCCATCTTTGGGCGCAACCCTCCCGGGGGATTGACCCTTAGGGGTAGATCTTTGAGGTTTTGAAGGTCTAGTAGTCGATTTTCCTTGTATCAATAGGCTGCTAAATTGTGTAACAATGTCAAAATAGGCCTTTCTAACTGCAAAAACAGAAAATATAGCAACGAATTATGATTGTCCTAGTGAATTAAATGCTGCTCTTTTAGTATGTTTTTAGGATTTTTAGGTTTTTTTAGTACATGGAATCCAAGAAAACCAAAATGTTTTCCTTTGTTTCTGCAATAAAACCAAAATTACAGCAAGCTAATCTTGCTGTAATTTATCTAGATTCTAAACTAGAATGAAAACAACCTAAATGCCTACTTAAATATGCCTAAGATTAAAATTATTTGTTTTGATGTGGAAATTTGTTTTAACTTTTAAGTGAGAAATCAAGAGCTTAGATTTAGTAAACCAATGTATTTTAATGGAGTCAAAGGAAAGAGAAAATAAATTGGGCAGATGACGATCCGAGATTCTGAAGCATATCACTCAAACCCTGATAAGATTGAGATTAAAACCTAGTGAAAACCTAAGAAAATAGAGGTTTCACACATAAAGAACATGTACTAGTCGCCAAATGAAAATTTGTATTTTTATTGTAGATTGAACAAAGTTCTGACAAGTTTGGACAGCAACACTCCAAGGTACAAACCAACCGTGCTAAATGGGATAGCACTAGTCATGATCCAGCAAAACAAATCCACCAACACAAGTACTCTACGCTGGCAGTTAATCTCAATCTCTCTAGGGGGATTAAGCAGTGGAGAAGGAGAAGAAGAATGCATGAGCTCAAGCACTCAAGATCTTACAAAAGAGAGTTCCCCTTTCTTCTGCTTTCTTAGTACAATATATGGAAGAATGAAAGAATAAGAACAGGTGAGAAAAGAAATAGAAGTAGAAATAGAAGTCTCGAAATATAACAGTCTTTTTTAGTAAAAATAACATTTATGAAGACACTACCCTTCCAAAAGATCACCCACCAAGAAGGGGAGAAAGAAAGCACGAGCTCATGGGCTCAAGATCTTACAAAAGAGGGTTTGCCTTTCTTATCCTTGCTTAGTACAATGTATAGAAGAATGAGAGAATTAGAATACGTGAGATAGAAAATACAAGGGAAGCAAAGATAGTAGTCACCAAATATAGCACTCATATTTTAAGTGAAAACAACATGTATATGAAGAAACTACCCCTCCAAAATATCACCCTCCTTCCATATTAAGTTATTAACCACCCATAAGAGAAACTACACTTGTATATAGCTAATTTCTTCTTTTGATGCACTTTTTTCATGCCTAAAATAGACACTATGGATTTCCGAAGGAGAGAATCCCCTAAAATTAGGCCTTAACTTATGGAATAAGTGAGGACTAAAAATAGTATGATGAGCTGGCCTAATTTTAGAGGAACTTTCAAAATAGAAATGTAAGCTCCTCCAGGCCAAGCACTCCTTAGCTCAGGTCACATGAAAAGAGTAAGACCTCCTTGACCATGCCAAAACATAACCGATCCCTGAAATTTCGAAGTGCTTGGGATGGCCTGAAATTGTTGTTATCACCTGCCTTGTAGTTGCCTACTTAAGGTGGATCCAGAATGGATGGTAGAGGGGCAAGCAACTAAGGGGTGCAGCCACGACTGCCTAGACTCCCAAATGGATGGTTGTCACGCCAATCAAGGCAACCTTCACTTTAGGTTATCCTAGTCCAGGACAACAATGGGGGAGACCCAGATCTGCTCCCGACAGGAGAGATCGAACCTAGACACTAGAAGATGATCAGATGGGGCTTCAGGGTACTTAAGGTGTGTTGCCCACCTATTTCGACTAGGTGGCAACTCCATGTACATGAGGATGTACATACTTGTACCTTAGAAAAATCTGAGGATTTTTCACTTCTGCGGGGCTATTGCCCCTTTGTAAAACGAAATGTCCGCTCCCCTGCGTGGGAAAATTAATGTAATTTTATGTGCTAGTGTGGGTCATATGATATGGATGCCACACCATGGAATGGGTTGTTAGGGAAGTCCCCTCATCGAGTGTTTTTCCCTTTCCAATTGACCTTGTTGAACAAACGAGTTTAATCGGTTTCGTTTTCACTCAAAATCCTCCAAAGTGGTGACGGGCGTTCTACCAGTCAATTCCATGAGGTGGCTAAGGCTTCAAAGTGTGATTCATGACCATGCCAGGCATCTGTATAGAGTCTTGCGGAATTTCGTGATGTTGTTGTATTTTTATTAATTTTTTCCTAGTTAATTAATTTCACCCCTTGGTGATTAATTAACTCAATTTTGATGTAATAATGTAGTTGCTCAAGCATGGCATTTTGTAATAGGGGCTATGAATGCAAAGATTAATTGCTATGAAACCCCCTAAGCCACTGCTTCGAGTCTCATGTCATTCTGATGAGTGGTTGAGTAGATAGACCATTTTTGCCTAAGCAAGGTCTATTTTTCTTAGGGAATTAATTAAATTTCCTAAGTCAAAATTCACATTATTTGATTTTGAAGTAAAAAATCAAATAATGCCATGGTAAACTTGTTTGGGGGTTATTAAGCCTAGGAAAAGTTTATTCCAAAGTTTTCCACCCTCCATGGCCTAGATATTAAATTTTCAAGTTATTTTTAATTTTTCCTAAAGTCAATTCTAGGAAAAATTAAAAATTTGATTGAAATATTTTTATCTAAGGTGAATTTAAATTTTATCCTAAGTCAAAGGGATAAAATATTATTATTGGAGCAAGGTTTAAAGCTAGCTAAAGCTAAGATTAAAAGTGGCAAACCATAAGTATGGTGAAGGCGCTCATACAAAATGGAGGTATCTTATTATAAAGGAGGCGCTCACATACAAAATGGAGGGATTATCATAAGAATACTCCACCAAATTAAATGGAGGCGCTACCATGTTGAAGAAACCCTCACCAAAGTATAGAAGCGTCCAAGCAAAATTAAAGGGGCGCTAAACTACATGGAGATATAACCAATTTGATGGAGGGCGCACTAAAAAGAAGGGACCCACGCTCAAATTGGAGGCGCCATATAAAGTCAAGGCCAAATTTAGTAGGGGCGCTAGCTCATAAAGAAGGGCCCACGTTTTTATTTGGGGCGTTAACTATCAAATGGAGAAGGCGCTAGTTTAGAAGGGCCCACTCTAAAGGAGGGCGCATTCATTTGGAGGAATCGTTATATTATGGAGGACGGCCATATATAAGATGGACCCACGCTATACTTGAAGGTCAACGCTAGTTTGGAGGTAAACCCTCATGAAATTAGTGCAGGCGCTATCNGGCCATATATAAGATGGACCCACGCTATACTTGAAGGTCAACGCTAGTTTGGAGGTAAACCCTCATGAAATTAGTGGAGGCGCTATCATAGAATGGCCCCACATCAAAATGGAGGAGCGCCACATTTTAGAGGTGGGCGCTAGTGCGTTTAGTAGAGCGCTAAGTATAATGGAGGGCGGCCATGTTTGTAGAGGGGCGCTAATTTAAAAAAGACGCCACCAAATATAGTGGGCGCTAGCTACTTTAAGGCCCACGTTTTGCCATTGCTAAAGGAGCCGCCTTATTTGGTAGAAGTTCCACGTTTGGAGGAGCGCTAGCCCATAATAGAGGAGCGCTAGTCAAGTTAGAGGGGCGCTATCCATTTGGCCCACATTTTCTACATAGTCAAAGCTAAAGTTGGAGTTTTTCCACTATATTTAGAGGAGGGCGTCCACCTTGGCCCATGATTTTTCTATTTCACTAAAAGCTCATCTAAAGGTTGAAATTGAATCAAATAACTTGATCCAAAGGCCAGTATTATTTGAGACATGGATTAAGTCTCTTAGCCTTTGATTAAAATTAATCTAATGGTGGAGATTAAATGGAGAAAATAGAAAACCAAATACCTAGATCTAGAGGTGGAAATTAAACCTTAGATCTAGATCTAATCTCAACCATTGAGCTTTAAGGAGTTGGGGATTATTTCAACTATTTAATGAGGGTCTCACTCCCTCATTAATCAAGATCTCTTATGTTATTGTTATGCTGCCGGAATTCTTCTTCTTACTCTCATATTCCT
>LPNX010458489.1:93440-110917 GCA_001517045.1 Pseudotsuga menziesii | reverse complement strand
GTGGTGACAGTGGTCCCCAGCTCTCGCTTGCCCCCAAGGACACACATAGCAGGTTGTGACTTTCCTGCGTCTTAAAGTGTGAATTAGGCGGCAACAAGGTGCAAGGTAAATGGGAACCCTAGCTCTAGGGTTTAGGTACTAGCAACTATCTTGGGAAACGTATCTATGATAGGGCGAGCACGAATAGATTTGGGACTATCCAATACCAAGAAATCAGACTCAGTAAAAGGTCTTTGACCTATCAGTGAATGTTGGTAGATGGCAAAGGCTAAGAGCCTAAGGGCAGCGCTAGCTTGGAGATCAGTGCATTATATGCATTGGGCAATGGAGTCAGCAGTAAGACAACGTTTCAGAAAACCCACTTGGGAAACACCTTGATCTGCGAAACCAGAAAGCAATTGGTCCAGAACAGCCAAGGTACAAGAAACCCAGCTCAGTAGATAGCTAGCGCTAGGGCCTAGCAAGACAAATCTGAAGCTTTAGGGGGTACCGGAAGGCTGATGGCTCAGCATTGAGGATGAGAAGAGATCAGGGAGACCTGATCTACAAGCTAGACCTGGTTTAACTATTTTTTTGAAAACTCCTAAACCATAAAAACCTAAAAAATCAAATAATCAGGGAACCATCCGATCTTTTGCCAAACCATTTCTGGGTTTCATAGATCGGGCCTCCCCCTAGTTATATCAACTGGAACGCTGGTCAAATTCCTCATAGATTGACCTAGATCTGATTTTTCAGCAGAAAACTGCATAACCCCCCACTGAAAAAATTGACCTGCTAGGGTTTTGAATTTTTCTGATTTCTGACTTCACAAGCGGATAGATCGGGTTTTAGGAAGTCCAAATCAAACCCAACGCTGTCAAGAGGCTCAACAATTTGACCGGGATCTGAAAAATAGACTGAACTGCCGTAGCGCCCTCACTGAAAATTGGCCTTTTACGGAAGTAGGTTTTTCTTAAATCTGACATGATAGGCTGATAGATCGGGTCCCAAGCATCCCAGAACACGCTCAACGCTGTGCTAATTCATCCTGGTTTGCCCTAGATCTGAAAAAATCAGTTTTCAGCCTCCTAGCCCCATCATCAGATTTTGACTTTTCTAGATCTGATTTTCCTGTTGTTTTCCTTATTTGGGCATGTAGATTGTTTTCCTTATTTGGGCATGTAGATCAGGTCTCCCTGATCTCTTCTCATCCTCAACTCTGAGCCATCAACCTTCCAATACCCCCTAAAGCTTCAGATTTGTCTTCCTAGGCCCTAGCACTAGCTATCTACTGAGCTGGGTTTCCTGTACCTTGGCTTTTCTGGACCAATTGATTTCTAGTTTCGTAGATCAAGGTGTTTCCCAAGTGGGTTTTCTAAAACGTTGTCTTACTGCTGACTCCATTGCCCAATGCATACAAAGCACTGATCTCCAAGCTAGCGCTGCCCTTAGGCTCTTAGCCTTTGTCGTCTACCAACATTCACTGATAGCTCAAACATCTTTTACTGAGTCTGATTTCTAGGTACTAGATAGTCCCAACTCTATTCGTGCTCGCCCTGTCATAGTTATGTTTCCCAAGACAGTTGCTAGTACCTAAACCCTAGAGCTAGGGTTCCCATTCACCTTGCACCTTAAGTACCCTAAAGCGCCATCTGATCTTCTTCTGGTGTCTAGGTTCGATCTCTCCTGTCGGGAGCAGATCCAGGTCTCCCCCATTGTTGTCTTGGACTAGGATAACCTAAAGTGAAGGTTGCCTTGATTGGCGTGACAACCATCCATTTGGGAGTCTAGGCAGTCATGGTTCCACCCCTTAGTTGCTTGCCCCTCTACCATCCATTCTGGATCCACCTTAAGCAGGCAACTACAAGGCAGGTGATAACAATTGTATAGTGATGTTGCTTGCCATACCGGATACCAAAAAGTCTAGTCACCTTGCTAAACATAGCCTTATCTTAGAATCCAATGAAACTCACACCATAGGAAAATCTTCCAACTAGGTCCTCAAATATGAAATCAGATTGCCAACCAGCCCACTCTCCAAAAACTACTAAAATTAGAAATTGCTAAAATAATAGGAACTCTCAGATTTGCATAAAAAGGGAACCCTATGCACAACTCCCCAAAGGATGTCCAAAACTATGATCAGATCATGCAAAAGATGACAGTACAACTCACCTGATCACACCCCCTAGAGGTCTTTGACCTCCCATACTTACTCTAAATACTGCATTAAATATATGAGTATGGGGCACCTACTACAATTGCATCACATGTTCACATGTACCTATGGTGTGTCATGCACATTAACTTATATAAAAATAAACTATATGTGCTATGTCCAACCATCTATCTCTACAGAATAAAGACGCGACCACGTGTCAAGTCTAAAAGGCAATCAACAAACCATCAATGTTGCGTTAGTAGACTAACTAACTAATCCACCCTGTCATGTACCAACGAATTGTCAATGCAAAATCGTGAACTCTATAACTATGAGCTCACCCCAAATGATATCCATGAACATGCGTCGTAGAATAACACTCAAACTTGTAAGGTCAAAGCCAATGTTAACATGTACCTAGGGTTAATAATGTTTTCCCTAGCTAGGATTTGGAAAACTTGACTTGTACCAACTTTGTCTTCATCTCTTACTTATGTGTGTATATATATATATATATATATATAAATTCCATCTATTCAATTATTGTGTACTTGTAGATTTGACTATCAACTCATGTTACCTTCTTGATTGGGTATATTCTAGCACTTGTTGGTCACGCCAACTTGACATAGCATATAGTTGAATTAGTTAAGTGATTTAACACATATCTTGAAGAGCATGCATTAACCTCAATGAGCAGGTTGATAAGCTAATATGGACATTAAATCAAGAGGATGGGAAATATAAGGTCAAAATTAGATTCAGGGCTCGTTTATCCGGTCACAGGATGCACAGAACATAAATTGGTGGATTAATTATTGAAAATTGACACTCAGCCCAAAATTGAAGTTCTTCTTTTGGCTTGCCCTAAAAAATAAAATCCTTACTTGGGGTAATCTTCAAAAAAGAGGAAGATCGGGCCCAAGCATATGCCTACTATGCAGGGAACAGATCGAAACAGTAAATCATGTTTTATTACATTGCTATTTTACAAAAGAGGTGCGGTGTGCAGCACACTCTTTGAGAACTATTTCGTCGTGGGAAGGAGCAAACCTTCGAGACACATGGGATAAATGAAGCAGGGAATCCCAAAAAGCTACTCTGAGGCCAAAGGAGCTCAGTTTTGACTAGTCCCTTCCACACGGTTTCTATGATGGCGCCTCCCAAGTGAATTCAAGGAAGAGTGGAGCTGAGGGATATATCATATACAATGGAATTCTTTTGTCCTACAAGCAAGGAACTAGCAACAATTCAAACAACTATGTTGAACTATTGAGTATGATTACAATCCTCTCCTTGGCAATTGAGAATGATGTAACTTCCATACACAATTTCTTGGATTCTTTATTAGTAGTAAGTGGATGAACAATTCAACAAGGTGCACAAACATCAGTCTCAAGCACATGCTCAGTAGAGGATTAGCTTTGAAGCTCTTATTCTCATCATGCACTATTGAACATGCATACCAAGAAAACAATAACAAAGCAGATCTCTTAACCAAGGCAGCATCCGAGCTCAATGAAGGACATATACAGGAGAACAAAAGAGATGCAGAAGGACAAACAACAAAACAAGACTACACTTACAGCTAACGACATGAAGAATGTTGGTAAACACAATGCATCATGGTTGAATTCACTCCCACGCAAAGTTAAACAGCATGCTGAGAACCAGCAATTTTTGGTTAAATGTGGATGAGGAAAGACTAATACATCCATGAAGGTCGAGCTTGCTCCCTTTTATGTATTTTTTTGTATGGTTTGAGATTAAATCTCCCTTTTTTACTCTCTTTTTCTTCTGAAATGTGGTTTATCCATGAAGATTGAGCTTGCTCCCTCATTTTTGTATTTCTTGCTTGGGTCAAGATGGAGTCTCCCCTTCTACTATATTTTTGAACTATGGATATTCTCAGGCCCATCAGTCCTAGCTATAAAGGTTGTAACAGTTGTAATTTTTCTTTTATATGAATAAAAGTACCGACTTTTTCCCCAAGATATATATATATAGTGTTTCCTCGTTTCCAAACTTTTGAGGGGTCACGTTTCCAAAGGTATGAATATATATGTATGTGTGTGTGTGCGTGTGCATGCTATTTACTAAATAAATATATTGAAGTTTTCAATTTTGAAAGAAATCATATGTATTATACCATTATAATTTATGATTTAACATTATGATTCATCACAATTGATACATCACAAATTACATTTTACTCTTAAAGCCATCTCTATATAGTCTACTATTTATCAAAGATGGTTACATAATGCAATAAATAATATCCAAAAACAACCTTTATAAATGAGGCTATAAGCATATATCCAAAATCAGCCTTTATATACAAGGCTACAATGCTACATGTATTACAATGTGAACATTGAACATACAAATAACGTGAGATAAGCTACTTAAGCCCAATAGTCATCATCCTTCTCTTCCTAATCATCATGAAAAATAGAACAAGATGCAAGTTCAACAATGGGTGGTGGAGTAGAAGAACCATTTCCAATTCCACTTCTAGGTTTCTCGAAATTCAGTGCAACAAGAGAGATGTCCAAGACTGAGGACTCTAGATTCACATTCCAATCTCTAGAAGGACCACTAGTATTATGGACCCCTACGAGAAGCAAGGAAAAGGTTGGAATGCACATAAGCAAGATCCTCAGCCTTTTGTGAACCCAACTTGTTGAGCTTCATTCCATAAGTGCTCCAATTCCTTTCCATTGATGAAGTGCTTGCCACTTGTGACCAAATAAGAATGGCAAAGGTATGCAAATGTACACAATTTCCTCCATGACAAATCCACCATCTACTAGGATTGATGGTACTCCTCTCATCCAAAGCCGAAATGTCTGAATAATCATCCAAACTAGTAAATTCTTTTTTCAACTCCCTATGTAGATCAGCTGGAAACATTCTCATAAAAGTTTTTTTAGCTCCATTTGCCACCTCCCTATCCTTATGTAGTGCCTTCCTCTTCCCATTGCTTTGAGCAATAAGTTATTGATTATCAAATATTGGGTTCAGGGCATGTGCTAAATTGCGCAATGGCGTATCGAACCGATTCCATCTCTCAAACATGATTGTTTTCACTAAATCAACAAAATGAGCATCAACAAATAAAAACCGAGTCCTATGAAATTATTTCCATAGTTTTCTCAACCATGGTATCCATAACATAATAAGCCTCTCTTAGGAAAGGTTTGTCCATGTCAACAGTTTGGAGAAGGCCAAATGCAAGGGATGTGAACTTGAGCAAGAAATCTATCTTGCTACACCACTCCTCATCAAGACACAATTTGTGCACCACAATTTCCCACTCTAAATTTGCTTGTCTTCACTAAACCAAAGTTGACTCACCACCATTGAAACTAATGGTTGCTTAACCTCAACAAGGAAACACAACATGATGATGTTGGAGGCATATCTTGCCTCAGCAGCTTTCAACAACTCCAATTTGGAGTATTCTCAAAATATTGCTTAAGAATGTTGGTGGTTGGAGATGAACTTGATTATCTCCCTTGCTTTCCCTGTGAGTTCCTTGATCCGTGGAACTTTATTGTCAATCTCTTCTAAGATCATATTTAAATTATGGACAATGCAAGGAGTCCAGAAAATGTGATCATAGCTACTCTAAACAATCAAACCTGCAGCTTTGCAAATAGGTGCATTACCTGTGATAACTTGCACTGCCTTAGCAGGCCATATTTGCTCAATAGCTTCGATTAAAATATCAACAATGAAATTAATATCTTTTACCTCCCCTGAACAATTATTGACCTTCAAAAAGATTGCTCCTTTTGGTGAAGTGGCAATGATATTGATACATGGCTTATGCCTTGTATCTATCCATCCATTTGAGACAATGGTAACCCCAAAGTTGCTCCATGAAGCACGAATAGGTGTTAAAACATCCTCAACAAGTTCTTTCTCCTATTTTAATAGATCGATTTGAATTTTTTCATAGTTAGGCCCCTTGAACCCTTGAGGAGTTATGTTAACTTCCCTCACCATATCTTGCCCATAAGGAGACCAAACCACGCTAAAAGGTATACCACGAGCATTGATGGCCCTTGCCACTCTCGTTTCAACTTCTTCTCTCCCATGAACATTCACCATTTTAGCTATTTTGATCTCTTGAATTACAGAAAGAGGAGATAGCCTTTGGAATTCTTTGTTGATTGTATATGTTATGTTGTTGAATTCCTTCCTCCTCCTTGCTTCATACACAATCCTTAGCTCAATGTTTGGGGCCCAAGGAGTAGCATTAGCAAGCTAATCATGTCTTATTTCAATCCTATTAGCCTCTTCCTGCTAAATCTCATACCTCCTCTTCTTTGTTGAGTCAACTGCTTTTGGGCAACCATCCACACCCTTTCTTTATTCATGCAAAAAATGAGCCTTCACTCTTGCTTAAGTGCCCTTATAAATTTTATTAGATAGGTTGCAACACGATTCACATAAACCACCCCTTGCAATTTTTGCAATCTTTGTAACATGCCTCCAAAGAGGATAGTATTCAAACCTCTTGTTGGCCTTAGGCACTAGAGGAAGAGAAGCACCTTGGTTGGAAGCCATTGCTGCCCCAAAAAACTAAAAAATGGAAGCAAAAACCCGACATAACTAGCGAAAAACACTCAATAAGTAAATAAGTAGCAAACAACTTCAAACAATCTTGTTGCTCACCTAAACGCACAGGAAATTGTTGATGAAGCTACCCAAAACACCACAAACAACTTGTTGTAGCTGAAACTGCCCATGAACACCACAAAACAGCAAAAAAGGATAGTTGTAGCTACACAAAAAGACCAAAAAACAACACTAGAGGAAGAGAAGTACCTTGGTTGGAAGCCATTGTTGTTACCAAAAAATAAAAAAACAAATCTGTAATAAATAAAAAAATGGAAGCATAAACCCAACATAGCTAGCAAAAAACACTCAATAAGTAAATAAGTAGCAAACAACTTCAAATGATCTTGTTGTTCACCTAAACACATGGGAAATTGTTGATGAAGCTGCCCAAAACACCACAAACAACTTGTTGTAGCTGAAACTTCCTAGAAACACCACAAAACAGCAAAAAAGAATGGTTGTAGCTACCCAAAAAGACAAAAGCAGCACAAAAAGATGGTTGTAGCTGCATGTTGTCACCTAAAAGGCTAAAACACACTTAACCACGAAAAGTCTCCCAACTGCTAGGCGTGTTCTTGAGGGGAAATTATGAGTTTAGAACCCAATTTCACCTCGATTCTCAACTCCTCTGTTTAGACCCAACTCCCAAAAGGTCAAGGGGGGTAGTCCCTACTTACTAAGTTTCTCAAAGGCTTTAATTGGGAGATAAAATTATTATTTATATGACAAGCAATCATGCAATATGAAACAAATAAATTGATGACAATCAAACCAACTTGAAACTCAACTAAATAATGCTTTAAAGAATGAAACAATGAAAACAATGACTATACCAGTGCCTTATCTATTGGGCTTAAATCGAGTCAATAAACCAAAGCTTGCTTAATGAAAATAAATTATACAAGATAGAAAAAAGAATTGTAATAATTTCACTTCCAAACTTTAAAACATCCAAAAATGAAAATAACTTGTTGAAAATAAAAGAACTTTAATTAAATGCTTTGGAAGTAAATATGAAATGACAAGTGATTGAATTGTTTTGCAAGTGGTCCTGTAAATTTTAGGTTAATTTTAAGTCTCACTTTAGCTTAGGGGATTAATGTTTGAAACATGAAACACACAACCTAGCTAATGTGTCTACCTCAACCACCTTTCAATTTGAAAGAGATTGATGGGTGCTCAACAAGAGAACACAAGGTTCTCTTCTAGCTCCGCAAGTCAATCCCAAAGATTGTTGGGTGCTCAACAAGAGGACAATAAGTGTCACGAGGCTCCCAACAGCCTCTACCCCCCTCTAGCTCCACAGGTCAACCTTTTTTTTCTCAATTTCTTATCAAGATAAAAGTTGGGTGCCTATTTATCTAGCCAACTCAAATCTTCTCCCTTTCTTGTCACCCAAGGTCGGACCAATCGACAAGGGGAGTGAATACTGGGCGAATATTGGGGCAATGGTTATTTGCTTTGAAATAAAGAATAAAATAACTTTAAAGAGATTTAATTATACTAGCCAGCACGATATTGCAAGGATGGAAAAACCAACTCACTTGCTAAGTGTGGGCACAAAAGAATAACTTGAAGCAAAATTACAAACTAACACTAGCCTCACAACCCACTTTCTGAATGGAAAGGGTGAGGCAAAAAAAACTTGCAAAAAGAAAGAAAATTAACCTAGCCCTTCCTCTTTTGCTTGCAACGGTGGGAGAACCCAACTTCCTTGCAAACAATGGATGGCAAAGCTTTAGAAATTGAAATTTCAACCTAGCTACACAACTTTCTTCCTAACAAAGAAATGGAGCAAGCAATGAAAGTAAATGAAATAATGAAATAAAGCTAAGCACCTAAATCTAGCCTCTCTTCGCTTGCAATGCAAGGGTGGGCAAGCCCAACCTCCTTTGCATGAAAGGGGTGGCTCAAAATGGAAAGAAACTTGAATGCTCTTAAAATAAAATAAAAATCAAGTTCAAGAGACTCTTTTGAAATTGTTACAAATGATGAGATTTCATTGCTTTAGAATTTGGGGAAATAAGAGAAAGAGAATAGATTTGACCCCTTTGGGCTATGTATTTTGAAGTGGTGGCTTTTGGGAGTCCTTTGCACAATTTTCTGCCCAAATTTTGAAAGACTTTCCCCTTATGCTACTAAAAACCTGCAAAAAACAGCAAACATAAAAACAGTAAAAGATGCCCAAAATCACTTTGGGACACCGTTGCAGCTGCAACTGTCTCCCCAAATTTTCGAAATTTTGGACCCCCTTGATAATTTTTATCATTGCCTAGAATCGTTTGGATCCATGAACTCTGTTTTTGTTTTCCTTTTGCTATAAGTTTGGACTATTTTGAGGTTAACTCTCTTCATGCTTTTCGGAAAATTGCTTATGTCTAAAACTGCTGTGGGTTGTGGAATTTAGAGTTTGGTTTTTGCCCTTTGATCTGTGATTTCTTTCTTTGTTCTCGGAAGCATATTTCTCATTCTAGCCACTGTTTCGGAGGCCATTTAAACAACGTATCGGAGCCATGTTTCCTTAGGGAGCCTCCGTTGCGAAAGCTGAACGATGAGCGTTCCGCAGGATAGTCTTTGACTTCTCCGATGCCGTGTTGTATTGTTTTGACTTGTTTGCATTATCAGAGGTTGATCGAATTTTGGGTCGGGGTTGTTTGATTTTGTGAAGCCGCTGCGTTGGAAATAAGACAAGCTTTTTTGGGCCGCTGCACGACCTTAGGTTTTCCGAACACTTAACGTTTCATGGTGATTTACGCGCCTTATCAGAAAGTTTTTGGTTTTGATCGAAGGTTGTAGTCTGTTTGCTTTCCGCCATTGCGGCTCCCGAGCGAACTAAGTGTCAGCCATATAACCGCTCCGCTCGTCGATGCTTTGTCTGGGTTTCGCCGTTTTCATCCTTTGACCGCGGGGCCCATAGTCTTTTCATCTTCCGCTATTGCGGCTGCGTAACGCGCTAACCTTCCGACGTTGATGTCGTTCTGTTCGTTGACAGGGAACTTTACCGCCCGATGCTTTGGCATGTAGTTCTTCCGACTCCGATAGGCTTAACGGTCCTGCGGAACTCATTGTTCGTCTGAAACCTGCCGTTGTGGCTATAAGTAAGACTGTTCGGCTGATGTCTCAGTGTTTCAAGCCACCGATAAGGTTTTCCCCGCTGTCTTGTGAATTTTTAAACCCTGTGCGGACGTTGGTTGGTTTTTGATTCCTGTTAGGAATTTCGCAACAAGAGTGCAGTACAGAATCTCATTTTGAGAATCAGTTTGTGTTGTTAGTATGGTTTAAGTTTATTGAAAAGATGCAATCATAATTAATGATGAAATGTTGTTTAACTACAAGTGAACTCGGAAGATTCTTCAGATTTGTTGCTGCAAGAAGATGTAGTTAAAGGACAAAGCTGAGGAAAGTCGGCTAAAAGTGATAAGCAAAGTTTGTTCTGAAATCAACAGATTTAAAAAAGGGACAAATAAAAGACAAAGCGGAATCAATAGCAAAAGAGTCCCCGTTTTTGGAAAAGGTTCAGCAGTTACTGCGCTGGTCCCGTTTTATGAAGTCCTCATAAGTTGAAATCCAAAAATGTAACGCATTATACGAATCATGAGCACTCACAAACTGACAAAATTGTGAGATTAAAACGGTCTGGGAAACTGGAAGGTCAAGGGGCAGGAGCAACCCAAAGGTTTTGGGGGTTTTTTGTATAAAGATAGTAAAGTTAGAGGGAATGGGGGGCTTTTTCCCTGGAAAAACTTGTAAGTTGTGGTTTGTAAGAGAAACTATTTCGTTTTACAATAAGAAATTGCAAATTTTGCCTGTTGGAGAAGGTGCTGTGTGGAATATTCAAATGTGATAAACGAACAATGTTGAAGGGGAACTATTTCGTTTTCGACTTTTTGTCTATTAACTGTGAGATCGTTCTAACTCTTTGAACCTAAGTTCTTGTCTGAATGATCCCTGGTTCATTTTATGAAAATTTCCACTATGAGTGATGAATGTTGTTCATAAGCAATTGGCTATCTGGTTGTTAAATATCTTTAAATGTTCGTGTGTTTTGGAAAGACGTATCAGCTATCTGTGATTTCTTTTACAATGCATACACAAAATACATTGCTCATTAATAAGTAATAAGCTCGCTCCCCAAGGATAGGTTAGGTAGTTAGTTTTACTTTCTTGCTGTGTGTGTGATTTAGATGCATGAGAGTCTAAGACGAGAGGTAAGAACCTGCGCATCACATTGTGAATAGTCCTTGCATTCTCTATCAATCTGCATCTTAGGTAGGCACGTGCATATCATACTTAAAGTCAAAAAATACAAAATATATACGGTGGACCGGGCCGCAACCGGTAAAACCTTTTATTTTGTTACTTGACCTACGGTAGCCGGACCGCAAACCGGACGGATTCCCTATACCAAACAGTCATAGGCTAGTTGGGAACGTTGACTAGGGAGAATCCCTTGTTGTTGTTGCCTGCGAATTTCCAAGCCTCAATAGTTTTTGGCGTTAGAAGGAGGGCCGCCAATGCATGGCTAGCCGAGGAAACCCGTTTTCCCGAGATCATTCCACCGGTAACAGTTCAGAAGGCAGTCTGTTTCCCAATCCAGTTCCTGAAGAGAAAGGTAGAGAACATTTGTATTCTGTGGACAACGAAGTTGTTAATGATCTGTGAAGACACACTAGGGCATACGTGAAGAAGATTGGAGGATTACCCATCATCCCTGAATTGCCCATAAGAGAATATAAAAGGAAAGATCGTCCTATATTGGAAGATTCAGTGTTAGTGGGAGATTGGGAAGAATTAGTAGAAGTAGCATTACAAGAAGTTGTACAGCCTTTGAATCAAGTAGGCCCAGATACTCCTTACGGTTCTCCTATTCACACTCCTATTCATTCACCACCTCACTCTCCACCAAGACTCATGGCAGGCGTCAAATCAGCCACCCAACCCACCAAATCCACCACCTGCTTGAAAAGCCAAATCACCTTTAAACCTAACACCTCCTTTGCATGATTTACCTCAATCTTTTGAAAAGATGCTGCCCAAATTTGATCCAAACGAGAAGGATGTTAGTAGATGACCACTTGCAGAGTTTCTATCTAGCAATAGAAGGATTAAGGGCTGGGGAATATGAGGATGTGGTCTGTAGACTTTTTCCACATACACTTAAAGGAGCAGCAGCGTCATGGTATTTTGGTTTTCTTGCCAATTCTATCCCTGATTGGGATACCTTTGAAAGGATTTTTAGAAGTAAATATTCATCCCAAAAAACTCATGCAGCTCTTATGAAAGGACTATGCGCCTTAAAGAAAGAAAGAAAAGAGAAGGTGCATAGTTTTACCCAAAGATTCGCAGCCTATCTTAAGAATTTTTCTGAAGCTGACAAACCCTCGGATAAAGTCCTAATTGAATATTATACCTCAGCTCTAGGGCCTGAGTTGGCCATGTTTGCCAAAATGAAGGCCAAACCTACGCTAGCTGAGACTTATGAGGAAGGAGAAAAAGTAGAGGCTGAAAGGGAAAGTATTGAAGATTATCCTGAACGGTCAGGAGAAAAAAATGTCAGGAGGAAAGCTTTGTTGTTTACTAAGCCTAAAGAGGAGCAATCACCAGATTTCGAAGGAATGGCAAAAATGATGCAGAAGCTTTCTAACAAAATCATAGACTTGGAAAAGGAAAAGGAAACCCAAAAGTTCTACAAGCCCTATTACAAGAAAAGGGAAGATAACAATCAAACCCAACCCCCTCCGCACAGCCCTACATCTATGAACTTAACGGAGGTAGGAATGGATAACTTTTGCACCTTCCACCAGCAACCTCATTCTGAAAAGAGTTGTCCTCAATGGTTAAACTCAATGACGTTGGTTATGAATCAGCTTCTGGATTCCAAATTAACTGAAGACAACAAGGAAGAAGGGAAAGATAATAATAAATCAACAGAACAACAGGAGGATGAAGCTACGGTTTTATGGGACTGTGTATCGTTGTTTGATGCCGAGGAAGAAAAAAATCTGAGACACGAAGGCCTCCTAGAGACAAATGTAATGACAAGCAGCCAGGGGTTGGGTCAAGGAAAACAATCTTATGCTCCCGAAGATCAAAACACTGCAAAAGAATGTTAAGAAATTTCAAAATAGCTCCTCGGCAAATGAGATTCCGGAGTTTACCATCACCGGTCAAAATCCTGGGCAAATTCACATGCCTACTAGGGCCAACGAAGAAAACATTGTTAGATCGAGCCTCACAGAACATAAGATGGAGTACGACATTGTGGAGGATATCAAGAAGGTGAGGGCAAACATCTCATTATTTGAAATGTGCAATGTGCCACAGCAAAAAGAAAAGCTATTGAAAGCGCTTGAAGAATCAAAAGAAAAGCTGCCCACTGACAATCAGCCCCAAGAAGAAGAAATTGGTGAAACAAGTATGGGAGGTAAGCCTAAAAGTAAGAATCCACCTTTTCTCCTCACTTTTGAAATCTTCAACCATAACGTGCATAACTGCCTAGTAGACTCGGGAGCATCAGTCAATGTCATGCCGTTGTCGGTCTGCAAAAAGATAAATGGACAACCTAAACCATCTACCTGGAGGGTTGTTCAGTTGGATAGAACGAATGTGAAGGTAATTGGAGAAATGGAGGATGTTCTCGTTCGCTTATCTAAGTTATCTTCCAATGATAAGGTGTGTCAAGTCATCGATATTGTGGTGGCTGACATACCGGAAGCTTATGGACTTGTTTTGAGCAGGGATTGGTCGGCTAAGCTAAACGGATATTTTGCCTCAGACTGGTCGCATCTGTGGCCGCCATATAAAGGAAGCCCAAATCAAATTAAAGTGTTGAGGGAGCCCCACATGAAACACAATGTTACTCAGTTCGAAGGAAAAAATGAACCTGTGGATCCTGTTTTGGAAAACTATTTTATTGAGTTAGAACCGGGAAACTATCAAGCGGAAGAAGCCAGCGATACATCAGACACTCAGCCTAATCTCCTTCGGTTTTCACAGGCTGATGAAATCGATTGTAAAATAGTAGACTTAGCTGAAGATGTAGATGACAGTTCTCATGCAGTAGTAAGTAGCGATTTTTGGACGCTTTTCTTTGATGGTTCTAAAACTTTAGAGGGGTCAGGAGTCGGCTATGTCCTGATTGACCCTATGAAAAACAAGCATTTTCTTTCATGTAGGTTAGAGTTTGAATGTACCAATAACACAGCTGAATATGAAGTGTTGGTTCAGGGGATAAGGAAAGCAATTGAATTAAAGGCAAATAATCTGAAAGTGTTTGGAGATTCTGAAATAATTGTAAAACAAATTCGGAATCAAATACATTGCATTTCTCCTCATTTAAAAGCTTATCAAAATGAAGTATGGGATTTACTTAAATGTTTTAATGCATTTAACATTGTATCGATTCCAAGACTTAAGAATGCAACAGCTGACTTGTTGGCCACATCAGCTGCGAGGCTTGTGCCCTCTAATAATCGGTGCTCTGTTGAATTGCTTTTCAGGCCCTCGGTTCCGGATATGATTACCAATCTACGAGTGTTCAATGACGATCAGCAGATTATAGAATGCTTAACGAATGACGAGGCATTCAAAGGGGCGATTATTGATGATGAAGAACATCAGGCCGAGCTGAAATTCGATAATTTCATTCCTAAGGGAGTCGGAACTTTAGAACGGATGTTTGATTTAAATGAAAAATTTAGAAGACTAGCAAATGTGAAGACTCATAGCTCATCTCTACAGTTCGAGTTAATTAATTTGGGGACTGAGATGAAGCCTAAATATGTGAATCTTGGAAAATGTTGTTCACCAGCTGAAAGGGATAAGTTCATCGTTCTTTTCAAGCAATACAAAAATGTTTTTTCCTGGACGTATGAAGATCTGAAGACATATGACACCAGTATTATCCAGCATGTTATCCCCATCAAATCTGGAATCAAACCTTATCAGCAGCCTTTAAGGAAAATGCATCCAAAATTGGAACCTCTAATCCAGAGTGAAGTTAAGAAATTATTGGATGCTAGAATCATTTTTAAGGTTAGGCACTCGGATTGGGTTTCAAATCTGGTACCAGTGAGGAAGAAATTTGGAGAAATCAGGTTATGTGTGGATTTTAGAAACTTAAATCGCGCTTCAGATAAAGACAATTATCCTGTTCCACCCATGGAGCAAATACTGCAAATGGTTTCAGGTTCTGAACTATTCTCTTTATTAGATGGATTCTTAGGCTACAATCAAGTATTAGTAGCTGAAGAAGACAGACTAAAAACGACGTTCAGGACCAGGTGGGGAACCTTTGCTTACAAAAGGATGCCTTTTGGACTCATAAACGTCGGAGCTACCTTCCAGAGGGCTATGGACATAGCTTTCCGTGGTCTGATTGGCCGCAGTGCTGTAGTATACCTCCATGACATCACGATATTCTCAAAGAAAAGAGAGCAACACGCATTTCATCTAAAGCAGAATTTTGAACGATGCCGAAAATATGGTATCTCACTAAACCCCAAGAAGTGCGTGTTTGCTGTTACAGAAGGTAAGTTGTTGGGTCACGTGGTGTCTAAGAAGGGGATCTCCATAGACCCAGAAAGGATCAAAGCCATTGAACAGATTCCCTTGCCCCATAATAAAAAGGGCATGCAATCATTTATGGGGGCAATAAACTTCGTGCGAAGGTTTGTGTCAGATTTCGCTCAAATTGTTAAACCTTTGCAGCAAATGGTAAAGCAAAGTGTACAATTCAAATGGACTGATGTAGAGAAGAACGCATTCAGTAAGATTAAAACAGCTGTTGCGCATGCACCTTCCCTCAAAAGTCTGGATTTTGATAAAGATTTTATTCTGTACACTTTCGCCTCTGATGATTCACTAGCAGCTGTGCTGACCCAAAAAGAAGATGGGGGAAATGAGTTCCCCATATCATTTATGAGCACCGGTCTGCAAGGGGCCGAATTGAATTACCCTATTGTGGATAAACAAGCTTACGCAGTGTTCAAAGCGGTGAAACAATTCAGGCCATATATACTGAAGAACTGGACAAAGGTAATAGTTCCACACCCAGCTGTGAGGTCTCTTTTCGTACAAAAGGAGCTAGGAGAAAGGAGAGGCAACTGGGTAACGGCTCTACAGGAGTATGACCTCGAATTCAAGCCAGCCTTCATAGTCAAAGGGCAAGGATTTTGCAAACTGATGACTGAAAGAAAAGACGATGAAGAACATGACTGGGAAGACGAAGCTGAGTTACATTTGATGGATGTATGTCCTCTTTTCATAGCTCCGGACTCTTGGTATCGAGACCTTGTGCATTACCTTCAAGAAGGATTGTTACCAGAACATTGGAATTCTAAGCAAAGAAGAGCACTGCATCTTAAATCAGCCTCATATCAAATTATTGAAGGAATATTATACAGGAAGGAAGAATTATGATGGAGTTCTTCTTAGATGCTTAGAGAAAGAAGATGCGAAGAAGGTAATGATAGATTTACATGATGGGCCTGCTGGAGGACATTTTTCCGGAGATACTACAGCTCATAAAATTCTCAGAGCCGGATACTATTGGCCCACGTTGTTCAAAGATGCACACGCCCATGTCAGAAAGTGCGACATTTGTCAAAGGTGTGGTGGAAAACGAGCTAAAGCAGCAAGACCGTTAAAGCCTGTGATGATAACAGAGCCTTTTGAGCAATGGGGGTTGGATATCATTGGGGAGATAAAGCCGAATTCTTCTCTGCAACACAAGTATATTCTAACAGCAACCAACTACTTCACTCGGTGGGTCGAAGCCATTCCGTTGCGTAAAGTAAATGAAGATGCGGTCATGATCTTTTTGCAAGACCATATTATGACCAGGTTTGGAGTCCCAATTTCTTTAGTTTTCGATAATGCTACTTACTTTTCCTCCATTAGATTAACTACATTTGCTCATGAGAAAGGAATTAAGTTGCATTACTCTACTAATTACTATCCACATGGAAATGGTTTAGCTGAATCCACAAACAAGAATCTGAATAGGATTTTAAAAAAGACAGTGATAGAAAATCAGAGGAGTTGGCACTCAACATTACCAAATGCTCTTTGGGCTGATAGGGTCACCCCCAAGACTTCGTTAGGTGTGTCCCCGTATACCCTTGTTTATGGGAAAGAGGCCATTCTACCCCCCAATATCATGTTACCATCTTCCATAATCGCTCAAGAATCCAGAGGATCAAATAATGAAGTCTTGCAAATGAGGATATATAATCTCCTAAAGGCAGAAGAGTCTCAATCTAAGGCCAGAGAACGTTTTAAACAACAACAAGAGGTAGTAAAGAGATGGTTTGATAAACACAAGGCTAGAACAAAAGAATTCGAGGTGGAAGACTTGGTTCTCAAGTGGGACCATCCCCATGATGAGAAAGAAAAACACACAAAATTTCAACAGTTATGGGTAGGACCTTTCCAAATTGCAGCAAAGCTTGGCCCCTCAACCTATAAATTGCAAGATTTACAGGAGTGGGAAGAGAACTTACTAGTAAATGGTTTAGTTCTCAAACCTTATTTTTCCTGAGTTTTGTTTTTGTCCTTTTATCTTGTATATAAATAATTTGAATTGGTTGTTTACTTTGATTTATGTAGTTCTGTTTTGTTTTAGTTTAGATTTTGATTGATTTCAATAAAAGGAGGCAAACTCTTGGTTGCATGGAGAACATCAGAATTCTGAAATGATTAAAGT
>LPNX010458489.1:54908-92572 GCA_001517045.1 Pseudotsuga menziesii | reverse complement strand
TTTGTTTGTAGTGAACCATTCTAGTTGTGGTCATTTTTTATAGATTCTACTAAGCATATTTATTAGTCTATACTTTGTGTTGTATTTAGCACTGTGTTGCAGCTGCAACTATCTCCCCAAATTTTCAAAATTTTGGACCCCCTTATTAATTTTTATCATTGCCTAGAATCATTTGGATCCATGACCTCTATTTTTGTTTTCCTTTTGCTATAAGTTTGGACTATTTTGAGGTTAACTCTCTTCATGCTTTTCGGAAAATTGCTTATGTCTGAAACTGCTGTGGGTTGTGGAATTTAGAGTTTGGTTTTTGCCCTTTGATTTGCGATTTCTTTCTTTGTTCTCGGAAGCATATTTCTCATTCTAGCCACTGTTTCGGAGGCCATTTAAACAACGTATCGGAGCCATGTTTCCTTAGGGAGCCTCCATTGCGAAAGCTGAACGATGAGCGTTCCGCAGGATAGTCTTTGACTTCTCCAATGTCGTGTTGTATTGTTTTGACTTGTTTGCATTATCGAAGGTTGATCGAATTTTGGGTCGGGGTTGTTTGATTTTGTGAAGTCGCTGCGTTGGAAATAAGACAAGCTTTTTTGGGCCGCTACACGACCTTAGGTTTTCCGAACACTTAACGTTTCATGGTGATTTCCGCGCCTTATCGGAAAGTTTTTGGTTTTGATCGAAGGCTGTAGTCTGTTTGCTTTCCGCCATTGCGGCTCCCGAGCGAACTAAGTGTCAGCCATATAACCGCTCCGCTTGCCGATGCTTTGTCTAGGTTTCGTCGTTTTCGTCATTTGACCGCGGGGCCCGTAGTCTTTTCATCTTCTGCTATTGCGGCTACGTAACGCGCTAACCTTCCGACGTTGATGTCGTTCCGTTCGCCGACAGGGAACTTTACCGCCCGATGCTTTGGCATGTAGTTCTTCTGACTCCAATAGGCTTAACGGTCCTGCGGAACTCATTGTCCGTCTGAAACCTGTCGTTGTGGCAATAAGTAAGACTGTTCGGCTGATGTCTCAATGTTTCAAGCCGCCGATAAGGTTTTCCCCGTCGTCTTGTGAATTTTTAAACCCTGTGCGGACGTTGGTTGGTTTTTTATTCCTGTTAGGGCTTTCACAACAAGAGTGCAGTACAGAGTCTCATTTTGGCAATCAGTATGTGTTGTTAGTATGGTTTAAGTTTATTGAAAAGATGCAATCCTAATTCATGATGAAATGTTGTTTAACTACAGGTGAACTTGGAAGATTCTTCAGATTTGCTGCTGCGAGAAGACGTAGTTAAAGGACAAAGCTGAGGAAAGTTGGCTAAAAGTGATAAGCAAAGTTTGTTCTGAAATCAACAGATTTAAAAAAGGGACAAATAAAAGACAACGCGGAATCAATAGCAACAGAGTCCCCGTTTTTGGAAAAGGTTCAGCAGTTACTGAGTCGTTCCCGTTTTATGAAGTCCTCATAAGTTGAAATCCGAAAATGAAACGCATTATACAAATCATGAGCACTCACAAACTGACAAAATTGTGAGATTAAAACGGTCTGGGAAACCGGAAGGTCAAGGAGCAGGGGGAACCCAAAGGTTTTGGGGGTTTTTTGTGTAAAGATAGGAAAGTTAGAGGGAATGGGGGGCTTTTTCCCTGGAAAAACTTGTAAGTTGTGGTTTGTAAGAGGAACTATTTCGTTTTACAATAAGAAATTGCAAATTTTCCCTGTTGGAGAAGGTGCTGTGTGGAATATTCAAATGTGATAAACGAACAATGTTGAAGGGGAACTATTTCGTTTTCGACTTTTTGTCTGTTAACTGTGAGATCGTTCTAACTCTTTGAACCTAAGTTCTTGTCTAAATGATCCCTGGTTCATTTTATGAAAATTTCCACTATGAGTGATGAATGTTGTTCATAAGCAATTGGCTATCTGGTTGTTAAATATCTTTAAATGTTCGTGTGTTTTGGAAAGACGTATCAGCTATCTGTGATTTCTTTTACAACACATGCACAAAATACATTGCTCATTAATAAGTAATAAGCTCGCTCCCCAGGAATAGGTTAGGTAGTTAGTTTTACTTTCTTGCTGTGTGTGATTTAGATGCATGAGAGTCTAAGACGAGATGTAAGAACCTACGCATCACATTGTGAATACTCCCTGCATTCTCTATCAATCTGCATCTTAGGTAGGCACGTGCATATCATACTTAAAGTCAAAAAATACAAAATCTATACGGTGGACCGGGCCGCAACCGGTAAAACATTTTATTTTGTTACTTGACCTACGGTAGCCGGACCCCAAACCGGACGGATTCCCTATACCAAACAGTCACGGGCTAGTTGGGAACATTGACTGGGGAGAATCCCTTGCTGTTGTTGCTTGCGAATTTCCAGGCCTCAACAGACACCTTGCATACAAGCATGAAAATTTGTACAAAATTTTACAAAAATTTAAAAAGTGAATAACTTAAAATAACTTGTACAAGTAAAGATTTTAAAAAGATCTAATGGTGCTTTAAAGAGATAAAATCTATGTAGCACGGGAACCGCTCCCGAATTTTAGGAAACTCGTTCTCGAAGTTCCGCCATTCCAGGGAACTTGGGAACTTGTAGGAAACTTTTCCAATCCAACGAAACTGTTCTGCATTGTTGGGAACTTTTACCCTCTAAAATTGGGAACTTGGGGACTTTTAAGTTTTTTGTGCCTTTCCTTCATTGGGAAATTTCACGCATTCATGATCGCCATGTTGGTTGTTAACAACATTCCTATTTCCTCCCGACCATATATATACATTGTTGACTCAAAATTTTACGTTGAATTGTTGAATTGTAGTTACCCTTAATCAGTAATAAATGTAAATCTATTTTAACTTTTTATATATTAAATAAAAGAAAATAAATTTATTTATTTTACTATTTATTTTATGAATAAAAACTAAACTTTTAACTAAATGGAAATGGTTTTAAATCTTACTTTAAAACTAAATTCATAGATTACATTTAAATAAAAATTAACTTGATGTTTATTTTTTAATAATTTAATTTTGACTATTTATACACCTTTGCAAATACCCTATCATAGAATGTCTTGTAAACATATAACAATCTAATACATTTTAATTATAGTTGACATAATTGAAAACTTACTCTATACATACAGCCACAAATATAAGGACTGTAACTTGTAAAAGTCCCCACTGCAGAAAGAGTCTACATTATATAATCAATGACGTGGATGGTAATCTTGATTTTATTGTCATTTCCATCTGCTAAGAGGTTCTAGTTACAACCATAATACAAGAGATAAGTTAAGTCATCTGGTTTGTGTTAAAGTTTCTTTTTTTCTCTTCTCATATTTTTTTTATTATTTTATTTTTTATATTTTTTAATATATATTATTGACGTTCCCAACCTTACCGTTACTGCAAATTTGGGGGAAACTTCTAAACATATCCGATACTCGTACGCATGTTCCCTACGTTCCCGCGTTGCAGAAACTTGTGTAACATAGGATAAAATAAAATGCGAAGATTTTATGAGAAAATTGGTGAGGAAAGAGTGATATTTGCTCTTCAACTTGAAGAAGTGGGGCATCTAACCAAAGAATCCCACTCTCCACTCTAGATAACCTGCCACTTGAAAGATTTTGCTTCACACAAACACGAGAGGTGAGTTCCTAACAATGACTTGAAAAATCATACTAATCAACCGAGAAATGCATGAACTTTTCAAATACAAGGAAGATAAACTCATAAAATATACTACAAAAATGCAATAGATCTCACCAAGCAAAACAGTTTGCTTCTTTGGCCTCCAATGGCATATGATAGCAATGGAAAACATGAGCACACTATCCATAATGAGCAAGACACCCAATCTCCCCCAAAGAATTTTCTTTATTGATCACAATAGCTAAAAATTACAAAATGGTTCTCAAAATGAGAGCAAGAGAGAAAAAATAGCAAGAGCTTGAGATAAAAGAGGAATTGTAACCCAAATGAGGAGGCGAAGCCTCCTTAAATAGGAAAAGAGTGAGAGGGGACCCCATGTGCATGCTTGCTACTTGTCAAATGAGAGAGGGGAGGGCCCATGGAGAGGGGGCACAATTTTCTTGTGGGCGCCTCCTAGGGTGGGAAATCAATTAGAAATGGGGAGGAAACCCCCCTCTAATATTTTTGATCTTCATTCTAGGCCCAAAGGAGGGGACCACCAAAGTGCGATCCCTTACTTTGGCTTATTTTTAATTATCTCAATTTCCATGAAGAGGGAGGGCGCCCCCCTTATAGAGGCAACTTCAAACTTATGATACACTTGCATGGGGGGGTTCTTTTTGCCTCTAATGTCACCTTAGGAACATAACTTGACTTTACAAAACAAATTTTCCACTCTCTAAGTGACTTCAGGCACTTTTCCAAAATTTGGCTTGCTAATTATTTGCCAATTTTCTTGATTTCCTTGACTGACTTAGACAAATGTGTCCAAAACCTTAGCAAGACTTGAAGTCTAAGGGTGTAGGGGGGCCCATGCCATTGATTTTGAGTACCCTACCCCTATTCGTGGGCATTAGGTGCCACTTAACCCTCTTTTCATTACAACATTTTTATGTTGAGGGATAATTTTTAATCACTAAAAATTAAAAAATCCTAGGTACAACTTAACAAAATTCTGCAAGACTCTAGATAATGTCTAGCATGGTAATATACAACATCCCTAGACCTGAATCACCCCATGGACTCGATTATTAGAACGTCATTCACCACTTTGGAGGAAATTTTGAGTGAAAAACTCAGATAATTAAAATCACTGAAAAGCAATTTTAATTATACAAGGGAAAAAACACTCGATGGAAGGACTTCCGTAATGATAAAGTCCTAAGCAATCAAGTTTTACAAAAAACAACCCTCATGCTGACATATCATTACAAAATTCCCCCGCAAGGGTGCAGAAATTTCATGGAGATAAGATAAGAGAAAACAAAAAAAACTTCCTCGATTCAAAAATTTGTCAAGTACATCTTTCTCATCTTCAAGGTACATGGTACATGTGCATGGTATATGGTTGCCCACCTAGTTGGTTGGGTGGTCAAGACTGCCCAAAAGACTGCACTCTCTCTTGCTAGAAACACCCTTGCTCAAGGCCTCTCAAACTGCCCTTGCTCTAATTACTCCTGCTCAAATAACCGTTGCCCCAATGCTCTTGCTCAAACAGTGTGAGGCAAAAATGAGAATGAAATTCCTCTTTATAGAATTTTTTGTCTTTAGAGGCTTCCAAAAGCCTTTAATTAAAACCCTAAACCTAGTGTAATTATTTAAGTGGTCCCCAATGCACTTTTTTAAAGGTTAAACACTTAAAGGTGGAAACTGGAAACACAGCTGTGTGACCACGAAACGCCATGGAAACATGTTTCTGTACATAGGGAACGTGTTTCCTACGTGTGGGATGCATCCCTGCATACGGAAACCTGTTTCCAGTGCATTCCATGTGTATTTCGAAATTGAAACGCATGAGGTGCGCACCCCCCTGCCACACCCCCATGTTTCCTGCAATATAGCATAAACCAAAAAGACACAGCTGTAGACAGTTTTCCTATTCCTGCCTCATCCCTCTTCCAACTGGAAAGAGGGTGTGTTTGAACTTTGAATCAACATGAGTTCGGATCAAAATTTATAACTAAGTAGCAGCCTTGGCAAAATAAACGTTAGTAAGGTCATCAATATATGATTTACAATGATTATACAAATGACACAAACATCAATGCAAATTGACCACTTAATTTATTATATGATAGTCTAAACTAACAAAACTGATTATTGAAATAACCTGACGTGGATATTTTCTGGAAGCCAAATTAACTAAAGTCTAATGTGCTTACACAAAAACTGTGAATGCAATTTTGCTGACAATCAGACCTGCAAAATGGATGCATGTAGCCTATACTTAGATCCTGCATGCAAAAAGTACCCCTTGCCACACGTAGAAAATAGAAAGGGGTCAAATACAAGCAAAATCTATCTAAAATTCTACTTTAACCTCCATTGGAATGGTCTTCCAAAATCATCAAGTTCACCAAACATCAAAACATTCTGACATGAGAAAGGAGGAAACATTTATGCAACATAACCATCAATGTTGAGACAAATTAGAACTTATAAAGTTTATTCAGCATATCTTATTTGACTGCCCTTGTTTGAATATAACATTCTGCTGTCCATGACAACTAGTTGTGGATTGTAATTGTTGCCTTAAGACATAGTACATGCATACTCACAACCTGGGTATTCTTGGAATTCTTGGTTGTTCCCCTAGCCTACACCTGGGGTGCTTGTATCAAGGCTCTTTTGTAATCTAGCTGAATTCATAGTTAATAGAGTTCTCTATTTTTCAAGTCCTGCTTTTATAGCCAGAAGTTTTCCATCTTCTCATCTTGCTTCATCACAGCTCAAATCCAGATGAGAATGAAAAGGCATCGTTAAAATACGAGCTGTCTTTAAAGCACCATTCTACAGAAAACATTGTTGGTTGTTCTGAGCTTCTCTCCCCACACACACACAGATTAAGATATTAAAGATTTTCTAGCTAAAAATGTGGAATGTGGGCTGCATACAGTGAAAAAGTGCTCTTTCAGGCTGATAAGTGGTGATGTTTTCACTATAATCACATTTAGATTGGTCAATGGTAAAATCGTCTCATATTTTTTAAGTGTAACTTCTATTTTTCTTTTGCATTTGCATTATATATCCTGCAAACATGTAACCATATTCTGTTTGTATTCTGGAATAATTTAATAAGGAGGCTCAACAAAAAGAAGAAAATGTTTAATTATCCTAAAGTATAACAAAGGATTTTATAAAAATTATGTATCCAGCCAACTGGACTCACTTCAGGTCACATCCAAGGCACATGAAAGAAAGCACATTTCTGGCCCAAGGAAAATAACTAAAGACATCCAGTGAGATAAAGAAAAGAGAAGAGAAACAGGCCTACCTACCTTTCCAAAACTTTCTCCATTTCTTGGAGTTGTTTCTCAGATGACAACAGAGACTCCCTTGTACCAGTTAGATTATCAATATTAGACCTTAAAACCTCAAAATCATGCCTCACCCTCGAAAGTTCCTGCTCATTTTCTGTAGCACGTTGTCTTTGCCTCGAAGTTTCCTGTTCCATACGTTCAAGCTTCTGCTGCATTTCCTGTAAGACCCCACTGGTTCCTTTGGCTATACTCTCCATCTCTTCTACTCGTGCCCACATGTTCTCAATCTGCAGTGCCTTCTTCTTCACCTGATCCTGACTTACATTAGCCTTTTTCCTCTCCAATGCAATCTCTGTCTCAGCTATAATAGTCCTTTTGAGAAGCACCTCCATCACATCATTCACTAACATCACAGACATAGCTATCTGTTCAACATACTCCTGTTCACTCTGCTCTGTAGGGCCTATCATGTCCCCTTCAGATTTTGGATCTGAGTTTTGCCCCCATCTTTTGACCTTTGAACTTTCAAATAAAGAAAAATTAGGATCCTTACACCACTCAGCCATGGGAACGCCCTTCTTATCAACAAATCCTACACCTTCTTCATATTTGATGCCACACGCAGTGTATGCAAAACCTGGCATAGACATAATTCTTGCTTTGGACTTCAAAAATGACAACAAATTATTTGCAGTCTTGACACGCCGTCGAAGATGATCAACTTCATTCTTCTCTCTTTTCTCAGCGTTCGAAAGACATTCTTTTGCCTCCAATAGTTCTGATTCAAGAAGGTCCTCTCGAGCTTGTCTATGGCTCAAATCCACCTGCAACATATCCTTCAGCTCCCTGATTTGGGCCTTCAATAACTCTTTTTCAATATCTCCACTCATTTTGTTTCCCCTTGAGAACTTTTCAGTATAGTGTTAGCCTGAAGCAACAAAAAAAGATCTCAGACACTAGAAGGCAAGCTGTTTCACAAACAGTACCTTATGGGGTGAGTGAAAAAGAAAATGCAACTTAAAGACAAAAGCACTCCCATTCAACTTTCAAGAATAGAATCAATTTAAATGAAAGAGTACATCATGTTCCATGCCTTCAAAAACCACAGCAATGTTCAAACAATACCAAACAAGGAGACATGATAAAGTTTATGTACCATTATGTATGGTGTAATTATGTACCATTCTAGGCCATGACAGAGGGATAACTAATATATTTACCTTAAATTAGGCATGTAAGGATATCAGATTCATCTTTCATGTTTTCTCCTATTAGTTAAGAAAATGTCAATTAACAATCCCATGTATTTTACTAACCACAATGTATTCCTTAGTGTATGTGGCGAAGGTAACTATCTGAGCACAACAATTTAGAAATGCAGATGATGGTCAGTGCTATAGAAAAGAGGTTTTCATGTTATTGAGGGCTAAAGTAAGCTGCATGGGGCATGTTATCACCCAGAAATTCCTATCCTGCAAATGGTAAGTGGAGTCCAGAAAACTACAGGAAATATCAAATAAGCCACTGTCACCTCACTTATTTCCACTTGCTTCGAAGTTAGTGCATGCTAGATTCAGGGGGATATCCCTAAGAGATCTAAATTGTCAACTGCAAAATCAACACTGGTAAGTACTAAGTAGTATCTCAAATCAATCAAATCAATCTGCTGTCCTGTAGAAATAGAATAATATCCACAAACAGGCAAGAGCAAACAGCAAGCTAAAGAACACTGAAAACGATAAAAATTAAAATATAAATGAAAAATCCTCTACTTTTCTGTGCTAAATAGTACAGGACAGCAGGCTGTAAAGTGTAAACATGCATAAGATTGCTCTAAACTGCTGGAGAAACGAGGAAATAAATGCAATAACTGCTCAGTAAATATTGGCATGCAAACCAATCCAACTGAGATGAGGAAAACCCCTGATTGCTGTGTAAAAACAGTGATGAACAGCAAGCTTTTCTTGCAGTTTTCTATGCTGGAAAACATGAATTAAATGCTATTTTATACATTTTATGCACGTAAATTGATAAAGAGGAGACACATAAGTGATACACTTCATTGATCACTAAGCATTGGTAGGGTTTTGGAATGGAGGCCTTGCGGAACCCTAGGTGGATATCCATGCGGGGCACTGTCCAATCGTTCTGCAGTCTAGTCAGATGGCAAAAATATAAACCCCTTGTGGACTACAGCAAGGATTCGCTGACTGAGGATGAGATTTTTGTACACGTGCAACCTTCAGTACATGCGGCTAGGGCAGGTGGATTGGCGGGTAGTGGAGGCAGCGGGTTATCCAATGGGAGTGCTTTGAAGGGCCTTGTCATTCCTTCCTCCCTCACACGCTCTAGTGAGGACCTAATAACTTCTGCCACGTGTTGCTCTGGCAGGGACAACTCCGAGGACTGAGATACTGCTCCTGGTATGCAGTCGGTGGAAGTAGGATTTCTCCTGCTATTGCAGGTTTCTCTTGTCCTGAGAACGAGACTGGGCACAAGGTGAAAAGGCCCCTCATTTCAACTTCAGTGGGTTTAAATGTGACTGTCTTGGTGAATGATGAGCTGAAGAAGGCAATCCAGAGCTTTGATGGTACTCAGTCTGTGGAAAGGGAGGCAAAACGAAAAAGGAAAAGGTTTATGAAGTCCCACGGTAGCAGGGTCTCCTTGATCGTGTACAAGGAAGTTCAAGTGGAACAAATCGGTCTTCTGCTCGGCAAAAGTTCAAAACCCTAGCAGGCAAATTCCTCGACAGGAAGGCGACCGTGGATAGTTTAAATTGGTGGCCTCAGCAATCTTGGGTTCCTGATTTGGGTTATGGTCCTATATTCCATATGTTAGAAAAACGTTGGTTAGGTTCCATTTTCAGATCTCAGGAAGATGCAGATAAAATACTCAGAGGTCAGTGGTTTTATGAGAAGGCGTATTTGTCTCTTAAGCCATGGCATCTTGGGTTTGACACTGATGAGGAATTTGTTAGACCCACTCCAGTTTGGGTAAACTAGCCTCGGCTTCCAATTGAGTTATGGAACAATCACTCTTTGAAGACAATCGGTGACACACTAGGTAAGTTCATTCTTGTAAACGAGTCCTATAAGTCTCTTAATGCTCACTCTGTTGCAAAAAATTTGGTTGAAATTAATGTTAGTCTAGGGTTTGAACCAATTTAGATTGAGCTGGGATCCTCCACGCACCTGCAGATTCTTGATTATGTAAACTTCCCTTTTCGGTGCGTTCATTGCCATTCACGACCTGGAATCCTTGCTAGCATTTAGGTAAGGATTGCCTTGTATCCAGGTCTAGTCATTGCTAGGCCTGTCAAGTGAAAGTTGGTACCATTTCTTTAGCAATTCTGCTAATTATCTCAGAACCTTAAATGTCAAATTCTGTTTCTATATATCGTTCTTGGTTGCAAACACAGATTGGACAGGGGTTTGCTGTTGCTAAAGGTTACCCAACAAAAAGGTGTGAACTTGAGTTCCTTTTGTCATTATTGGTGTATGTTGAAGAGCCAATTCTGGCCCTTGATCCATGATTCAATCTCCTTAACCAATTTCAACATGATTATGTGCTTTGAGAAGATCCTACCTTAGAGATAAGGCTGCAGCAAGTTGTTGAAGATGACTGCTCAAACAATTTTGGGAAGAAGTATATCTATAGACAGGATAGCAGATTAAGGTCAAAAACTGGTGATTTTGGCTTATAAAGAAGCTTGACCTTGAGTAAAGGTGGGTATTTGTATTATGTAAGCAAGAAAACTAGAAAAGTGACCTTGAATAGCAGAAAAGCCAGAACAACAAGGAAAATACTATTCCAAAAGGCATTATAATATAGAGAAAGATTTTGTACATAACAGTTTATTTTCTCACGTTAAAGAATTGTTCAAAGGGCATCTTAGACATGAAAGAGTCAACCTAAATCAGATTGAACTAGTCTCTGATTGGGTATTGGAGGATGAATCTCCTGCTATTGATTTGAGTTGGTACTATTTGTGAATTTGTTCAAGGAATCATCTTTCAGTTCACTATTTGGAATACAAATATGGTGTCAAACATTGTATTATCATTTTTGAGATGATCTTATGAATTTCTGTATAGAATGTGGTGTTATAACTTAATTAAAGTTATATGGACTAAAAATGTCATTAGTATATTTTTTGTGCACAAAATTTACTATATTTTGGTTTTTTTTCTATTTGCCGAATCTTATCGAAATCGCCGAGTCGAACGAGTCCCAAGCCAGTCAAGTCTTTGTCAAGTTCGAGTCTGACAACATTGGTTGATATTTTGACCAAACCCTTACCAGAAAGAAAATTTGAAACATTCAAAAACAAACTTGGATTGGTGCATAATTTCTTCCTCGCTAAGATAAGATAAGATAAGATCATTTTATTAATGTCCACTAATGACCACAAAGTAGGTCAACGGGACTGTTGGTTACAATGCTATGTTATGCATGTGGGAGGATCAAACAATCTCCCTTAAAGGAAATACAATATAAGCAATGAAAATAGAAAGAAGTAAATATGTACAAGGCGAGCTACGCTGTAGCATGGGAGAGCTCTTGCTCCAGTTCCAACCCTGTAACCCTGCACAGGGGCGAAGGAGCTCAGGTGGACAAGATCCGGGAGCCTAAGTGAGCGAGGAGGGTTTGGTACTCCTAACATCCGAGGCTGAACAAGAAAAACTGAGGGAATTGCAAAAGTGTCTGCTGCCCCCGATTCGGAACTGGTAGGTGCAGGGTGCCCTCTAGAGTGATGTCGGCGAGGTCTAGAGGGTCCTGAGCGCCTCTCGAAGGGAGGTCTGGTACGGAGCTACTACTGAGATCTCGTGGGTCGAGAACCCTCGGCCCTTACTAATCTAGGAGTTGGGTCGATGTCAAGGTCAATAGATCTCTTGATGCCCCTAGAAGATGGTACCATGCTGAAGAACATCGTGATCCGCTATGTGGTGTCTGGTCTAGTGGGAGGCTGGAGGATCTGCGCTCAAAACCTACGGGCCTCTTGAATATAAAGCGTTAGACATCTCTGATCGGTATACCTAAAGAAAGCGGCTAGAGTTTGGGGCCCCCTGTACAAGCAATAGAAGCGTCCTCTGATCTCATAATAGACAGGACACCTGAAGATAAAATGTGACTCGGTTTCCACTTCTTGTAGATGACAGAGTTGGCAGATCCTATCAGATCTATCAATCTGGTGGTCTAACTCTACCCGAAGTCTATGTGATCCTACTCTAAACTGTTCGAGAGGGATCCGAAGAGCATGCATCCAATGGCGAAACGATACTGGGGTCGGACAATGAACCCGTCTCTGATCTCCAAGAAATGCTCAGCATAAAAGGCCATTTTTGAGCGCAATCCTCCTAGAGGATTAATCCAAGTAACGTGGACGAACTGCTTGTAGATATCATCTCTGATGATCTTATTTAACTCTTGTTGGGTAGGCAGAAGGTGCCCAAGGGCATCCAGAGAGTACTGGAACGGGGGAAGACGATCTAACTGGATCCCCACTAAAGCAAGAAGGCTCGAGACCCCTGTGAGCCAACACTTGGCCCTGCTTGGGTGGGTGGCACAGGAAATAGTCTGAGCAGAGCAATAAGCTAGAAAAGGGTGCTTGTCCCGACCTTTTGATGAGTCGGCTAACCCTTAGATCCGATATAGGAAGGAAACCAATCTGAAAACTGTCTCGAGGCGGAAGGGCTGGGCTCCAAATTTAGCGAGGATGATGTGTTGCGGCACTGTCTGCTTACATCTGACGATACGTCGGAGAAGAAGGATCTGGACTCTTTCAGTCGATGCCCAATCTGACTCAAGTAGGGAGGGGCCCCAGATCTCTGATCCATATAGAACAGTGGGATGGATCAAGGTATTTAGCAGGTCCATCTTGGATGAGATATCCTGGAAATGGTGACGAAAACACTTTCTCTCGAGGAGGGCTAGGGACCCGTACCCCTTGTTGATTCGAGGCCGGAGAGTTGGTTGTAGACTGAAACGGGGACCAAAAAACTGCACTTCTAAATAAGTATAAGTACTGGTGATCTCAACTTCCTCCCCTTTGAATAAGAAACGAAAGTTTGAGGTTTTCTTTACCCCATTGAAGAGAGTATTGAAGATTGTAGCTCGAATAGGAACTTCTGCACAAGTTAAGTGTCAAAAGTACTAGAAGTAGCTAGAGTCAAATCTATATTGTAATTCACTTTAGTAATAAAGTGAAAGTCTTATATTTAGTTGTTGAACCTAATAAAGTGTATTTTTACATTAGTGATTTAGACTAATCTCAACAGTACATCTCACTATGAGATTAGAGTTTTGGTAGATTATGGTTTTAACTCAAGTATAAAGGCAAGTACAGGTAGAGGGTTAACACACATTCATTCACTCAAAGATAACTTTTGTTGGGAGGTGATTTATTTCATCTATGGAGCAGAGTTAGAACACCAGACACAAGCCAAAGTTAGAAATCAGGAAGAGAGCAACATGAAGGCCCGTATAGGACAGGTCTGAACAGTCATACGGATCCGTACAGACATATATGTGCATTCAAACAAATTTTGCACCACCATACAGACAGATCCATGTAGTCGGAACAGGTCCTTACAACAGTATGGACAGGCCATACAAAACAGGCAGCAATTAGCAGGCAGTTTTCTCAATTTTGGCAACCAGATTTTCACTCAATAAGTGTGCAGATTTCTTTTGTCTGGGCATACTGTACAGCTGTTAATTTGATAATTGTTGAGTTTTCACTGTAAGCTTTGAATTATTAATGAAAAGATTATTAGGAGTAAATTATCTGCATATTGTGTTTTTTGCTTCTGCTGTTTATTTTCCAACTGTATTTTGCTTCCGCTGTTTATTTTCCAACTATGTGAAGAATTTAATTTCTGCAATTAAAAAACAGCTTTGTTTAGTTGAGAACATAAGGATAGCAGTCACCTCAGGTTTCGAAAATTCACAACATAGGCTACAACAATGAAGAAGGAGATAGCCTTCTAAATGATAGTGTAGGAGATCCAGTACTGGTGTAGAGAAGGAGAAGTTGTCCCAACCTTTGTAGTTGTTGCCAGAGCCAAGATTCAAGAGCAAAACAAGGACAGGCTTGTTGTTGTATCTACAGAGGGCGATAACCTACAATTTAAATGGTGAGTGAAACCACTGCTAAAATTGCTTGGTCATAATCCAAATAAAACAAGAATCTTCGTTGTACACTAGTGTTCGCCTAGTTGTGTGTAACACAAAGTAGATTAAGGGCGGTACCCTTTCCTTTGGCTCAAGTCATTGGCTTAGGAATAGCAAAGCTCTAGCTGAACTTGATTTGTAATCTAATGTTTCATGAAATTCATTGGAGCCAAGAAAGCTTCGTCTTTGATGTTGGTTTTCCCATTTTGGTTTCCAAGGGAAATCTTCTTTGTTCTAGGAGGTGTGATTGTATGAGTTGTTCCATATTCCTTGTATATATACACAATAAAATGTGATGTTGATACACAATTTACACCACTGTCACAAATATCTCTGATTTCTCCCAATATTTCAAATTTCACTTGAGTTTTTCTTGCTGCTGATTTGTCTAATATTTTCTTAACTCTTCAGGTCTAAGTTTATTTTTGCCGATATTTTTCGATAACTCCTGATATTTCCGATAAGTTTCTTCCAGACCCTTGACGATATATTCTCCAACACAATATTTGCAACATTGATTTACACTGCAGTAATTGACAAAAACAGAACATGGCAAGGTTAAAAGGACCAGAACAGTAAAGAACATTCTAATTTCCACAGTTAAAAAGTTAATAGCATTTGTACTATTGAATGGCCATATGCCAAGAGACTACGAATCATATTGGTATCAAAGCAGTGTATCCTCGGCCAGTACACATGGAAACAAGTCAGTCATGAGCAAGGCTTTGAAAAGAGAAAGGTCAAAAGACTTGAAATCCATCAATGAGCAAAAATCAACAAGAGAATCAACAGATTAGAAAGAAGTTGCAGCAATCAAAGAAGAACATTGAAGACTTCCAAGGTGAGCTTGAGACATAGAAGATTTTAAGGCTTCTACGAGGGAACAGCTAATGAGACACCAAGATTCCATTACCAATTCTACCATGAGTAGGGATTTCTACCAAACCCAGATCCTCCTATGGGTACCGTTACCCCACCTTTTGCATGGCTTTCCATATGTGAATTTTATCACAGGTTCAACAGGGTGTTACAAGTTGATGGAAAATTGGATGGCTAGTATTGATGCTTGTAGATGCCTTTCATTGTACAGTATCGCTAATCCTCGGCACATAGATGGTATCTTCACACTTTCAAGTATCATATTTGGTTGAGTGCCCTCCCTGTTTCTCTCTTGTGGCATGTGTGCACTGTGGTGGCATTCTAGTGGCATGTAGAAGGGGTCATCCCCTTCCTCATTGATTAGTTATCTATTGTGGACACTTGTTCTTGAGTTGGGTCCTTTTTTTATTGATGTTCTCCTTGGTTCATGGATTGATGAGTTGACATGGAGGTTGGGGTTTGGATGTTATGTGGACATTCATTGCACATATGTTGGAGTTTTTCCCCACTTGATGGAGAATTGCACATAGATCTATTTGTTAGTTGAGGGGTTGGCCTCTTGATATATGGAAGTAACCTCTTGCACTTGTTAACTTGTTTTGCATTCATTAGTTTTCCCTTGATGAGCACCCACCCATTGGAGGGTTGTTTACACACTCATTTAAGCCATTTTTATGGGACATTTTTGGAGGGGCATCCTAGCTTCGCGTGCAATTCCCAAAATTGAACCATCTCAATGCCATTAATTCCAAAGTGGCTGCAGGATTTCAAAAAAAAAGTGGTTATAATAGAAAATCTGATAAATATTGAAGAAGTTAGCATTTCCATAACTGCCATTTTAAAGAGTTGCACCGTATTTCCACCATGCGTGCCTTTTGGATCCTTTTCATGGAGAGTGTTCACCTTATTTGAAGAAGCCCTCCACCTTTTGAGGCCTTTTTCTTGGAGCGCTACCTTTGGAGAGCCTTTGGAGGCTAGGTTACTTCTTCTTGTCATTATTCACCCTCATTCAATGGATACTTCCCCTTTCTTGGGCCTTTCTTCTCTTGGATATTGTACTTGTTTTATGTAACGTCATTGTCCATCGACCAAACGACATAGAAGGGGATAGGAACCGACTACGGGCTCTAAACTAAAGCCCGAAGGCTATTTACGAATTTATAGTGAGAATAATAGTGTGCAAATGCATAATAATAAACACGATGGAATTTAACTCATTCCACACACAAATACATTCATTTACCAACATTACATAACACGGGCATAATCATGACTCATTGCTCATCAATCAACAACATTTCAGAATCAAGAACAAAGAAATACTTATCTGGAACAAGGATCCAAGCAATTGGTTGTGTAAATGCAATTTTCCAACCAACCGTACATACTCTACCCGCATATACTATTTCTCCTGAGAGCCCACCCCCAAGTCAGGCTATGAGTCCACCAGGGGGAAGGAAACACCTACAAGCCTCTATATCCCAACCCACAACCCATTCCTCCCCCCATACTTAGCCAAATGTTCATACAGAGTTCCGCAATTCTCTTACTTAGCCTGCATACCCCTGACTCCACAAAACCTGCCCCACACAACATCTTTCAAGCTCAGACATCCCCTTCATCAATCTGGGCCCCTCAAGCAATCCATCTTGCCAAGTGCTTCTAATGTTTGCATAGAAAGAGCCCGATTGGGTGCCTATTGCAAGAGATCTACCTATAGCTTTCACTCATGGCTTCACAAGTAGGTATGAGCATCAGAACTCAAGGGGTTGGTCTCAGGAATTGGGGCTTGCTTACAGCCAACTCTCTCTCTCAGTCTACAGAGAGGGGTTACAAGGTAGCGAACAGTCTAGTGTCAAGGCAAGTCTGTGACAACGTAGGAGGGTAGAGTGTCGACACACAAGGGTGGTCCAGGTGAATGTCTACGAAGGTTGAAATGACTAAAAGTGAGTGTGAATCAACAAAAGTCTCCGAGTGAAAAGAATCTCAACTTTGGGATTGGGGTAAGTCTCAATGACAGCTCTGTGAGTGTCCAAGGGTGATTAGGGTCTAGGAAAAATAAGAGAGAAAATCTGAGGGCCTGCACGTAAACAAGTCTCAAGGGAGCATCAATCCACGCCCGGTGTCTGGATGAACAAACATGAGTTTGAGCAAAAAAACAAAAGGGAAGCCTGGGTGAGTGGGTGCGTAAGTCCCTGGAGATGGTAAGATTGTTTTTCCCCAAAGGCAGAAGGTAAGGGAGTACGGGATTGACATGTCTTCCAATCTTAGAGAAAAATGACCTCTAAAATCATCCTGGAACTCCCTCGATCCCTATGCCATAACTACGTGACTTCCCCACCAACCTCACACATGAATTAAATGATTGGGTGAAAGTAGTAAAAGGCAATAATTGGCTCATTCAAGACTCGTGGCAACAATAGGACTGGCTCTATGGCTAACACTTTGCAATCAAGAATTCAATCCCCCATAGGCACCCTTTCCTCTTCCCCTCTAGTGGAATCATAGCCCCTTTGGTGCACCTTACACAACCATCTTAATCTGTTCATATTATTCATCAACATAATACTTACATAGCATTCGAGTTAGCTTGATAAGCCAATAACACAGACCAAATAAGAAATATTTACATCATTTACATGCTTTGATTCATTATATTCCAAGGGTCAAACTGGGGCTATTACATTTTGACTACCATATTTCATGGATTTTGTTTGTTCTGATGTATTTGAGTATTTTCATTTGTTTATTCCATCCCAAGGCTAGATCTCGGGTTTTAGCCTAGCTTGTTCCTATATTATTGTAAAATCAAATAGAGCTACAACCTATATCATCATAACCTCTATCACACTTCCTTATCATCATAACCTGTTTTCCCAAGATTTAGAGGTACTTTAGAAATTATACATACTGACAACTGCATTGTCCAATCAATCCTAGAGGTTATGTCCTACCAACTTCTTGAGACAATCATAGGGACATTTCTACCTAATGATTTACCAAGACTATTCTCCTCTGAATAAAATCGTTTCTACCAAAATAACCAGCATAAATAACACATATATAACTGATGATATAAAAGATGATGTTTTTACAATTACAATGGTAGGGCTTATATAAGCCAATTCATGCCTTTTCAAACATAAAGGCACGTCACTTG
Source organism: Pseudotsuga menziesii (assembly GCA_001517045.1). NCBI lineage: Eukaryota > Viridiplantae > Streptophyta > Pinopsida > Pinales > Pinaceae > Pseudotsuga > Pseudotsuga menziesii. The sequence goes on along the minus strand of LPNX010458489.1, from coordinate 74,419 downwards.
ACTTTTCCTAATTAATTAATTAATTATTTCTATTTATTAATTATTAATTATTAATATTAATATATATTAATATTAATATTGATATTTAATGTTATTTTTTGATATATCTTATTATGTTATATATTTTTTTATATAACAATGCCTTCCTCTTAAGGAAAGCTTTGTCCTCAAAGCTTGTTGAAGACACGGATTACGAATGATTTCTTGCTTATAAGGTCATCTCGCGATCTGAGCTATATGAAAGGTCATCTCATGACACTTAACGAAACGAAACGATATGAGCTATGAATTCCCAAAAAATGTCGCATCATTTGTGAAGTAGTCCATCCGAGATCTATCTTTATTGGATTTGTTTGTTGATCACCTTGTTGGATGGAACTTCTCGTATTCTGCTTAGTTTGTTGATTTTGAGTTCTTTCTTTTCTGAATTCATAATTCTTCTGTTTATGTTCATTTTGATCCTGTCATTGGTCAAAATGATTTTTATAATTTGGGTGTCGATAAGGAGTTCTTGTTGTTTGTTTTTTTACTAGATTGGCTTCTTTTTTAACAATGACAAAGACTGGATTTGTATTTGCTTCTTTTTCCTGAACTTGGTTTTTTGAATCCGAGGGATTTGATGTCTCTTTATGAAGTTGCTCCAACTTGTTTTCCAACGAAACTTTATCATTCTTAGGATTCCTGATCATTTCTTCTTGCGCTTTCTTATCATCTTTAAACTTCTGAATATGATCCATTAGATCCTGTTTATGATTCTTAAGGCGGCCATTTTCTTCAATATTTTCTAATAGTTTCTTTCGAAGATCTTGATTCTCCTCTTCTAACTTTTGATTATCTTGTGCTTTATCCTTCACTTTCTTGATTTGAAGAAGCAATTTATGGTTATGATCTCTTAGACAAGAGAACTTTTCTTCCTTGTCCATGGTGACTTAGTCGAATTCTTTCTGCATTTTTGTTATTGACTTCTAACTATCTTCGGTGATAATTTTTCAAGTATTTTTAAGATCTTTTGATGTTATTGGATCTGACTTCCATGTAGAATCCTGTAATGTTATATTTTTCTTTTTGTATGAAAATATTAAAAACTTTTTCTTCGTGTTTAAAATGAATGTCATGTTATCACATATACATTTTGCAGTTGGGCTACCATGATGCAGCATACAGACTTGTCTCTTTTTCTGTTTCGGGTTATTTTTCACATGGGTTATTAGCATGGATCTTTACAACTTCAGCTATTCCAAATCCTTGTTCATCAGATTTTCCTTGCCAGGACTGAGATTCAAGGGTCCATGGAGATGCCTTTGGTGATGATCTAGTTCATTGTAGCAAAGCAGCGGATCAGAGTTGGTACACACAGTTATAAAGGGGCTTATCAGTTGGAGACGGGTATATATGGTGAGATCAGGTATATACTTCCTTGGTTTGATTTTGCTCTATGTTGTATGTCAGATACCTATGCTTATCATGTTAGGATGATTATGGTGACCTATGCTTATATCTATTGTTGCTTCAACTTGTGTTATGACTAATCAAGGGATTTGATGTGAAGACTATTGCCCATGCCATGCTTGTACAAATTATAAACCTTGGTGCTAGGTTGGTTCCATGTCACTTGTCCCCATCCATCTAGTTCATCCACCTTTGATTTTATTCCATGACTTAAACTGATTGAGACTTGTGAGATTGAAGATCCTTTCCCCATTGTGACCCCTATGTGTGATAGACTCCATGTTGTTATGTGTATCTCTGGCTATGAAGTATGTGGCTTGGCCAATGTGGCCGGGTTCACAGGGTAGTTCTCCTTTAGTCCTCAAAGCAAGTACTCCACCACAACAGTGTTGCTAAACACTAAAGCATCGAAACGCATAAAAGCTATATCAAAGGATGCAAAGTTATAAATGTTTAAAAGGTAGTCAATGGCCAAGGGTTTGAGCACTCATTCATTGTATAATGTAAGGCTCAATTTGTCCTCCACAAGGGCGGAAGGGAGAGGCAAACCCGTCAAGGCTATGGACTGCTCGCTGGCAGCAGGTCTAGGCCTTAGTCATTTACTGGAGCCCAGAAGGCTTTCCAGGGCACCTGCCCTTATAGGCTGGCTACTATCGTGTGAAATGTAAAGTGTATTAAAAAGGTTGATGGTCAAAGGATGAGCACTCACTCTTTGTATAGTGTTCAACTCATTTGCCCCCACAGGGCACTAGGGAGAGGCTAGCCTGCAAAGGCTAGGTCTTTGTCAATACTGGAGCCTAGAAGGCTTCCAAGGCACCTGCCTTTGAAGGCTGACCTATATTGAAAATAAAGTGCAAAGGAAAACTTGTTAGAGTCTAAGGAAAGCATATCCAAGTACTTTATCCATTTGTGAGACACTTCCATCCCCTAAAACTTGTTAGAGTCTAAGGAAAGCATATCCAAGTACTTTATCCAATTGTGAGACACCTCCATCCCCTATTGCTATTTATCGTACATATGTCACCTTGGTTGAGTGTATTATTTATCATTTGGACAGATCACTGAGTTGAAGTCAGTTGAAAGTCATTCCTTTTTTGCCTTAACCTCGTTCTTCCATCCTCAGCCATCTGTAGCATACTGCTTACTTTTTGTAAGTATGGCATGAACAAGCAAACATCCATAAAGTTCCAAGATTCTTCGGAAGCACAGGTACATCTTACTATTATTATTGTGTGGCACCATGATTATGAATAACGGATTTAAGTTCGATTTTGATATACATTATTGGAGCATTTCTTACCCTAGATGTTTACAGGATCATATTGATACAATTTCTCACCTTCAGTTTGGGTACTTTGACCTAGTCAACCCAGTTTGACCAAGTCAAGCACGGTTCCCAAGGCAGTGACTCAAAATGCAACATGGTCTATGTTTGTTCCAAACATGCCCAGACCAATACAGCGTTTTGAGTTTTGAGAGTTTGGCCCTGGTTCTCCTGATAAGTGATTATTATCACTTAATTATTAGCCAAATGATCAAATTTTATTCCAGATAGCAGTATGATTGGTTCTCCTAGAGCATAGCAGTGTTCCAGGGGGTATGAGTAGTCACTTATACCATTCTTCTATGTCTCCAGATCATCCAAAGCAGTCAGTTTGCCCCAGTTTGCACCCTGGACAGAGTTATGGTGGATTTATCAGTTTCCAGAGATTGTACCAGCAAAAATGAAAAAGAAAAATCACTGAAAAATTCGATTTGGCCTCCTAGGTCAAGGAAATGGCTTGGAATTTAGGCAAATGATGTTTCTCAGCATACCGGACAGTCCCCCAGCAGTTTTTCAGTCAGCAGGTCCAAATGATTTAATCTTGGCTCAACCAGTGAGGAAAGCCCCCCAAGGGGCGCCCCCTCAACTTGGCCATTGATGTATTTCATTGTTATACCTTGTATTATGAAGTTGTAAGGGGCCTAGGGTGAATTAAGGCTCTTGTGACCCCTTCCTATGTATTATCATGTCACATCTTATGTTATATTGTGACTTTCACTTAGGATAGGCGTCCTTGAGCAAAGTGCACCCCTTCTTTGACTTAGTCACTTAATCCATGTTGTGATCTATGTATTGTTGATCTCCACCGTCGATGATGTTTTAATCTCAACTGTTGGATGTAAAAGTGAGTTAGGGTTTATGTCTCTCTCAAACTATTAAAGAGAGGTGACCCCCCCATTGTAATTCATGAGCTCTAGCACCAGAATTTGAATAAAGAGATTTTTGTATGGGATTACACTCTGAGTTCTTCTGATGTATTGATGATTTGTTGATTGGTATTGCTATTCTTTTGTACTGAGTTTATGTCGAGAGAAATCTTGTATATTTTCTTCCACCCATCCATCTGTAGGTTGAAAGAGGCGCACTTGAGGAAGGCGCACTGGTGGGGAGACTCACTCTGTGCCGACTCTTGGGTTTTGTGTATCAGGGAGTGATTCTTTCTCGATGATTTTTCATTTCCCGTACTTTCTTTATGCTGCAGGTCCCATTCGTTTGTCTTGTTGATTGATTTCTTTGGTTGGACAGGTTGAGAGGGGTGCTAGGATCATTGACGGAAGCAGAACCACTAAAAGATCTTGCTCGGAAACTCTCATTTGATCAAAAGGACGACATTCTTCATCATCTCTGAGGTCATCTACAAGAACCAGGTATGTTTCACAAGCAATTTCTCTCTCTTTTACTTTCTGCATGCATTGCCCATCCTTTCCTACATCGAAAAAACCCTCATTTAGTAGTAGGAAAATCATCAGACCAGTTTGCACCGAGAATTGGCAAATTTAGCGATCTGGGTTTTGCTGCAAACCAAGAAAACCCCTCTCCCTCAAAAATGTCAAGGTTGGACTCCTCTGCCCATCTCCAGGCACTGGTTTCAATTTGGGAGAAAACGCCCCTATTTGACTTGCTGGCCAATTCCCTTTGTTTTGGTTTTGGTTTTCAGTTAGGTATTTTTAGTTTCCAATCCTTTTACCCAATAGGTGTGTTGAAGCCTTAATTTCATTAAATCAACCTCGTTTTGGGCATTTCCCATATTTCTGATTAAATCCCCCCGGGTCTAAGGTCTGATTATCTGAACAAACACGCCAACCCTAGATCTGTTTAAACTTCTTAAGTCACAGGTCTAAATTGATTCGAGTAACATTTCCACATTCCTTAAACTGAAGTACTCGAATATTCCTTAAATTGAGGCTTATCCCTTAAATTTAGGGTTTCCAGCTCTCACCTTACATATTCACATTTTTTGGGCTTGATTTGGTGATTAGTTGTAGATATGTCCTTTCAGGATAAGATCGGGTCTCCCCCATTGTCACTTGGGCATTCAGTGGCATAAAGTGAAGGAATCCCTAATCGACGTGACAACGATCCATCTTTTGGGGGTTAGGGTTTTGGTGGGTCACAGCTTTGGTTACATGTCCCCTCTGCCATCCTATATAGGATTCATCTATTGGGGCAACTATAAGATCTGTGATAACATGTCCCTAGTGTTTCCATCTATGGTGAACTCATAATGATATCAACTTCATTTAGATATATAGTCACAACATTTAATTGGGATGTGAACTTATACAGTATACTCATCAATTGTTAGTTGTAAGTCCGTAATTTCATATTGCTTATCACCATAAGTATATCTCTTTTCGATTACACTTGATTATGGGACTAATAATTGATTTTTCAAGTTGTTGCTCATGTAATTTTCCCTGATGGTTGGACATATAGCTATGCTAATACTTTTTCCTTGAATAGTTCCCTCAGTTTTTAATAGATCATTGACTACTTTTGAATGTCTTAGGGAATCTTTCTTGAACTTCGCTCTGGGGCAACATTTTATTTTTATCCAAATTTTCTTCAAATAATAATAATATTAAGGTTATTGTTAATAATATTTATCTTTTTTAAATTCTCTTTTTATCTTATTTTCCCCTTAAGACTTCTTGTATATTGAATGTAGATTGGGTGGTTGGGAGGAATGATTGTTACCCTTCCTAGTCGGGTTCAAATCTTGTTTTACACCCTTCACTTTTATGTAAAACCCCTTTTTATCTCACTTAATGTAAAAAGGTCTAATATAAAAATTTCCAATATAAAAAAGTAATTAGTTTCCCACTTTTAACTAAATAACACATAACGTAGTAAGTTAAACTATGTGTGGTTTTTATTCTTTCTATTTTTTTAACTTTCTTTCTTTCTTTTTTTTCACTTCTTCATTTTTCCCTCTTGGTCAAAGACCACAATTTTAGGGAAGCCTTTAGGATAATGGTTAAAAACCACAATATGGCCGAAGGCCTGGATCACGAACTTAGCTTTGATACCATTGTAATGATTAAAAATCGTTTCTACCAGAATAACCACCATAAATAACACATATACTCCATGAATGGACAAAATAATATATAATTGATGTTATAAAAGATGATGTTTTTACAATTACAATGGTAGAGCTTATATAAGCCAATTCATGCATTTTCAAACATAAAGGCACGTCAGTTGTTATTATTTTAATATCTTTATATATCTTATTATGTTATATATATATATTTTTATATAACAAGCTACAACCTATATCATCATAACCCCTATCACACTTCCTTATCATCATATAACCTGTTTTCCCACGATTTAGGAGTACTTTAGAAATTATACATACTGACAACTGCATTGTCCAATCAATCCTATAGGTTATGTCCTACCAACTTCTTGAGACAATCATAGGGACATCTCTACCTAATGAATTACCAAGACTATTCTCCTCCAAATAAAATTCCCAATGACTGTACTCATGCTCAATTTTGATTTTTGGGCTAAAAATTATAGCCCTTCAAAAATTGTCGAAATTGCTCAATTTAGCATTGTTCTCGTAGTCGCACTAACCTATAGTGATTGGCTACTGCAACCTGTTGCATGAAATTCATCATTGCTTCCAATCTCAAAAACAGTTGAATTTCGCTTTCAGATTCAAATTGTGCACCATTGTTCCCTTCATCAGCTCCTTAAGCCAACTTGGCTTTCTCTTCCTGGAGGAAACATCCTGTCTCAAACTCTCCTCGACCTCCTCATCAGACATCTCTCTCCTTGAAGAAGTACCAACAATCTGAGAACCTGTCTGTGGTGAACCTGTACCTGTACCACTAGAAACCGAATCACCTGAAGGTGTCGTCTGTGCACCTGTGATCCGTGAACCTGTCCCTATGCCAGATGTACCTGTGGACTGAGCCCCTATAACTGAAGAACCTGTAACCTGTGACCCAGTCACACCTGAAACCGATGACCCTAAACTCTGACTCGCTAAACTCTATGCAGTCATCTGTGTAGTACCCTGCTGATCCTCCATCTCATAATCAAGAGACCTCCTGAAGGCTTTCTCCTCCTCAAACTTCACCTCCCTTATCACCACAACTTTCCTCTGCGAAGTAAGGCATATGCGAAAAGCCTTCGATGTCTCATCATAACCAACAAAAATACCACGCTCACCTGTAGCCTCCAACTTTGTCCTCTTCTCATAAGGGACATGAGAGTATGTAAGGCAACCAAAAATCCGAAAGTGACCTATCTCAGGCACTTTCCCTGTGAACGTCTCCTCAGGAGTTTTACTCCCCAATGCACGGTGCGGACTCCTGTTGAGAACATAAACAGCAGTACTACAGGCCTCTGCCCATAGAAAGAAAGGAAGGCTTTGATCATGCAGCATGGCTCTAGCTGCACCCACTACAGAACGGTTCTTCCTTTCAGCTGCTCCATTCTGCTGTTGATCCAGATGGGTATAGGTGGCCACCCACCTATTCCACTGGCTCAAAATAGTTTGTCATGTTGACAATTTTTTGTAATTTTTTGCAATTTTTCGAGTCCTAAACTTCCAGGGCTGTTTTGAGGCCCTAAACGACGTTTTTTGGAGATTCGGGGCCAAGTGGTTGCCATCGGCATGCTGACCAAAAGTTGTAAAGCTTAGATAGACCTTTCCAACGAGCTATCGAACGCCCAAATCGGAGATCGTATGCAAAAGTTATGACCCCAAGAAGTTGACTGTTCAACTTTCCACCTTGGGGCCGCAAACTTTATGACGGTTCATCTTCTAGGGTTACGTTTTGGACTTTTGGGGTTCTCACCTCATTCTTATTATAAATAGGCCCCTTTGGCCTCATTTTGTATTCGGCTTGTCACGAGTGAGTGTAGCCTCCACATCTCTTCTCAGAGATACAGCTACCACCATTCTAACTACTTTTGTTTTACAGTTTGTTCTATTTCATTCATTTAATAGAATCTGAGTTCACTGTATTACTGTGTTGATCGACATATATATTTGTGCATTTGAATATATATATTCTCTTTCATTTCGTTCTCACATAAATCTGAATCAGTGGTATCAGAGCTTTCTACTCTTGTGGTTTCTCGGTGCATGTCCCCGACGAGATCTGAATATCAAGAGCTGGGTCTCGAACTAGTTGAGCTTGGGGAAAATACTTCTCGTCGTCCCAAGAAGCCTCAGATGGCGGGAGAAGAAAAGAGAGATGACGGAGCAGGAGATCCTATTAAAATGTTGCTCGAGGAAGCCCTCACACGACAGAGGAACGAGATGATGGATAACTTCGCCCAGATCCTTCGAAGAATGCCGACAGCAACGAACGCACCTTCAACGAGCAGCCATTTCAGGGGTACGACTCCCTTCAAGGTACAAGTTAACTTTGACATCCCCTTATTTGAAGGAAAGATAGATGCAGATGCTTTGGAAAAATGGTCAAGTCTGTTAGAGGGTTACTTCTCTATTCAAAAAAATTTCGACAGCGAAAAGATCACCTTCGCGCTCCTTAAGTCTCTCCCCCATGTCAAAGATTGGTGGGATGGGTACTACGAGAGGCATGAAAAGGATGACGCTGAGATATTCGAAACAGAACCCACTTGGGCATCTTTTGTCCATGTCGTCAAAGAGGAATTCTACCCTGTTGGAAATTATGATGATCAATACACCCAGTGGACGACATTGCGCCAGGGAAGAGACCAAACAGTGATGGAGTATACTAACATATTCCATACCTTGCGCTCAAAGTTGGGTATTAGAGATTGCGAACGACACTTGGTTCTAAAATACCGAAGTGGGCTTCACCGGTACATTCAGTCAGAGATGGATTTCCTGGACATATCCTCACTAGGAGCAGCTTACCGATACGGCGTCAAAATCGAGCAAAAGTTTAAGCAAAAGAATAAGCGGGATTTTGGGTCCGCAAATCAGCAGCAAAAGTCAGGAAAAAGTGGCCCTAACTCACAACCCAGAGGACAAAGAAAGGATGGTCAAAGTCCCAACAACTAGTCAAAGCCGCAAACAAAGAAGGGTAACGGGAAATCGAAGAAGGACACCGACAAGTGGTGCGAGTTCCATAAAAGCCCCTGGCACAACACTGATGAATGCCGCTCAAAGCAGTCATTGTTGGCCGAGAAAAATTCCCCGGATCCAGACTCGGACTCAGACACTAATGCAGAGAAAGAAAGGGGCAAGCAAATCATTGACGCAGAACCTAGTGCCACCATAGCAACCGCAAAGATCCAGGTAGAAGAGTCAAAGGAGCCAGAGGAAGTGGAGCGCCTCTTCCACTCACAACTATGGGTGCAGGGGACTCCTCTACATTTCATTGTCGACAATGGTAGTCAGAAGAACCTCATTTCAGCCGAGGTCGTCAAAATATTGAAGCTTCCGACAGTTTCGCATCCCCAACCCTACAACATTGGTTGGCTGAGCCATGGACGAGACATCTGCGTCAGTCAACAGTGCCACCTCTCCTACTGTATCAAGCCCTTTAAAGATGAGGTAATTTGTAATGTTGCCCCACTTGAAGTTTGTGATGTTGTCTTAAGACAACCATATATGTGGAAACGCCATGCTGTGTATGAGTCTAGGCCTCGTAGTGTCATTATTACTTTGGGAAAGAAACTCTATAGGATACCAGAGACACTTCCTACTACTCAGTGTCTCTCATCACAGCGAAACAGTGTAGGAAGGTAATCTCCCAGACAGGTAAATTCGTACTCTTCATGGTTCGTTTTGATGGGGAACGAAAGATCACAGCAACATCCACCGCCTCCACACAAAATCCCTCTATGCAGCAGAAACAGGTGGACAAGATTGTGGAATCATACAAAGACATCTTCACCACGCCTGTTGGGGTTCCAGTACATTGTCAAGTCAAGCATTCCATTGATTTGATACCTGGTGTGCCTTTACCTAATGGTCCAGTCTATAGGCGTTCCCTCATGGAGAATGAAGAAATCAAACTCCAGATTAAAGAGCTAATCCAAAAGGGGCACATTCGACCTAGCTCCTCACCCTGTGGGAGCCCAATTGTGCCAGTACAGAAGAAAGATGGTACATGGCGACTCTGTATTGACTACCGAGCTCTAAACAAGATCGCAATCCGGAATCGGTATCCCATTCCCCAGATCAATGACCTCCTCAATCAGCTCAAGGGGGCCAAGTATTTCAACAAGATTGACCTGAAGTCTGGCTATCATCAAGTGTCGATTGAGCAGACCGATGTCTGGAAGACTGCCTTCAAATCTCAGGAAGGCCTTTTTGAATGGTTGGTCATGCCTTTCGGCTTGACTAATGCTCCTGCAACCTTCATGAGGATGATGGATGACATTCTACGGCCATTCACTAATTCCTTTGTGGTCGTATATCTAGATGATATCCTCATCTACAGTAGAACATGGGCAAAACATCTCTAGCATATCCACCAGGTCCTCAGCACCCTACGACAGCACAAGTTATACGCCAATCTAGAGAAGTGCTCATTTGGCATGGAAAGGGTTCAGTATCTAGGATACATTGTGGACAAACATGGAGTTCATGTAGATCCAGCCAAGATCCAAGCCATTCACGATTGGCCGACCCCGACAAATCTCACAGAGCTTCGCAGCTTCCTAGACCTTGCAAACTTCTATAGCAGATTTGTGTTGGCATTCTCTAATATTGCTTGGTCCATTACCCAGGTGACCAAAGGGGGATCTAAGGCCAAGTTCATCTGGTCCAAGCCACAACAACACGCATTTGAGGAGCTAAAGCAGCGCCTATGTTCGACGCCCGTCCTTACCTTACCAGATCTACAACAACCCTTTGAGATTGAGACAGATGCTTCGGACTACGCTGTTGGTGCGGTCCTCACTCAACATGGCCATCCCGTGGCATATCACAGTGAGACACTTTCGGATACAGTCCACAAGTACCCACCTATGACAAGGAAATGTACTCCATTGTCCAAGCCTGCCGCCAATGGAAGCATTACATCCTTGGAAAAGAAACAGTCATCCACACTGATCATAAGCCCTTGCAATTCATGCAAACCCAAGGAAAGTTACAGAATTACCGCCACCAGAAGTGGTCCACTTACTTGCAGCAGTTCCACCTGAACATTAAATATAAGAAGGGTAGCACCAATCGAGTCGATGATTGCCTCAGTCAACCTCCAGTGGCGGCATTAACCACGGTGCTCAACTCTTGTGGCCACGAGACCTCTGCGTGGCCTCAACTATATGGAAATGATCCCGATCTCGCCCCTATCTATCAATCATTATGTGCTGGTACACCAGTTGCAGACTTCCATCTTCAGGAAAGATTGTTATGCCACCTGGGCCATCTCTGTGTTCCTTCAAGCGAGCGTGCCAAGATGATTTGGGAGGCACATTATAGTCGAGTGGCAGGGCACTTTGGTATTGAGAAGACAGTGGTAGTTTTGCAGAAGTATTTTTATTGGCCCAAACTCTGACAAGACGTCGACAGATATATCAAATCATGTACTGCCTGCGCCATCGCAAAACCAACTGTTAAAAAGAAAGGGTTGTACACTCCCCTTCCCACTCCAAATGGGCCATGGGAATCCATCTCCATGGATTACATGTCAAGACTACCTTCAACTAAGCATGGTAATGACTGTGTTTTTGTGGTTGTGGATCGCTTCTCTAAGATGGCCATTCTGATAGCTTGTAAGAAGAGCATCTCTGCTGAAGTCACTGCTAAGCTATTCTTCGAGCATGTTTGGGTTCATTTTGGGCTGCCACAGACTATAATTTCAGATCGGGACAGTAGGTTCCTGAGCACGTTTTGGTCTAGTCTATGGTCCTTGATGGATACCAAGCTCACCAAATCAACTGCCTTCCACCCCCAGACTGATGGACAAACAGAGGTAGTCAACCAAATGATTGTGCATATTTTGAGAATGTACAATTCTAAACATCCCCGCACATGGGATGAGAGCCTTCCTTATGTTCAACATAGCTATAACCGAGCTCTGCATAGCTCTACCGGTCACAGCCCTTTTCAGGCGTGCTTGGGCTTCCAACCATTGGCCCCAATTGATGTAGCTCTACCCCTTGCATCCACAGAAGAGGAATCTTCCCATGCTCAAGTCAGGGTTGATAAGGCCACCAGATTTGTTGAACGAATCCATCACATCCGCCAACAGGTCCATGACATTCTGGAGAAGTCCAATACTAAATACAAGCAGCGACATGACCAACATCGGGTTCCACACAAGTTCCAGGTTGGGGATAAGGTTTGGTTGCATTTACAGAAAGAGAGGCTGACAGGACCCCATCGCAAGCTTCATCCACTTCGATATGGGCCATACACCATCACCAAGGCAGTTGGTGATAATGCTTTCGAATTAAGCATTCCTCCATTCCTTGGCTTGCACCCAGTATTCAATGTGGAACTACTTCGACCATATTTCGCACCACTGTTGGACACCTCGGACGTGGCAAAACAATTGACACCTACAGAGCTTAATCCCGACTGCATGGAACAAGCAACCATTGATCAGATCATGGACAGACAGGTTAAAGGCACCCACCAGCAGAAGATCCAACTATATCGAGTTGTCAAAGCAGGGCAACTCCTCCACCAAGGCAAGTGGCTCACTAAGAGTCAAGTTTAGCAGAAGTTTCCCCATTTGATGGGGGCACTCAACACAATAGACCATTGCTTCCTAAGGGGGGAGGAATGATCCAGATGGGTATAGGTGGCCACCCACCTATTCCACTGGCTCAAAATAGGTTCTCATGTTGACAATTTTCTTGTAATTTTCTGCAATTTTTCGAGTCCTAAACTTTTGGGGCCGTTTTGAGGCCCTAAACGACGTTTTTTGGAGATTCGGGGCCAAATGGGTGCCATCGGCATGCATTCAGCCGACCAAAAGTTGTAAAGCTTAGATAGACCTTTCCAACGAGCTATCGAACGCCCAAATCGGAGATCGTATGCAAAAGTTATGACCCCGGGAAGTTGACTGTTCAACTTACCACCTTGGGGCCGCAAACTTTATGACGGTTCATCTTCTAGGGTTACGTTTTAGACTTTTGAGGTTCTCACCTCATTCTTATTATAAATAGGCCCCTTTGGCCTCATTTTGTATTCAGCTTGTCACGAGTGAGTGTAACCTCCACGTCTCTTCTCAAAGATACAGCTACCACCATTCTAGCTACTTTTATTTTACAGTTTGTTCTATTTCATTCATTTAATAGAATCTGAGTTCACTGTATTACTGTGTTGATCGCCATATATATCTATGCATTTGAATATATATATTCTCTTTCATTTCGTTCTCACATAAATCCGAATCAGCTGTGGAGTGTAAGGAACAGTCAACTGCCTCTTTATCCCCTCCTGTCGACAATACTCATCAAAAACACGAGAAGTATACTCACCTCCATTATCTGACCGAAGTACCTTGATCTTCTTTCCTGTCTAGTTCTCCACAAGAGCTTTGAACTCTTGGAACCGAAGCAAGACTTCCTCTGATCTCTTGCTTCTAAGGAAATAGATCCAGGTCTTCCTGGAAAAGTCATCAATGAAAGTGATGTAAACTCATATCCTGTCAAAGAGGCAGATGACATGGGACCACACAGATCTGAATGAATCAACTGAAGCACTCCCTCTGATCTGAAATCACTGCTTGGAAAAGCAGTCTTGGTGTGCTTTCCCAAAGCACACTCGAAAGCACATCCTCTACACACACCACTCGACTCTGTGCTGAAATCTGGCATACCTGTCGTCATATTTCTCAGCATCCTCAACGCTGGATGGTGAAGATGGGCCATCCTCCTGTGCCAAAGCTCACACAACTTACTGTTGCTCTGAGTGTGTGACAATGCGTGATGTGGCTCAAAGAGAAGCTTGTACAGTTTCCCGCATCTGATTCCAACCACCCGCGAATCAGATAGATGCCTTGGGAAAAATGTGAACTTTCCCATCAAGAACATATACACCGAAGCCTCTGTCCTCAATCATGGAAACTGAAACAAGGTTCCTCTTGAGCCCAGGGACATACAACACATCCCTCAGATACATAGGCTGCATGGGCTCCCTCTCAAAGCGGACAGTCCCTCGCCCAACTGCACTCACCACTGTGTCATCTCCCAATACAACCTCCATCTCCAAGTCTGACTCTGACATCTCTGTGAACATGTCGCGATCACCTGTCATATGACTGGAAGCTCCACTATCAATGTACCAAGTGGAGGAAGTAGTGGTGGCACTCAACGAATGCCCAACAATCATGGAATGCTCCATGCGGTCCTCAAAATCCCTGCTAGTGATAGAAGATGCTCTCTCAACACCAACACCTGCAAAGAGAGAAAAGTCTCTCTCAAATCTCACTGCAAACTCATCAATCTCTATTGTAGCTACAGTCTGCTGCTTCTTCTTCTTCTTGTTAGGACACTGTCCAACATAGTGTCCCATCTTCTGACATGCAAAGCATTTCACTTTGCTCATGTTCTTCTTCTCTCCATCATGATGTTTGGCTCCCTCCTTGGAACCCTTCTTGAACTTCTTCTTCTTCTTGCCCTTCGCTGCTAAAGCAACATTCTCCTCCTCATCCCTCTGATGTGATGAACTGCCCTGTATGAAGCCTCTCTGTATCTCCTCCTCATCCCTCTGATGTGATGAACTGCCCTGTATGAAGCCTCTCTGTATCTCCTCCTGTGTGAGATCATCCCACAATCGATCCCATGTGGGCATTTTCTCCCTCCCAATAATGGTCTGAACAAATACGGTCCACTGTTGTGACACTCTATTTAGTGTTGTACGCACCATCTCAGGAATACCTACCACCTCTCCTACAGTTGCAAGCTCATCTCTTGCCTATGTGATGTTGGTAAGATATGATGCCATGCTTTCCCCTTCACCCATGAGCACACTCTTCAACTTCTCTCTCAATACCATCTTCCGGTTTTCATTGGAACTCTAATAAAGTTTTGTCAAAGCTGTCCACATCTCAAATGCATGGTCTTTGACTGAAATGTGAGGGATCACATGATCCATCACTGCATCAAGAATGACCCTTCTTGCCCTCACATCCCTCTTCTTAAAAGCTGCCTTACCTGTTGCATCTGCAGGTACTACTACAGGATTTGTTGTTGTCCCATGAACTATATCCCATAGTTCATTCTCTTCAAGAATCAAACTAATTCAAGCCTTCCAAGGGCTAAAATTTGCAGCCTCCTCTAATCTATCTTCCACTCAAAGACCGAAAACCATGACTGCAAGCTGTTCAAGACTTTTTTTCTTCAAACCCCAGTTTTTGAATGTTTAAAATTCTAAATCTTTAACACTGCTCTGATACCATGAGAGTTTTTGAAAGTTTCCCCAACCCAGTTTCAAGCCTTTTGGCTTCTCTGCATGGTTTAATGCCCAACCCTTCAATGCATAAATTTTCACAAAAATTTAACTTGATTGAAACACATGAGGAACTTTTTCTCAATCTTAAACAATTCAGGAATTTTCTTTTCAAACTGGAAATTTAAAACTCAGAAAATTTCAAACATTTACACACATGAAATTTAACACGCTTGTTTTTTACCAATGGTCCAGGACAAAACCCCTAAGGGAAAACCTGTTTTCAAAGTGAGATTTTATTAATTTTCAGACAAATTTACAAACCCAGAACAGCAATACTTATCTCATTCCTTCCTCGAAATTCGTGCCAAAAACTCTCTAACAGAATTGTACGGACTACTCATTAAATACACCTCGAAATCTGTGCACACATGTGAAACAGTATGGTCTGCTGCAATTAATGTTGTACAGACTCTGACAGCATCATTAAATGGTGTACGGATTCTTCTTGAAAAACGTGCCAAGCGTACGGTCTGGTACAATACGGCCTCCCTCGATTTTTGTGCCAATAAATGCTTCATCCTTCCTTGATTTCTATGCTAGCTTTGTCTGGAAACCCAAAATTTATTGGGAAATGTGCCCACTTCAAAATTCTGGAATTTTCTCTCTCTTGGTTCAAATTCTCTTCAAACCTTCACTCTCTCAGTTTTTCTTCTTCTCTCCAAAATTCTCTTTTGGAATGATCACAATGAATGAACTTTTGCCTTGCCCTGGCCTTTTTGTTCTTGGTAACCTCTCTGTCAATCTAACGGTCAAGATTAGATTAGATGAAGGGTTCACATTAAATGCTCCATTAAAAAATAATTAAATGACATTTAGTGCACTCATGTCATTTAATAAAGTTGATCAACCCCCTTTTCTATTTAATCACTCACTTAACTTTTTAAATGTGAACTTAGGAAAATACCAACACTTAGCTTTTTAATAAAGTCACTTTAAAATTATAAAGTGCATCTCACTTTATTAAAATGCACAAAATGACTAGGAGTCACATTTAAGTGTCCTTGTCCACCCCAAGGCAAAACTAGGTGGACAAACACTTCCTAGGTAACTTTTCAACAGAAGACACCCACCATGCATTGCAAATAGGGCCAAGCTCATGACACTAATGTACGATGGACTAGGGCAAAGATAATTAGAGAGAATGTTCTTTGTGAACTAAGCCTTGGATAGAAGGCCTAATAGATAACCAATCACACAAACACACATAAGCTTATATGACCCCTACAACAACCGAACAATGCGCAACCTGCAAAACCACCAACCCTCGAGATTAGAAGACACCCACCATGCATTGCAAATAGAGCCAAGCCCATGATGTTGAAGTACGATGGACTACAACTTACACAAATCATACTGAACAAGTGGATGCCCAAAACTCCATCCCAATCATGCCATATTGGTCCCAGCATATCAATGTTCATCTTGAACACATTGACTTGTGAATTGAACCCAACGATTTCCATGATAGTGGGTTGATCTATGGAGAATAGGGCATACTTGCACACAAAGGTCTGGGAGCCCTTCCAGGAACATGCATTTGAATCCCATAGGTCATAACCTCTACAAAAACCTTTCTCATTTTGATGCAGCGAAAGAGTCTTTTGGTAGCTTTTGAATTGCATACCAAGGGCATAGGCTCAAAGTTGATGAAACAAATCGGCTACAATGGTCAAGGGATTAAAGATCCCATTGTAGTGGAACCTGGGCTTAAGTATGAAGGATTAGGGTTTGTCGGTAAAGAGGAAATGGGTGAACGCCCCAAAGTGGTGAAAGATTGTGAGCATGTTATGGCAAAAGGCTAAAACCCATATAAAGAAAGTTTTAACTCTAAGTGAAGTTAAGAGTTAAGACCACCAAGATCAACTTTATCAAGGCAAAGAAGACGGGTGCAATGGCCACTGCATGTGATAAAACTACATGGAGTAAGCAGCAATCCATTACTCTAATAATCTTGTGCAAGCTTGAAAAAGGTTAGCAAGGAGATGACCTTAGCATTTGAGACTACACCAACACTTGCAAGACCAAGCAAGCAATACTGCAAAGAAAGTTTTAACTCTAAGTGAAGTTAAGAGTCAAGACCACCAAGATCAACTTTATCAAGGCAAAGAAGACGGGTGCAATGGCCACTGCAAGTGATAAAACTACATGGAGTAAGTAGCAATCCATTACTCTAATAATCTTGTGCAAGCTTGAAGAAGGTTAGCAAGGAGATGACCTTAGCATTTGAGACTACACCAACACTTGCAAGACCAAGCAAGCAATACTGCAATCAAAACAGCAAACAAAAGAGCTATGTACAAGGTGTTATCACATATATAGTAGCCAGGCTACCATATTCTATTTTTCAGACGCAGTACATTTTTCAGCCAGATCTCCTACTTGTGAGATGTTGAGATGAGCAGTTTTGATGGATCATTATTATGTTAGTGGACTATTGTACTCTCCCATGTCAGGACTGAGTCTCAGGACACTCAAATTTGAGGACCGATGTAGCCATTTATGTCATTTTCAGAGCAGTCATTGATGCCTAGTTTTATGTCAGTTCTTTCTCATTAGACAAATGGTGTCTCAGATGGATCATATTTCATGGTTATGACTCAGCATTTTATATTGTGTTATGGTTATTATTGCTTTTATACTGATTCTTGTGACATGTATTAACTTGTGGTATCATGATCTGGCGGTCATATTTATATGGACTTGGTTGTATATTGTACTACGTATTGATGTCCCTACTCAGACTTGGAAGTTCTTGATCTATACTCATTGGTTTTACCCTCCTTAGGGAGAATAGAGGTAGTCATTCTCGCCATTGTTTTGGCTTGCTAGTGTTGGCTCCATCATTCATTGTCTTCACCCATCCATTACCTTCCAGTTTAGTTTTTAACCCGACTGATTTCTTGACTTATGGCATGGAGGATCTTTTTCCCCGCTAGAACTTTTGTTGGACAAGCTTCCCTATTTATATTATGTCTCGGCTCCAAGTTGGTGACAAAACTTGCCTTGGTAAGTTGGATTGTATGCCTAAATCATTCTGGTCGGTTGTCCTGATGTTTGGCATTGTGCAAAACTCCCCCTACTCACTTGAGATGTTGTTGGCTAAAACTGAAAGCTCATATACTGCTTATATTGGAAATATTGAATATGCGCCCATGGAAAATGAAAATTATAAAACTGTGTTTCTTAACATATGTAAAAAGGTCCAAAAAGCAATGATAAAAAATAAGCTGACCTTATAAAATATGTCCCGAATGAAAGCTGCGATTAGTTGTGCTTTTAAGCACTGGTGAAGTCCCAAAAGGGTCATATAGGCCAAAAAGGCCATGGAATAAAAATGATGATCCTAATGAACTTGGATCAAGCTTGATGTAGACATGATGCCTAAGTTGAATAAGCACTCTCTAAACAACTCACCCATTTGTGAGGCACTGCCATTCCTTGTGTTGTTGTTTGTCCGACATTGGTTATAGTGAGTATTCCCTTTCCATATCCGAAGTGTCATGATGTTGAGTAGGAAGTCATCCTTTGCCTTAGCCTTGTCAATTTCATCCTTCACCCTTCACTAGCAAAATGACTACAGCTATGAAGTGAGTATAGTCCTAAAAGTCTAAGTCTGAGTAATAATAAATAAAGCCTTATATATGTATTTGTTGATGTACCGCCAGTGAAATGATTGCTACTTGTTGTGATTGTTGCTTGAATGAGTTGTAGAGCATGTATTAGCCTTTTAACACTTGCAGCAGATGGATGATAGTCTGAGTTATTATTGGTGTTTGATCATTACAGAGGGTTATATTGTTTATTAAATACGGTTGATGACCAGATAGGGACCTATGAGGGGTATGAGTATACACCTTAGATGGATTTGGACTCTCTGAGTCTAATGAGACAGTTTATTTCCGGTTCCGAGCAATTACAGATATGATCAGGCTCAATCTGCCTTTCTGATGCAGTTTTTCTTCACAGGTTGATATGTCTGAGTAGGGAGATGTTTTAGTTGGATCTCCTAGGGCGTTGTATGGAACATAGGGGTGTAACCACTTGTTTGTACCATAATACCCCCATCCCAAAGAGCTTGGTGGGCTCAGTTTGGCAACGCAGGCACCTTAGGAGGCTGTTTTGGCAGGTTCACGTTTCCTGAGGCAAATTAAAAAATGATTAAATGGCTATTGAAGAAATCGATTTGCGCTACTGAGGCAAAAAAATGACATGGGATGAGTCATGATGATGAGAGTGATATTCTCCACACCTTCTCCAGCAGTTGCAGCTCTTGATTGGGCCCACACCTATTTTTTGGGCATTTTTTATTATTTTCTAGAGCTCTTTTTGGAGGTTCACAATTTCCTCAAGGAAGCACAAAAG
>LPNX010458489.1:0-54685 GCA_001517045.1 Pseudotsuga menziesii | reverse complement strand
TTAGTTTCATTGCGATCTATGATTACTTCATTTTACTGTCTTGTAGCATTCAGTTTCTTTATTTTGTATGTGCAAATCTGATATGGTTGACGTTTGCTCGTGCAGGGTAGGGGGCACTTTGATGGCTTGGAGCTTGCATATGCCATAGAAATCACGAGGATCTTCCAGGATTGATCAGGATAGCTAGGATCGTCACTGTTACAGACTTCTACAAGCTTATCTAGGTAAGATCCACAGGTAAGTTCTTCTTTTCTGATCTTATTCCATTGTACCTTGCTGAAATTTTACTATTTTTCTGAAAACTCCTAAACCATAAAAACCTAAAAAATCAAATAATCAAGGAACTGTCCGATCTTTTGCCAAACCATTTCTGGGTTTCATAGATCGGGCCTCCCCCTAACTAAATCAATTGGAACGTTGGTCAAATTCCTCATAGATTGACCTAGATCTGATTTTTCAGCAGAAAACTGCATAACCCCCCACTGAAAAAATTGACCTGCTAGGGTTTTGAGTTTTTCTGATTTCTGACTTCACAGACGGATAGATCGGGTCTTGGGCAGTCCAAGTCAACCCCAACGCTGTCAAGAGGCTCAACAGTTTGACCGGGATCTGAAAAATAGACTGAAACTGCCCTAGCGCCCTCACTGAAAATTTGCCTTTTCCGGAAATAGGTTTTTCTGAAATCTGACATCACAGGCTGATAGAACGGGTCCCAAGCATCCCAGAACACCCTCAACGCTGTCCTAATTCCTCCTGGTTTGCCCTAGATCTGAAAACGTCATTTTTTTCAACCTCCTAGCCCATCATCAGATTTGGACCTTTCTAGATCTGATTTTTCTACTGTTTTCCTGATTCGGGCTTGTAGATCAGATCTCCCTGATCTCTTCTCATCCACAACGCTGAGCCATCTACTTTTCAGTACCCCCTAAAACTCCAGATTTGTCTTCCTAGGCCCTAGCGCTAGCCATCTACTGAGCTGGGTTTCCTATACCTTGGCTTTTCCGGACCAATTGCTTTTTGGGTTCAAGGTGTTTCCCAAGTGGGTTTCCTGAGACGTTGTCTTACTGCTGACTCCATTGCCCAATGCATACAAAGCACTGATCTCCAAGCTAGCGCTGCCCTTAGGCTCTTAGCCTTTGCCATCTACCAACATTCACTGATAGCTCAAACACCTTTTACTGAGTCTGATTTCTAGGTACTGGATAGTCCCAACTCTGTTTGTGCTTGCCTTGTTATAGTTACATGTCCCAAAACAGTTGCTAGTACCTAAACCCTAGAGCTAGGGTTCCCATTCACCTTGCACCTTAAGTACCCTGAAGCCCCATCTGATCTTCATCTGGTGTTGAGGTTTGATCTCTCCTGTCGGGAGCAGATCTGGGTCTCCCCCATTGTTGTCCTGGACTAGGATAACCTAAAGTGAAGGCTGCCTTGATTGGCGTGACAACCATCCATGTGGGAGTCTAGGCAGTCGTGGTTCCACCCCTTAGTTGCTTGCCCCTCTACCATCCATTTTGGATCCACCTCAAGCAGGCAACTACAAGGCGGGTGATAACACAAGGCAAATCATCTCTTTTTGCTTCTGTTGTAAGAAGAAAGGTCACAAGGCTATAGATTGTTTGTATTCTGATACATGCTCTTATTGTGGAATGAGAGGCCATCATGTGGCTTCATGATGGAAGAAACAAACCTTCTCCAAAAAACCAAACTGTCTCAACAAGGAGGATCCCAGGATAACTTCCTTATGCCAGTAAAACGTTCATAAGAGCCTTAACAAGAAGAGAGTACCTAGCACCCAGAACAATAGCAACTAGCAAAAACTACTGTGCCGTTTTAATTTGACTGGAAATTGGGATGCCAAACTTTGGAGGTTACATCCCAAGCTTCATCCCATGAACCAGGCAACCAAACCAAAGACAAGGTGGATAGCAAAGGTCAAGGGAGAAGAAGGCATGCTTACATCTGCATTCTGAAAGGCAATAGCAGCCAAAGATGACAATCACCAGAGAAGAGGCTAGCAGGTAAGCGCCATCATTAAGGGCATCCTTCTTGAGGTATCTACCCTCTAAGCTGCAAGGAATCAATCACTGGAAGACGCTTGCAGTATGGTGTAAAAGTTGGCTTGAATGGATCTTTTATGACTTGGCAGCTTCAAAGCAAAGAACTCTAATCACATCAGTAAGAGAACTAAAATAATTGCTTTAAATTCAATTATTTTTATGTTTTCTTTGACATTTGCCAAATGTTGTTTGGAGATACACAGTTTTGTATGCAATACTCTACAGTTTTGTCTGCGCCACTCTTTCTCAAGATGTGGAAACTAAGGCAGCAAAGTAGGGCAAGTTTTAAATGCTAAAGTTCAGCAGACAAATGAGGCAAACCCAGGAAGAAGGGATCATATTGGTAGACCAAGATGGAAGGATGAACCATCAATCTTCTTTAGTTCCACAAGCACATCCAAAAGAAGAAGATCCCCAAGACATGTCATGTCTGTTTCATAATGCTCGGTGACACATAGAGAGGTAGACAGCAAGCGGTACTGATCCAAAGATGTGCAACATGACAGAGTTCAGTAGTGAAGAAAGGTGCATTTTCTTTATTGGACAGCCTAATAGACCTGAGAGTTAAATCTACATAAGGGAGAAAAAAATGTTGCTCAAGTCTTTTGTTTCACCAAAAGAGTTTGGGTAGGATTATTAGCTAGTTGATATCCAAGTAAATAGAGTTTGTGTAGGATTATTAGCTGTTGACATCCAAGCAAATATCCAATTTGCAGAAGATGAGAGACATTGTATGCTTTATGCCTACATGAGATAAGGTACAGTGGACAAGCTGAAATGAAGAAGTTCCATTTGGGAAAGCCAACCTTAAAATTATCTTTATGATTGAAGCATGGTGTGAAGCAAATTTAGTAATTTACCCACATACAACAAATTCAGAGAGCATAGATCCTATCTAAAGAGTCAAAACTTTTGGGGACCAAAAACCTCCCACTGAGGTGTGATTTTAATTGGATTCTGATAGCATTCGTGGAAGCTAATAGAACAGTTGGAAAAGCTCACCATTCAAACGGTAAGGATTCCATGACTGCTTCTTGAGACCTTTGACCTTCCAATTGACTGTGAACGACCTAAAAGCCAAAGGAGTCAACAATGAAGGGGTTCTTGGATGGTTCCTTGTTTGGTTCTGCGTTATTTGGCTCATGCTAAGGGACCTACAGTGAGGAAGGAAGAGATTCAGCCTTCCATTTGCAGAGAAGAAGTCGACATTTGCACTCACAGAGAAGAGCTCAAGAAGAGTAGCAAAAACGCCATTGATGACTTATGTTGATTTGAAATTTTGACATTCTGGAATCATATGCAATTCGTTCATTCATGCACTGAAGGCCGATTTGGGAAGTTGCCCATGCTCCAACAGTGAAGAAGGAGATAGGCTCTTGATTGACAATGAAGGAGATCTAGTGTTCATGCAGAGAGGGATGAGTCATCTCAGGACCCAGCCTTTGTAGTTGTTACTAAAGCCAAGAATCCAAAGCGAAAGGACAAACTTCTTCTTGTGTCTGCAGCAAGAGACCACCTCCAATTTGGATGGTGAAACTGTCTTACTAAGAGGAAGCCATCACTGAAATTGCCTGGTCATAATCCAGAGAAGACAAGAATCTCTGTTGTACACTAGTTTTTGCCTAGCTCTGTGTAACAAGAATCGAATAAGGGTGGTACCCTTTCCTTTGGCCTAAGGAGTTGGCATTGTAATAACAAATCTCCAGCTGAGACTGATTTTTAATCAACTGTTTCATGAGATTCTTTGGAGCCAAGCAAGCCTCCACTTTGATGTTGGTTTTCCCATTTGGGCTTCCAAGGTAAATCCTCTATGTTCTAGGATGTGTGATTGTATGACTTGTTGTTTTGTATTACTTGTATACATACACAGTAATAAGACAATTTACACAGCAGTAATTGACAACATTAGGACACAGTAAGGTTACACAGTTAATACTTTTATTTTCTGCATTTGAATAGTTAATAGCATCCACGCCGGTGAATTGACTCAGCCATATGCTGCAGAATTACGAAACAGGGTTAGAGTTCGAGAGCTCTATATACTAAACACCCACCTAACCTATATATTTTATCGTATAGGAGTTTGACTTGTGCGGGTCCCAAACAAAGACTCAATTACATATGAAGAGCGGATAAATATAGTACAACGCTAACACAATAATGAAAGCTAAACTATTGTTATGTTCTTTTTCTTTAAGGTATACTTTTATACTGTGCATGCAGGTAGACCATGGAATGGATCAAGCATTAATTAGGGCAGTTTGTGTAATGTCGCTTTCCGCTTGAGCACCCCCAAGGGACGACAAATTAGTCCATTTGATTCCCATGGACTATAGTCACTAGGAGAGGGAATTAATTTATTATTTAATGTCACCTAGAGGAAAAAAGGCACTTTTATAAAGTGGCATTGAGTGATAAATTAATAAAGTGACTATTGACAAAGGCACTTTATTATTAAAAGGGAAAAGGTTAAAAATGGCCAAAAAGGGGAGAGATGAGTTTAAAAAGGGGAGAGATGATAAGATAAGATAATTTTATTAATGTCCAACAAATCACCACAAAAGTAGGTCAATGGGACTAAAGGGTACAATCAGTATAAGTACAATGTGGGAGTGCAAATGCAACTCTTAAAAAAAACGGAACTAAACTATGATAAACTCAAAAAAATTAAAAATAAAAAAATACAAGCAGTAAGACCACATCCAAGGCACGGTGATGAAGAGTGAACATGAAGCCGATGAGGTCAAGAACATCTCAGTCAGATCATCGATGGCGATGGGGACGAACTAGGCACTGGCTCGCTATCAAAGTCCTCTAAACCTTCCGAGGTGTCCAACTGTAGGATCCTGATTCCTGGGGTGGATGTAGGTGCGAGGGATAGTCCTAACATTTGAGGTCAAAAGAAAGAAACTCTAGATAGATCTCTGATTGTTCTGCTGGGGTGGAAAAGGGATCCTGTGTGCGGGGTCGCCCTGTTTTGAATATGTTGGGAATTGTTCCTCCTTGTGCACTGGGTGTGTGTGGATTGATGTGCTCGGCCCCTCTGGACAGGTCTCAAAGATGTCTGCTGATCTCTCATCGAGGAGGGCTGAGACAAGATCCAAGGTCTCACTACCGTGTTGTCTAAAGTACTATGGAGCTCAACCCTCCGCTTATTGCTTCAATCAGGCGAAGCCTCGCTTTTCATTCATTCATGATATTTGTATTTTTGAAACTTGAGAGCTCTTGAGCTTTGTTTCTCTTAGAACGAAAACCCTAGGAGTAGATATCGATTTCGGTGGTGAAAGCATCCACCTTAGTCAATCTTGAGGGAAGATCACCCATATCTTTCACTAAGCTTCATTGCCGTGGAGGAGGAACAAGTTATCAACTTATCAGCTGTTTTTTTGTGAGGGTTTTATGGTGGTTTCAGCCATTTGTGAAGAGCACAGCAGCCAAGGAGAAAAAGGGTTAAGGAAGGACGCACTTATCAAAGAGTTTACTGGACACACCTTCATCTTCAAGTTCATGTTGCTATTCTCCAGTTGTGATGGAGGTCGTGGGGCTGTGTTGAAGGTGCATTCATCTCTGTTGGGGCAGTGTTTTACTTGGGGAGGATATGCCCACCTTCACTGAGGTTTGTGTACTCATTTGTGGGAGGTTTCTTAATTTCCTGGAGGTCACAGTCTCTTGTGCAGTGGGTCAAGAACACTTGCAAAGATTTAGAAGGGGGTCTGGTATTATATTCAGCATTACAGTATTGCTTTGAGGAGAGATAGCCTTCTGAAGTGATTCTGGGCACATCGTTGTAGCAACAGTCAAGGTACCTATCAGTTTTGAAGGCTTTAAAAGGGACGTCCCAGCCTGTAGCTTTGACATAAAGAGACTGTACCTTGTTGAAGACATTTCTACTATTGTGTACCAGCTTCCGGTCATGCCATTCGTCCTAGTCATTATCAGATTGAGAATCTATATCTTAACTGTAAGTGGCTGTCATTTCAAATAAGTTACAGATCTGAAAATCCCCTTCAAAAATCAGTCCCTAGTATGCACTGTTATTGTTATGAATTGACTATGAAGTCTACAGTTCTTTTTCTTATCATGTGGTGAATGTCTTGGTCTTCATGTATATGAAATCTTTACATACACATTGTTTGAGAACAATATGGTGACACATGAAGCCTGAAACAATCATTCCATGCTCTAAGACAAAGAATCAGTCCCAAAAATCAGTTTAGACAGAGATAAGACAAAGTGTTTGACGGAAAATACCACCCAAGCCATGTGACAGTTAGCATTAGGATTCAGATCTGGACGGTTGGGTTTATACAGTGACATCTAAATATGTGCATTTAAGTGTTTGATAATTTTCCCTAACCAAAAAGACATAACCAGTCAGTTCCAACTTCCAAAATTGCCCAACTCTTAGCAGGGTCTTTACAGTTTGGTTCAGTCATTACTTGGAGGGCGGACTAGATCAGCTACAGTAGATGACCTACTCCATCCCTTTTTACAATTATTTATGCTATAGTTTGAGTTAGGGAGATAACTAGGACGATCCCAAAAAGGCCACACTCATGACCTGTGTTCAATATAGATGCAATACATTCTAGAGAGGTGGAAAAGCTAGACATAATAAGTTGGCCATAACCCTAGCATATCCAAGCATATCTAAAATATTCTGAAAATAGGCCTGCCATCAAAAGGCAGTATCCTGCAACTTATCTCCTGTACCATAATTACAAGAAAAAACCCTCCACATGAATCTATTTTTTCTCCTTCCCTTGCCTCATAACTATCATAAAATGATAAATCCCCCAGCATACTTACACAGCATTTGAGTGAGGGTACGATATTGATTGCAGGTTCAGTTTTGGTGGCTGTAGAGACCCATGTTCAAGCTCTAGTTTTTGTTATGAACATCTTAGCAACTGCTCTTCGCTTTTAGGGTCATGTTGCTCCCTTGCAAGACACCTTGTGGTTTTTTAAAGGGGAGAATGTTTTGGTCTGCTAGTGTCAGTGTTTGAGGCCAACCTTACTGCTCTGTAAAAGAAAGTTTTGCAATAGGTTAGGCACTTGATTCCGACTTCTCTGATGGTAGGAGTTTCAGTTTTCAGATAGGGATTTACTATTTTATCTGAGGTTTCTCCTTGTGGTGGTGCTCTATCTGTTGAATTTTTCCTTTTGTAATTAGCTCTGTTTTCAATGTTTTATAACTAAAAAGTAGAAGCATGTTTCAAAAAAGGTTATTAATATAATGAATAGGGCAATAGGGCCACTGTAACAATCCCCAAAGCTAAAACAAATGTCTACAGCCAGTATGAAAGACATGCATCCCACAACACACATAAATGCTCTATGGAAGTTTCTACTCTCAATCCTTCACAGTGAATTAAGCATATCTAAAATATTCTGAAAATAGGCCTGCCCTCAAAAGGCAGTATCCTGCAACTTATCTCCTGTACCATAATTACAAGAAAAAACCCTCAACATGAATCTATTTTTTCTCCTTCCCTTCCCTTGTAATTATCATAAAATGGTAAATCCCCCAGCATACTTAGACAGCATTTGAGTGGGGTACAATATTGATTGCAGGTTCAGTTTTGGTGGCTGTAGAGACCCATGTTCAAGCTCTAGTTTTGTTATGAACATCTTAGCAACTGCTTTTCACTTTTGGGATCATGTTGCTCCCTTGCATGACACCTTGTGGTTTTCTAAAGGGAAGAATGTTTTGGTCTGCTAGTGTTAGTGTTTGAGGCCAACCTAACTGCTCTGTAAAAGAAAGTTTTGCAATAGTTTGGCCACTTGATTCTGACTTCTCTGACAGTAGGAGTTTCAGTTTTCAGATAGGGATTTACTATTTTATCTGAGGTTTCTCCTTGTGGTGATCTATCTGTCGAATTTTTCTTTTGTAAAAAGCTCTATTTTCAATGTTTTATAACTCAAAAGCAGAAGCATGCTCCAAAAAAGGTTATTAATATAATGAATAGGGAAATAGGGCCACTATAACAATCCCCAAAGCTAAAACAAATGTCTACAGCCACCATGAAAGACATGCATCCCACAACACACATAAATGCTCTATGGAAGTTTCTACTCTCAATCTTTCACAGTGAATTATCAATAAAACAAACTTCTAAATGTGGTACACAACACATAGGCTGCCTTATTCTAGCCTTGTGGTGTTATTCCACATTGGTTGTTCGGCACTGGTCCACAGCAGCATCTAAAGTCTCAACATACCATGACTGTTGTGTCCCCATAATGGTTGATTGGTTGCAATGTGAGTATGCTAGCTTGCTTGGCCTTCCCCTATTCCTTGGCGGGAGGTGTTGTGTAAGTGTCTGTGAAGCAACCAACCAAATACGCCTATCTTGTGGCATCTCAGAATTGTTCCCGCAACAGTGAGATACACCTATCTTGTGGCATCTTGGATTGCATCCCTCTCTGCTGTTTCCCACGGAAAATAAATTTGCAGATAAGATCAATGGAGTTCCTCGAACCCATGACCAAAGGGTTCTAAGGCTAACATTTCTGAAAAAACATATCATGGATCACAGCCAAAAATTTCGCATGAACACATTTCAAAAAACAAATTAATAAAATTGGAAGAATCTGCATCTGCAATAGATTAAATGCATTTCAGATTTTGCATTTCAAAGAAAAGGAATTGCAGATCGCTGCATAAAGCTAGTAAAGAACGTGATTTAAATTTAGTTTCTAAATACTTCGGATATAGAAATGAAAATACTTTTGGGCTCCCATTTTGTATTGTCATCATCGTACTGCACACAATCTCATTTACCGAACTTTGTGGTCAATTGTTGGTCGTTAATAAAATAAAATTATCTTATCAAATCATCTGCTGCCCGCGGGAAATGGATTCACAGATAAAGATCAACGGAATGTTACCCTCTCCACCAGGGTTCCATTCTTGTCTTGCTGTGGCCTGCCCCGCCTAGATCGCATAAATTTCAAAGGAACGACGCCATATACAACTCGGGGTGGAATAGCTAAGCTACCCTTCAGACCTGGCACCTAAGCCAAATGAAGTCTGCCCTTGGGGTGCAGCAGCTCAGGCATGTTTCTTAATCACGCCTTAGTTATTGAAAAAATAGATAAATTAATAACAGCAACAACTAACCTATGCTAATGAACAGCTCTTCTGGTTTCCTATACTTATAGTACCAGAATCAAAAGGGAACACAGTGAGCTCATGCTTTCCAACCAGTCAAAGAAAATGCTAACCAGGCGAAGGCCAAGGCCAGGTTTCCCAACCACCATAGAGTATAAAAATGAAATGATTCCAAGGGAGTCGAACCCATGACCAGAGGGTTCTAAAACTAACATTTCTGAAAAAACATATCATGGATCACACAGCCAAAAACAAATCGCATGAACCCATTTCAAAAATTAAATAAATAAAATTGAAAGGACCTGCATCTGCAATAGATTAAATGCATTTCAGACATTTCAAAGAAAAGAAATTGCAGATCCCTTCGTAAAGCCATTAAAGAACGTGGTTTAAATTTAGTTTGTAAATACTTCGATGCAATTCCCACATAGGACTGAAAAAGAGTCATTGCGGATCACTGTAACAATGCATTTAAAGAGAAAAAAGACATTGAAATGAAGTATTTAAATATTTCAAATGCTGAAAATCATACACAGGTTTTGCTGGAGATCGTTACAGTCCTATTTGATACTTGGCATTCCACCGTGATATTTCGTCCATTTCATTTCATGTCCATATTGCCCTTTTCACACTCCAACAATTCTTTCTACACAGTCTACGGATTCTACTAGTATTTCACAAGTATTAATTAAAATATTTGACAACTATGATTGTAACAACCTTTGACAAAGGTGGGCAATAAAAGCGGAGATTTTAGTTAAAATATCAATTTGGTCATAGGAATATAAAATAGGCGGATAAGTAGGATGATAT
This sequence comes from Pseudotsuga menziesii, assembly GCA_001517045.1. NCBI lineage: Eukaryota > Viridiplantae > Streptophyta > Pinopsida > Pinales > Pinaceae > Pseudotsuga > Pseudotsuga menziesii. Next base: position 44,701 of record LPNX010458489.1, on the reverse strand, counting down.
CATGATTATTATATCATAAGACTTTCATATAAAATATTTTCATAATGGGTGGATTGTTCATTTAGAACGTTAAGTAAATTCTATAAAATATTTATATATTGTATTAAAAAATAAAATTAATGTCTGGTCATCCAAAATTTAGAAGTTAATTTTGGGTAACTCATTTAATTAAGGTGTGGGTCTAACCAATTTAAATTGAGATTAGTGTGGCTAAAACACATTCGATGCAACAATGATAATTTAATTTCAAGTTTTTTTATTATGTTTTACTTTTTATTTTTTATTATAAATTTAGTGTCAATTCAAAATTATGTAATGTATTTTATTTTTTATTTTTTAAATGTAACTATATATTTATAATAATAAAAATGTAACTATATATTTATAATAATAATAATAATAATCTATTTTTAAGGTCACTGCCAAGGGAGACACCAAATTGGTGTATGAGACCCCCTTGTTTGTGGAACAAGGGACCCTCTCTGCGCAGATTTAACTGTTAAAGTCTACACAGGTGTACATACACTACCTCCCACTGGATTTGAACATATGACCTCCTAAGAGGAAACACATGCTCTTAACCATTAGTTCCACACATATATCCATTTTAATGGAAAAAAAAAATTAATTGTCTTTAAAGAGAGAGAAAAAGAGTTTAAAATTGTATACTTTGTGTAAGAAGAAAATATCCATCAAATGATTACTATATAATTTGTTATCTTAATTATTATCTTTAAGGAAATAAATGTGACTTCAATTTAGTCTTAGGGTAGCTCAGTTAGTTGGATCTTCCAAAACAAAGACGACTCAAGGTCGAGGTCTAAGGTTCAATAATAAATGTAGCGAGCTCGAGGGTCGTGAGCCACATTAAAAAAAAGTGACTTCAATCTATTATTTTTTATACTCATTAGCTTCAAGGTTCCATTTTCTTTGATATCTCTTATCTCTTTTAAATAATCATAATTTTTAATCTCATCTTTTCCATCTCTTTTAAATAATCATAATTTTTAATATCATCTTTTCCACTAATTATGTTAAGAAACTCTTTTTACAATTTAGGTAGATGTATTACATCTTAATACTTAAATATTACATGTTTATTAGAAAATAAAAGAAAAATTATAATTATAATAGAAACAAAGTATTATATCAATTTGAAAAATAATAATGCTCCGAGGGGTAGCTTAGTTGGTTGGTGCTTCCGAGTTCAAGATGGGAGTAGTCGATGTCGAAGGTTCAATTCTCTAGGTCCTTTGGGGTTAAGCTCCTGAACTTGGAGTCGACAGAGTAAGGCTCCTTTAGATGGGCCCCCTCATAATTATTACTGTGAATGTAGCGAGCCCTCTAAATTATATATTAACTTAGAGTCATCTTAACGTTGAATCTAATAAATATGGAAAGGGATTAAATTCATCAAGATACAAACATTCCTAGTTTTGTATTCTAAAAATAGCTTGCACTTTGAAATTTGATCTCTATCAAAGTTTGATCAAATTTAAAATTTAAAAATAATAAATATAATATAATCCTATGTTCAACGTCCAAGCTTCCTTCTCTTTCTTTGATGTGTCTTTATCTTTTTTGGAACATCAATTATATCACTAATATAATCTCAATGTGAATAGTTGTTGAAATGATATCATCAATCATTCATATAACAACATTTGATGTAGTTATGCTTTGTTATCCTTTTATAAATCATAATATTCTACCTACATTTCAACTTCCTGTCCTTCGTGCTTTTGCTTTATCTCATTACAATATGAAATACTATTTTTATTTATCTCAAATAAAATCACAAAGGCTAGGCCAAATAAGTTATGCCATGCTCTTATCAATTACAATGAAGTCCTCGTTACCATTTGTTTTGACTCACAAGAACACCAAAGTTTTCGACAAGAGATCTATGAGGCTCAACAATGAGTGTAAGATTTCTAGATAATATCATATTTCTCACATAATTTACCAGATCCATAAGGGTAGGAAGCATGTAACGCCTCGTTTTGATTTTATTTTTTGGATTATCACTATATGTTGTATTTGCTTATTATTGTGGAACCTTGTCAGTTGATGACACTGTGGATATATGGATTTATTATTTTGCGGAAATTATATATATGTGTGTGTGTGTGTGATGTTAATATTATGAATGATCATGTTTTGATTACGTCTTTAGCATGAAAATTTAATAGATAATGGTACGTGGATGCTAATTTAAGTTATGTTCAAGTAAATAATTATGATGTCATATGCATGGTGCAAATGATTATGTTTTTGTTGTTAGTATTAACAAACCATGTATATACATGTCGACGATTGCACGGCATTTTGTTATGAGACTAATCAATAGGTTTAAAAGAGTTAAGGGATAGTTGAGCCCTACCAAGTGGAAGTACCTCGACGGTATGATTTCCAAAAGATATGGTATGAGAATGAATTGTTATTGGTATATGTGTTTATTGTTATTATCATGATGTGTGAGCTAGTGTGGGGTTTCATGAAACTCAACCGCCAAATTGGTTATTCGATGACAAACCCCGAGTACGACAATTGCAATGCAGTCACTGCGTCGAGGTAGACATAATCCATCGTTCCATTGGGGGGTGGAGGCATTACCCATGGTTTATCCCAGAAACCCAAAGTCATGGGAGGGTTGTGCTATGGCACGCTCCCTGAGGTGTGTGATGATGACTAGCAGGTGCCTGCTGGGGAAGCTTGTTTGATGGAGACGACACTTTCACTTACGGGTTCTAACTGGGGTTAGGTCATGTAATTGATGCTCTAGGGTAGACTAGCAGAGGAAGGAAAGGATGTGGAAGTTAGTTGTGAATTATATAGAATGAAGTAGGTAGATAGGAATGACATGGAAGTTCAAACTAGTTTACTGTGTGTCGAAACCCTTTGCTCGATTCATGTGTTGTGTTTTAGTATATTATGATGGTGTTATAGCTTGTTATGATACGAGTTAGTGAATAAGTAGTGCAAATTCATGTTAAAGTGTGCATCAACAGATAGTAACTCGTGTAATTGTGTGTGGTGTGTTGTTGAGTGCTACTCGTATACATACACGAGATATGCAAGCATTAGCTACACTTGCATAGATCGTATACTTATCTTGTATGAATTATCTAATACACTATCAAAATATAACTTGGATGCATAAGGTTGTGAATGATCACATTATAAATACTATTACCTATCTCAGTTATGAAATGATATTGTTATGTCGAGATTATTAACTAATTGTTAATTAATTATGATCATGGTTAGTTATTAATTATGGTCGATAATGTTAATGATGATTAATAATGATAATAAGAAATTGTGGTTACTTTAATTGTCAATTGAAGTGCTTGATCACTGAATGATTAATAAAGTGTTGATGATCTTAATTGGTTCAAAATCTTGGTTTATTAATAATAACGGTGTAATAATATTAATCATATTATTATTAATTGATCTATTAATATAAATTGTGTATTAACAAGGTTAGTTATTGTAAAAAAGGTAATAATTAGCTGATTAATAAATGTTAAACAATCATTAATAGTGTTGATTAGTGTTAATAAAATTATTGTTAATGCATATTAATTAAGTCTAAATTGTAACTAATATTGATTGTTAAATATGACGTTAGTTAAATAAATTATAATTTGTACATGGAAGAGAGAGTTAGTTCAATAATAAATAATTTTTAATTATATATTAAATTTCAATTATATATTTAATGAATAAAATTACAATGTCTTAAGTATCGTCGAAGTACCACTTATGTCTGACTCATTGGTGAAGTAAAGTGTTATCTCAAAATTTAGGTGGACTAATATTATTAAAATGATATGCTTATTATTCTCGAAAATTATGTTGAATTGATATTGGAATCAGACGGTAGATCCTTACGCAGTAAATGTAAAAAAAAATCCATTTACTTGTACCCATAAGCATTTAACATATTTTATGAAATGGAGTTGGGACATTGAATGTGGGGATAAGGGAGAAGGTCTCGAGGAGGAAGAGTCAGTGAAGAGTAGGATATAGGGGGGGGAGTGGAGGTTTTGGGAGAGCTAGAAGAGGAGGAGAGAATTGAGAAAGAAATGGTTGGATTTTCAAAGGGAAGTGGAATTTTATCGACTGGTTGGATTGTACTCAAGTTTTGGGCTCGGGGGTCCAAGAACTAAGTTCTTGGAGCTAGGAAGTCGGCGATACTTTCTTGGTTGGTAGGGTGGCAGATTGGTTTGGTTGGTTGAATTTTTTATTAGAGGGAAGCTTGCAGGTTGCAAGGACAAGGAGCTTGAAGGGACAAATGGTTAAATCTACAGGTATTTTAAATCACTGTTTAAAATTAAGAACCAAAGGAGAACAATATGAACATGCATCCATGAATATCTTATGTTGTCAATTTGATTATACCAATATTCTAATTGGTTTATACCTGCATCAAAAATTTAGATGAACAATTTTTTTTTACAGAATTAAACATGTTAGCAGGTTAGCTTAGAACCAATTGATAAAACAAAACTTTCAAGGTTAGACTCTTATTAAATAAAACTAAGGTAAAAAAAACTAAGGACATGGTCAGGCCCTTACAAAGCACTTCATGCATGTGATGGTAATCAATACCTAGATTGCCTCCAATATTTAGATACTTAATTTCAAATCCTTGAGCATGCATTTGGTCAATATACTAGATCATTCGAACTACAACATCCTTAAATATGTTCACCTTAGTTATTGTTGATCCAAGATGACAATGTGCACCAACTAGATTTAATTTGTTTGGATGTGCTTTCCCAATATCTAAAAACCATTCAAGTTTTATGTTTATGATGCAAAAGTTAGAGTTATTGTTTTCAGTTGTAAGATATGGTTGAACCTTGGAGGTTCAATTCTTTTGGTCCTTTGGGGTTAGGCTCCTTAACCTGGAGTCGATAGGGTGAGGCCCCTTCAGATGGGCCCCTTGAAAATTATTATCGTTGATGTAGTGAGCCCTCTAACTTCCGGGGCTGTAGACTGCATTAAAAAAATGAAAAAAAATATATATATATTACCTTAGAGTCATCTTAACATTGGATCAAATAAATATGGAGAGGGATTAAATTCATCGAGGTGCAAACATTCTCAGTTTTGCATTCTAAAAATAGTTTGCATTATGAAATTTGATTTCTATCAAACTTTGATAAAATCCAAAATTTAAAAATAATATAGTATAATATAATCCCAATATGACTATTCAACCTCCAAGCTTACTTCTTTCTTTGTTGTGCCTTATCGTTTTTGGAACATCAATTATATCACTGATATAATCTCATTATGAATAGTTGTTGAAATGTTTTCATCAATAATTTATATAATATTTGATGTAGTTATGCTTCACCATCCTTTTATAAATAATAATATTTGACTTACATTTCAACTTCCTCTCCTTCATACTTTTGCTCTATCTCATTACAAATGAAATATTATTTTTATCTATCTCAAATAAAATCACAAAGGCTAGGCCAAATATGCCATGCTCCCATCAATTACAATGAAGTCCTCATTACCATTTGTTTTGACTCACAAGAACACCAAAGTTTGCGACAAGAGATCTCTGAAGCTCAATAATGAGTGTAAGATTTATAGATAATACTAGATTTCTCACATAGTTTACAATATCCATAAGGGTAGGAAGCACTTCATGCATGTGATGGTAATTAATACCTATATTGCCTCTAATATTTAGATAATTTCAAATCCTTGAGCATGCACCTGGTTAATATACCAGATCATTTGAACTACAACATCCTTAAATATGTTCACCTTAGTTATTGTTGATCCAATATGACAATGTGCACCAACTAAATTCAATTTGTTTGAATGTGTTTTCCGGGTATCTAAAAACCATTCAAGATTTATGTTTATGATGCAAAAATTAGAGTTATTGTTTTCAGTTGTGATATTTGGTTGAACCTCGGGGTCCGCATTTGGATTGATATGAAGTAATACTTAGACCTTCTTCTTCATCGATATTGAACAAAAAAGTTAAAACATGTTTAAATCCATGAGCCCAATGAGAAATCCCCTAAGACGATTCCAGCATCACAACCACACAAGAGTTACAGTCACCATAGGCACCATAGGCCATTGTTCTACCCTTTGCATTGGAGATGATAATTCATAAGAGTTGGCTTGTCAATATCTTTTCCATTGGAAATAATATATCATGTGAGTTGGAAGTAATTTCTCCTTGCATGGAATATATCCATAGCTTCAACATGTGGGTTCTGTAACATTGTATTGCACAAGCCTGCATTTACCTTATATGTTGGCTTTGGTGTATGCATTTGGTGCATGCACTTGGTACATGTTTCCATTGCTTACATTTGGGCCTAATCTCAACAATTGGAATATTTAGTTTGTTGGTTTTAACATATTTATTTCTCGACCATTTATTTCCATATTCCATATCATGTTTAGAGTAGTAATCAACATCCTCCCAATGGTTTGGCTAATGAGGACCATCATCCAATCTTGGTTATTGTTTTCCTAACAAGGTATCTATTAGACAATACCTAAAAGAGAATATGGTATTTTCACAATTTTATGCCCGGCGCTAATACTAGTAATCCTTGGGATTGATCCTGGTTATTTCATTATGTCAAAATTCACATCCATTACCCTACATATTATAGCAAGGACCACACAATTTCCACTAAAACATTCGCTTGGGTTAGCATGTATATTTTGGATTATTAGACCATACATGGGATTTGTAAGCACTTATTACCAATGCCATCCAACGAGGTAGTCAATGCTCAACCCTAGAAGCTTCACCTACCCTCCCAACACTACCAAATCTCCTTGGATATCCAATATATTTTGGATGAGCTATGGCTTATTAAAGCTTTGGTGATCAAGATAATCCCTCACCAAATGTTCACAAAGCATTACTAAACGTCATTTTTGTAACCTTCATAGTCGATGTGGTCTAGTCATCTTGATGCGATGGGAAATCATGCATGCTTTATTACACACCCTTTCTTATCAGTCAAAATATCAACTTAACTTGTACTTAGAATCATGCACAAGTGCATTTTTTACTAAACGTCCAAGCCTATTTTAACACAATTCATTGCACAAATTTAGTTATGTTAGTTTGTTTGTGATTTCATATATAAAGAATTTCAAGATGTTTACTAACATTAGTAAAATTCATGGGTAGCATAAAGGTTTGAATATAGGAATAGAGCCCATAAAGGGAGGAGAGCAAAAATGGAGCTGAAAAAACCTAATGCCCCTTTGGAGACCCTTAAACCCTCTGGCGTCCGTTAACTGCACCATCACCTTAAACCTCCTCCTTCGTCTACTGGAACCTCGATTACTGAGGTAGGAGTCCTAGAGTCCACTCAGCCTTCGGGCCTGGCCTAGTACCAACCATGCTAATCAAGTGGGAATTATCTTATTGTTTTTTATGACTTTCCTAGGTATTTTGTTTCGGTTCTGGCATTTTTCCTTATTATTTCTTAATGTGAACCGGAGGTGTCGGGATGGCAGATTTTCTTTAGTCTAACCCTGGCATCATGACCGACTATTGGTCAAACAGACGGGTGTAGGTCTCTTCCAAGGCCCCATCACCCTCTCGGCTTGAGGACATTCTATCAGGGATCCCTCCTCGCGATCAACACTATGCAGTTAAGCGTTTTGTTTTCCCAGAGGTGGCAGATGATGGTGTTGGTTTTGTGCCCACGTCTGGTGTTTCTTCGGGGAGTAAACACACTAAGGTGACAGGCATTGGATGCCCTTTTGATGGCAAAGTTAGGCATAATTAAATTTAGTTTGTGAAGATGAAAAAGGGGAGATCGCTCTATGTGTTGGGATGTGACGTTACCTATGACATGGTGGCCCATCTTGCTGAGAGGGCCCTTATGGGTCGCTTTGAGTTCTTACAACTAAACAAGGATGAGATCCTCATGTGGATTAGGTTTAAATGGTAGCCCTTTATTTTGAATATGCCTCGTGTTATGACCCTCATGAATGGATGGGTGGTTTTTCACTTTCTCTCTACTGAGGACCGCCTGGCTATTGAGTCCAGATACTAGTGATAGGGCATGGATCTCTGGTTCTATCTCATTGGCAACTAGATTTTAATCCATGGAAGACTACCCTTTCTAGGCTACATTTGTGGGTTATATTACTAGATTTGCCCATTTTCTGTTGGAATATCAAAGGTTTCATTGGCATAGCTAATGCCATCGAAAATTTCATTATGATGGAAGCAGACCATCTCACGGGAGTTGAGAGGTATGCACCGTAGGGGTTGGTGGAATTGGACATCTTGGGTGGTCTTTCGGAGGAGATTGAGGTGGTTTGGTAAGGTGGTTCTTTTGTCCAAAATCTGGACTTCTGGCGTATTTCTTTTTGATGTTTCAATTGCAAACAAACCGGTCATCAAAAATCATTTTGTTCTTCTTGCGCTGGAAGGGAACAACCCCCTTTGCCGTTTACGTCGATCATTGGTGAAATGGAGAATGTGGTGGCAGAAATCTCCTTACCTATTCCTCTGGATTGACTTTCGACATGCTCTTTTGTTGGTAAGTTCATTGAAACCCTACCCATGTTATTAAAGTTTCTTTCGGTCGATGAAGCTAGAGAGACTGTGCTGGGAACCTATTTCGATGGGTTGAGCCTGGGGTTAGGGGTGGTCCATATCCCTGGAAAGGAACCCTTGTTGGGAGGGTCGGAGGTATCAGTTGGCAATGATGACTTTGCCTCAAAATATGATAAGTTTGGCACTATGGCAGCTAGTAGGAAAATTGAACCTTCCCCTTTACCATCTCTTTCTCCCTCTCTCTCGTCTGCTTTCCCTTCGATGAAGCCCCATGTTTCTCCTGCGTTGGATATTGTCATATCCCCCTCACCTATACAGGACCCTTTGGGGACTCTAGTGGGTGAGAAATCCCCTCTGAATACTTACTCCCTTGAAGTCGAGGGGAATGGGGTCTTACCTGTTTCCTCCCTTCATAACCCCAATGTTAGCCTTCGTAAGCCACATAAACCTAAGGCTTATAAACATAGGGGGGTTACTGTTAAGGAGTGTAACTCTCCTGGTTTTTGCACCAACCTGCCGATTACTTCTCTTTTCGAGAAAGGTTTGCCTCGTCAATCTCAGAAGGATCTGTCAGTTGTTTCGGGGGCTCTTAGAGAGACCATATACCTAGTGGAGTTCCCTTCATGATTATGGTGTCTTTCAATATTAGAGGGTTTGGCAGTGGCCCTAAACATGCTTCCCTCAAACATCTCTTGGGTGTGCTAAACCCAAGGATTATGCTACTTCAAGAGACAATGATATCGACGACTTTTGCTTGTGATTATTTTATTAATATCAAACGAACTTGCCGTGTTTCTACTCTGGATGCCATAGGTCTGTTGGGGGGTGCATTGGTCGCTTAGGATCCTATTGTGGCAGATATTCAAGCTTTTGTTATCTGTGTAGGTATTCTTTTGGAAGGTATATTGAAGGGTTTTAATGAGGTGGCGCACATCCTTAACATATATGCTCCTTATCAGAATCACATGCTTTTTGGGGATTCAATTGTTCAGGCTGGCTATCTGAATGATAGGGCCCTCATTATGGTGGGTGACTTAAATTGCACTCTTTCGTCGTCTAAAGTCTGGGGTAATGGTTAGTCCGTGGACCCTCTTGCTGATTATTTCTTGGACTTATTTGACTCAGCGAACCTGATCGATATATATTTTCAACTATATTAGTACCTACCTAGACTAATGGTCGTTGTGGCTCAACAGGTGTGGCCAAGCGTTTGGATCACTTTTTTATGGTTGAATCCCTGTGTGATAACATTGGAATATTTTGATCGTGGGCTTATGCCACTGGGTGCTCTGACCACAAAGTCATCTGTCTTTAGTTAGATTTCGACTAGGAGTGGATCCACTACCCCTTCAGATTCAACCCAGTATGGCTAGCGGATCCCTCTTTTTTCTCTTTTGTTAGGGATATATGGGATAAGTTGGATTCAGGAACTGGAAAATCAAAGGTGAGCATTTTTTTTTCTAAGTTGCGTTGTTTAAGATGTGAAGTCCAGAAGTGCGAGTTTGAGCAAAAGAAATTAAATTCGAAGGAACTAGAGTGGATTGATAAAGAGATCCAATCACTATATGGCATGGTGGATGAAGGTTTTTTCTCCATGGAATGAAAGGAATGATTAGTCCTACTGGACATCCAAAGGTGGAAGATCCTTCATTTGTTGGAGGAGACTTGGTGGAAAAAAATTCAAGCCATTTGGCTTGAAGCCGGTGATAACAATACTAAATTTTTCCACAGCTTTGCTAGCAGGCGAGAATTGAACAATTATGTTTGGGATCTTATGAATGCTCAGGGAGAGGTGGTGTCGGGTGATAAGGCACTTAATTATTCGGATGTGGATTTCTTCCAAGGTATTTTCTCCAAGCCCCTTAGCTCTATTCTTCTTAGTCAATTAATAGTTATCAATCTCTTCTCCCGTATATTTGGGGAGGAGGTTTTATCAAAGTTGGGTGCCCAAGTTACACTGGAGGAGGTAAAGGAAAATTTGATACATTTTCCCAAAGAAAAAATCCCTAGGCCTGATGGGTGGACCGTTGAGTTTTTCCTGTGTTTTTTGTATTTGCTGGGCTCTGACATTGTTGCAGTGGTGGATGAGTCAAGATGCTTGGGAGGTGTCTCTGGCTCTTTGAACTCTACTTATCTTACCCTCATTCCTAAGAAGGACATACCATAGAGTTTATGTGACTTTCGGCCTATTTCCTCATGTAATTTGTCATTTAAGGTCATATCCAAAATAATTGTTGATAGAATGAAGCCTTTCTTGGATCAGTTTATTTATGAGAACCAATTTGGTTTTCTACCGAATCATCAGCTCCAAGATGTCGTTGGTATAGCTCAAGAATGTGTGCATTCATTGATTATGGGAAGGAAGAAGGCGTTGATCCTCAAGCTTGACTTAGTCAAGGCCTATGAATTCCTTGTCTGATCTTTCCTTTGCTTAATCCTTATCTAGACAGAGTTACCTTACGATATTACTTCATGTATTATGGGATGTGTTTCGAATGCTCATTTTGCAGTTTTAATTAATGGATCACCCTCTCAAACCTTCGCGGTTGTAGGGGTATCAGACAGGGGTGCCCCCTATCACCCTATTTGTTCATTTTGCCTATTGAAGGATTGAGTCTTCTTTTGCAAAATACTAAGGTTAACAAGCTGATTAAAGGGTTGTCGATTGCAGGGACTATTTCTCTTACACATCTCATCTTTGTCGATGACATCCTTCTAATTGGGGAAGGTTCGGTAGAGGAATGGAGCTATATCCAATCTTTGTTAACCATGTTCTGTGAAGCCTCCAGCCTTGAGGTAAGATAAGACAAATCTTGTTTTATTTTATCCAATGTCGATGAATCCTTGGGTTTGGTGGTTCCATCACTCTTAGGCTTTAAAAGGGTGGATTATAAAGTTGGCTTCACTTATATTGGCTTCAGGATTAATCCCGGTGGGTATTCTGCGAAGGATTGGATGTGGCTGCCAAAGAAAATCTCTTGGAGGATTAGTAGGTGGTCTTACAAATACCTCTCGTTGGGTGGCAAGCTTATTTTGATTAAATATGTTCTTCAAGGCATCACGATTTTTTGGTTTTCCTTATTTAAACTTCCGGCATCTATTATTTCCTCAATTAGAAAATTGTTTTTTCACTTTCTTTGGGTTGGAAAGCCGAATGTGGTGAAGATCCACCTCTGTGCATGGGAGACCTTATCGCCACTCGTGGAACATGGCGGTTGGGGGATCAAATGCCTTAAAAGTTTCAACCTTGCGTTATGTGCTAAGAGTTTATGGTGATGCTTTTTTTGTCCAAGATTACTGGGCGGGGTTATTAGAGCTAAGTATCTAAATAGGATGAACCCTGGCATTTCGATATGAAACTTCAAAATAAAGCCATGCAACTCCTCTTGTATATGGAACAGATTCTTACACTGTCTTGCTCTTATATGCTCTTCTTTGGCGTGGGAAGTTGGAAGGGGCATCTAGGAAAATATTGGTTTGGATCTAATTGTGGGTCTTGAGGAAGATTTTAGATTATTAAGGAGGCTCATTTCACATCTCCACTCTTTGAATAGTGTGGTTCTTCCACATGTTTGGAATGAGGTCCCTAATGGTCATTTTTAGTGGTCTTCAACCCATGATTTTCAGTTGGATGGAAGTTTAGGGGATGAATGGAGCATGTATCATTCAACCTTAATTCATGTTGGTATTTCCATTTTAGCGTGCCCGAACTGCTTGGTGTGAGGAATGAACAAAGAGAAAGGTATTGTCACGACCAAATTAGCATATGATTGGATACTTGAGGCTCAATCGGGGTCCAACATGAGCTGGTGGATGAACTGGATTTGGAAGGCCCATTTCTTGCTAAAGGTCAAAGTTTTTATGTGGTTGCGTATGCATGGCAAGATTCACACTTGGGATGTGATATAGGTAAAGGGATTTTCTAGTCCCAACAGATGCCCCTTGTGTAAGTCAAATGAAGAAACCCTACAACACTTGTTTGGATATTGTATTTTATTTAGTAATATTTTACGGGCTCTTTGCAACTTTTTTTATCTTTCGGATTGCTGGAATGGTGTTTCTGTGCATGATAATCTTCAACATTGGATCATTTCGGTAAAACAATTTATCCTTCTTCCCTTCTTTTTGCTTTGGTAATGTTGGAAGGCTCGTAACTTCAAGCTTTTCGAGGATATACCTGGAGATTGTGTTTTCGTGGTTTCAAAAATTCTGGGGGCTCATTCTGAATGGCATAAACTGAAATATGTAAATCCTCCATGGTTTTGTAGGAAACCCATTTTATCTTACCCTGTGAGGTTTTTTGATGGTGCAGCCCAGGCCGGTGTTTGCGGTGCTAGTTTTGTTTCAAAGTTAAACCCACAAACTTTGATCAAAGGTTGGATATGAGCGAGGAGTGGTACTAATTCCATAGTTCAGCCCCTGGCTCTTTGGGGCATTGTTTACTTGTCTCAGGTTTGGGAGGTAGAGGAGCTGTTGATTGTTGGGAACTCACTAATTATTATTGGATAAGCAAATGGAGTGTTCGACTTTCACTCTCTCATATTGGAGCACTAGAAGTTGAGAGTCTCCAGGTTGATTTCCACTTTCAAAAGCATTTCATTTCAGCATATATTTCATGAATTCAATGAGGTGGTCGATAGCTTGTCGAAGGTGGGTCTCGGTGACATGGATGGTTTCATTCATTTCGAAGAATGGCGTAATTCTGAACTCTTTCTTGTTGGTAGATTGGATATCTACTAAGGACTTTATATTGTTCCTGCTGCTACTATCCTTCCATCTTTTCCTTTTTTGTTTATTTTGCACATCTTGTTGTCATTTTCGAGAGTTTTGGATGACTATAAAATGTTATTTCTGGAATTGTATCATTGTTTAGATATACATTCTCTTTTGTGAATGATGATACAAGAATTATTGGATACTTTGGATTGTAATCACCAACATTAGATCTCAGTTTCATAATCTGTGTTGCAATACCGACCTTCCTAGCCTTTTAACTTGTCAAAATTATAGTGAGCTCGGGACACTTTTCACCAAGCTCTTTGAGCATAGGAATACAATTTTAAAACAAAATAATTAATTTGTTTCTTTAGGTCTGTTGAGGCCTGGAAAATCGTAGGTAACAACAGTTAGGGATTATCCCCAATAAACGTTCCCAACTAGCCTGTTACTGTTTGGTATGGGGAATCCGTCCAGTTTACGGTCCGGCTACCGTAGGTCAAGTAACAAATTAAAAGGTTTTACCGGTTACGGCCCGGTCCACCGTGTATATTTTAGTTTTTTGTGTTTAAGTTATGATGTACAAGTGCCTAGCTAAAAATGCAAATTGATAGAGATAACGAGGAGTGTCACAATGTGATGCGCAGGTTCTTACCTCTAGTCTTAACTCTCTCGTATCTAAATCACAAACAATTAGAAAAATAACTACAACTAACTAACCTATCCCCAGAGAGCAAAAATTACCAGTTATCAATGAGTAATGTATTTCTGTGCATGTATTGAGAAAAATTACAGATAGCTGTTACTTATTTCAGAACACATGAACATTAATAGAAATATGAACAACAAAAATAGCTTATTGTTTATGACAACCTTCATTACTCATAGTGGAAATTTCACACAATAAACTATAAGACATTCATAACATAAACATAAATGCAATGAGTTAGAACGATCTCATAGTTAATGGACATAAGCTGAAAACGAAATAGTTCACATTCAACTGATCCATAGCAAATCATTTGAAACATTCCACCAAACTTTCTCCAACAGAAACTTGTAATTCTTTATTGCAAAAGGAAGTAGTTCTTCTTACAATATCATCAAAAATTGCTTGGGAAAGAAGTCCCTCCTACATCTAAACTCTCCTACATTTATACAAAAAAGTAAAACCCTTGGGCTGCCCCCAAATGACTTTTGGGCTTCCCTAACCTTTCGATCCCAAAATTTTGTCTTGTAGTGAGTGCTCATAATTTATACAATATATTACATTTTAAATCAAAATTTAATAGAACAATTTATGAAGAGGGGCCCGCTTGGTCATTTATGAACTTTTTCCATGCCTGGGCCTCTGCTGCTATGCCTTCAAAGTCAGAGGGTTCAAGAAAATGGATATTTATCTCATACTTAGCAGCCTGATTCTTAACTACTTCTATTCTCGCCGGACTCAAGCACAGCTGGTTTTCTAGTAAGTGGATACTTATTGCTGCATGGGCCACTGCATTCTTCAGAATCTGTTCATCTAGATCCTTGACTTGTTGGATCTCCTGCTCATCTTCCTGATACCTGTTCTGTAGATGTTCTGTGAACAACTCATGTTTTGGTACCATATCCAATCTTTTTTTCTACAGAAACCTGGCATCTATTGTATGTGACCAGCACTCTTCTGCAGTATTCCGCACATGCTCCTCTCGTTTTCTTTACAGTTTTCTTGAATTCTTCTGCAGTATTGATTGCAAACTCCAACAATTCATAATCCTGCTTTAAAATCTGTCAATATTTAACTGGTAGCTCCACAGGGGTTTCCTCATTTGTCTCTATCCACACTATTCTTCCTGTCAGAATCTCCAGAATCTCTTGATATCTGTCCACAAAATAAGATGTGGTGTCCAAGATTTCTTCTAATCTGCTATCTATCTATAAGATTTTACATCTTTCTTCCTCAATACACATTTGCAGTTAGCACATGTTCCTTGAAAGGCTGGACATCTGTCTTTTATTCACTGGCATCTTTTAGTGATGTTGTCAATGAAGCATTCTATCCCTCCAAAAATACTACCTGCATTTGATACTGCATTTTTCAACCAAAGATAATAATAAAAAAGATTCAGCCTCTGTATATAACCCTTGGTAAAAAGAAATGGCAGGAAAAAACCCTATCGACGAGCAGAACTACTAAGCATCGGGTGGATAGTTCACTAAGTAGTCGCAATGGCGGGCGAAAAATAGACTACGGGTTCCGCGATCAAATAAAATCTTCAGCGATCAGAGGCTCTAAGGCTAAAGGTCAGCGACATAAAGGACAATGCACTTCCGTAGTGTCGATGAATTAAATCCAAGCGTTGTCGTAGTGTCGGCGAATCTAAGTACTAAACGCCAACATATCATGTATCGGAGATCGAAACCACTAAACGCTAATGCATCAGCAGTTGAAACACTAAGTGTCGGGTCATATAGTCTGATTGACAGCCGCAACAATGGATTCACAAACAACTACGGTTCCGCGACAAAACACAACCCGTCGGCGATCGGAATTTCGAACTGCTAAAGGTCAAAATATTAAACCTGAACGTCTCCGTCATGTCGGTGCTGCAAAGGAAAAACCCTCCAATCAAAGTCAAAAAACGTTTCGATAGCGAAAAACAAAGTCATCGACAATCAAAAGGTCAGAAAAAATAAAGGCCACAGAATCGGCGAGAATTTCAACCTTTCGTCAGGATGTTCACCATTTCCCTTCTGAAACGTCGGCAGCATAGATAACTAATGCCCCGACTCAATCTTCAACTGACTTCCGATAGCGACCGAAAAAAAAAGCGTTAAGTGTTCAAAATAAAACGAAAGGCTTTTCGACTAGGCGACGGAAATATTAGTTCATTTAACCTTCGAAACAACGGAAAAAATAGTCAACCAATCATCCGACTTCCCAAAGGCCAAAATAAATCAACAAACCTGCTAGACAAAATCAAAAGGAGGGTCCAAATTTTTTTAGAAATTTGGGAAAAGGGTTGCAGCTGCAACAATTGGTGACTACCTGGTGAACACAGATCTCTGGACAATTTCTTCTTTAAGTAATAGGTTGTTTGACAATAAATACCAACATGTTGAATTCTTCTAGATGTCTAGATTTCCCAAATGGCAGATGTATGTACTTTTAATCATTGATGATAGTCCAATTTAGGGAAAATGGAAACCAATATTTCAAAGTCTAGATAACTCTTTTGAGGCTAGGAATATGAATTTCATTTTTCACCTCTGTCATCGAGTAGCTCCCAGCTTGGACACCACAAGATTGTAACATATGGTAAACAGAAATATTTGTTTATTCCTCATTCCCATGCCATTTTTCACTTTTGTGATTTTGGACTTTTGTCCTTTCTTTTGAGTCCTCCTTTTTGCCTTTTGTCTGAAATTTTTATTCAGGCTCCTCTATCCATAGTGTCCTTTTGTGTGAGAGATGTATTTAATTTTCAGCACACGGATGAAGAAGAACTTTGGCAATCTTGTACTAATATGGTTCAGTACTTTGTTTTGATACATATTGCTTTCTTAGGAGTTTTTTGACTCTTGCTTGCCTTTTGGCTTTCAATTCTTGGCATGGGATCGTTTAAATATAATATACTGTTTACCCTGCTTCCTCTCCATGGGTCTTTTGCTGTCACCCCCTAAGACATTTTTAATGTGAGATGGATGGAGCCTCAAAATAGTATTCCAGAACTTTTGATCGTGAGTTATTTTACAAGGATTAAGTAGGACTTCAATGTGTTCATAGCCATTTAGGAAAATTGCTAAACTAGAAGAAGTTCTTTCAAATAAATCAATAGTGCATAGTCTCATAATCAAAGATTTTAGTTAATCCAAAATTCTGATGAACTCCATGCACCCAAAAGTTGTGTTTTTTATTGAAATCAATCAAACCCTAACCAAACAAACAAAATCAATAAATCAAAACTAAAATAAAACAATAAGTTTATTTGTGTACAAGATAACCAAGAACTAAAAATCAAGAAAAATAAGGTTTGAGAACTAAACCATTAACTGGTATGTTCTCTTCCCACCCCTGTAAATATTGCAACTTGTAAGTTGAGGGGCCAAGCTTGGCTGCAATTTGAAAAGGGCCTACCCATAACTGTTGAAATTTAGTGTGCTTTCCCTTTTCATCATGCAGATGATCCCACTTAAGAACCAGATATCCCACTTCGAATTCCTTGTTTCCACCTTTATGCTTATCAAACTAACATTTCACTACTTCATGTTGATGCTTAAATCGTTCTTTGGCTTTGGACCTAGACTCTTCTGACTTCAAAAGATTATAGATTCTAATATGTAGAATTTGTTATCGGTACCTCTAGATTCCTAAGCTATTATGGAAGATGGTAACGAAATGTTGGGAGGAAGAATAACTTCTTTTCCATAGACAAGAGTGTATGGTGACACACCTAAGGAATTCTTGGGTGTGACCCTATCAGCCCAAAGAGCATTAGGCAACGCTAAGTGCCAACTTCTCTAATTTTCTATCACGGTTTTCTTTAGAATTCTAATCAAATTCTTAATTGTAGATTCTGCCAAACCATTTCCTTGTGGGTAATAGTTTGCAGAATAATGCAACTGGATTCCTCTTTCATTAGAAAATGCAGTTAATATAATAGAAGAAAAGTAAGTAGCATTATCAAAAACCAGGGAAATTGGAACCCCAAACCTGGTCATAATGTGATCTTGTAAGCAATCCATGACTACATCTTGATTCACTTTGCGTAACAGAATGGCCTCGACCCATCTGGTGAAGTAGTCATTTGCTGTCAAAATGTATTTGTGTTGCCAGGAATAATTTGGGTTTATCTCTTCAATGATATCAATCCTCCATTGCTCGAATGGTTCTGTTATCATCACTGGTTTTAAAGGCCCTGCTACTTTGGGTTGTCTTCCAATACACCTCTAGCAAACATCACACTTTCTGACATGAGCATGAGCATCTTTAACTAGTGTGGGCCAATAATACCTAGCTCTAAGAATCTTATGGGCTATTGTATCTCCGGAAAAATAACATCCTGCAGGCCCATCATGTAATTCTGTTATGACCTTCTTTGCATCTTCTTGTTCTAAGCATCTGAGAAAAACTCCATCATAATTCTTTCTGAACAATACTCCATCAATGATCTGATATGAGGTTGATTTAAGGCATAATGCTCTTCATTGTTTGGAATTCCAATGTTCTGGAAAATATCCTTCTTGAAGATAATGAACTAGGTCTTGGTATGAGGAATCTGGAGCTGTAAATAGAGGACATACATCCACCATATGTAACTCAGCTTCATTTTCCCAACTGTTTTCTTCATTGGCTTTACCTTCAGCCATTAGTTTACACATTCCTTGCCCTTTTACTATGGATGCTGGTTTGAATTCAAGATCATATTCTTGTAAGGTTGTTACCCAGTTTCCTCTTCTTTCTCCTAATTCTTTTCGTACAAAAAGAGATTTTACAGCTAGGTGTGGAACTATTACCTTAGTATGGTTCTTAAGTATGTATAGTCTGAATTGCTTTACCACTTTGAAAACTGCAATAAGCTTGTTTATCAATAGCTGGATAATTCAATTCAGCTCCCTGCAAACCAGTGCTCATAAATGATATGGGGTACTTAGCTCCCCCATCCTCCTTCTGCGTAAGCACTGCTGCCAATGAATCATCGGATGCAAAAGTGTACAGAATAACATCTTTTTCGAAGTTCAGACTTTTGAGTGATGGTGCATGAGCAATAGATGTTTTTATCTTGCTGAATGCATTCTTTTCCACATCAGTCCATTTAAATTGTACACTTTGTTTAACCATCTGCTGCAAAGGTTTGACAATTTGAGCAAAATCTGGTACAAACCTTCGCACAAAATTAATTGTTCCCATGAATGATTGCATACCTTTTTTGTTATGGGGTAAAGGGATCTGTTCTATGGCTTTAATCCTTTCTGGGTCTATGGAGATCCCTTTCTTAGAAACAACGTGACCCAGTAGCTTTCCTTCAATGGCCGCAAACACGCATTTCTTAGGATTCAGTGAAATACCATATTTTTCGACAACGCTCAAAAATTTGTCTTAGATGGAATGCATGTTCCTCTCTCTTTTTTTAAAATATTGTGACATCATCGAGATATATCACAACACTATGGCCAATTAGACCATGGAAAGCTATATCCATGGCCCTCTGGAAAGTAGCTCCAACATTTATGAGTCCAAAGGGAATTCTCCTATAAGAAAGTAAAAGGAAAATGTTAAGGGGAAGTGAAATTGGCTTAAGAAGCCTGGCTAAAATTTAAAAGTAGGGCCCCATGTCCGTCGAATTGGGGAGTTGAGGCCCCGACAAATGGCAACACATTGAGTGAAGCCATAGTCTTTGTTGCAAAAGGTTATGTTATGAGAATGAATACTATAATACCTCATTCTTATCCATTCAAGGTATCTACGCATCACATGTGTAATGGGCCCCAATTAATCTTTTCTTACGAGGGAATCAATGGTTGCACCTTCATATTGGCTTTATAAAACATTGTTTATTGTATTGAAGGAGATGATATAATGAGGTTCATTTTGGTAAAGCATGAAGCAATGATCTAGGTTGAAATATTTAGTCACAAGGCATGATATATTTTTTTAGAATGATTTTTATTAGGTGCAAGTGTGTTATTGTTGTTCATGAGTGTCCATAGCTCCGGTGGAGTCACCAAGATGTCATATTGTTGTTTGGAATTAATTCATATGACTAGGGTGAGGTCACCAACGTACTAAATAAATATAAATTGATCTTCATGACTCTATCTACAAGTCAATAAGACTCATGATCATGCATCAAACCACTTACAAGACTCTAAAAAGAAAACATGAGATGGAGAAGAAATTACACTTAATAGGAGTATGTACCTTTTTTGAAGGTTGATCCTAGATGCTCCTTTGCCTCTTTTCCAAATCTGCTCGTTATTGTCGTATTCCAACCTGCAAAATAAATGAAGCCACCTTCCTCAAACAATTTTGAATACAATGAAGAACGAAAATAACTCCGAATACGAACATAACATAAACTATCTAATCAATTTAAACATAAACCATAAACCATCCTTCAAGTAAATGATCAACATGTAAAATACATGTTTGGGGGAGGGAAATATGTGAAATTTCAATTATGACAATGAAACAAGTACAAATCATACCTTCTCACTATTAGGCACCTTATCGAAGCCAAAGATCTAGTCTCTATGCTCTTGCACTTTGACAGTCCCAATCTGATCTACTGAATATATGAAAGGATGAAGTCACTTAAGGGTAGCTACTTCCACACTTGGGGATATAGGGATCAACAATAGGGGTTATTAATGTGGATGGGAATGAGGGATGCAGTGAGGAGTGATTGTTCCAGCATTATATTGTTATCATGGGTGTCCCCATCTTGGACCATCTCATCTTCCTTTAATTTCGATGGATATAGTTGGAGATAGTTTGCAAGTCGTTTAGTATATTACAGCCAATCCAATTAGTTTGAGAAACTTCTGTAACTTTCAATTTTGAATTTTATTATTTTTTTCATGAAAGTGTGGGGAATTCACACCCTAACCAAAGGCAATATGTGAATGGTTCACTCCTTGGTAATTTGCAAGGTGTGAATTGGTAGTTTTTAGTGTATTCAAGCCTTTTTCAAGGGAAACCCATGAATGATTGATGCCCTGCCAGTGTAGAAGGCACGAATTTTCTTTTTTATGCTTGAAACTTTTTAGAGTTAAGGGAATTGTGTTAGGATCTCCCTTTCAATACTTAGGGCCATCATCAAGGATCAAATCATAGGATATTCCTTCCATAAATGTCGTTTTTTGTGAACGAACAATGAGAATTTGAGTGTCATATTTTGAACTATCTTCATGGACGAAGAAGTGTCATTTTGAGCTATAACATATGCCCCCTAATGTGTGAGGTTAGAAGGGAACATGATTGTCGAAATGAATTATAATAACCAGTGGAGTGGGATGCATAGTAGAAAATGTCAAGATTCCAAGACTCTTCACTCTGAACAAAGTACCTGAAACAAAGAACAAGGTGTCAAACATTATTTTCCATGAGATGGACATATCCATGCCCAAACTATGATAGAACATGGTCACCCAATTGTATGCATTGTAGATCCATGACATATAAATGAATTAGTGATCATGGCCATGAAAGAATACATAGTGGATCCTTGTGACATATATAGAAGTGGACCATGGCCACGAAAATGATACACAGTGGATCCATACTAATTAGGAGATCATAGCCACAACTAGATACACAGTGGATCTATGTCTCAACATGCATCAAGAGAGAAAATTGTAACTGAGTAAAGCACTACCAATGATACCAATTCCATATGATGTGTGGTACAATCTTACACGACTCGCGCAAAAGAAAAAATGTCAAGATTTTGCTATTGACCCAAGGTCTTCCATCCAAATCACCAAGAGGTACGAATAATGGCCATGCAAATAAATTATGATATGAATTTGAACATGGAGGACACCATTTGATTACCGATCATTAATGTATATCAATAACGAACGCGAGGAGACCCATCAATGATGATGATGGACCTTGAGATACCTAGTACATTCTATGAAGTGTGAATAGATGACCTAGAGTTGAACACTTATATAATACATCAAGTATGAGACATTTGTGTATTCCCATTAACTGATTGCGAGGGAACTTGCCACTAATGACTGCAAGCCCAAAGGTACTATAACGACTCTAGATCCCACTCTCATAGCAATATGTGTTGATGTAGATGGGAAGAGATCCACTAGAAGGGAGGCATTAGGGCATCCTCCATCAACCAACATGAGGAGATATTAGGAATTGATTTGACTTGGAAAAGGGAATGGGACAAAGTTTTGCAAAAAGGAAAATCAAGTACGAATCTTGCATGTTCCAAATGTAAATAGCACACGGAAGAGACCCCCTAACCAACAACTGACAATGCAAGCTATTAACAGGGGTGAGGGCTTCTACCAGTAATGAAAATGGAATATACAACACAAATCCTAGATTGTGAATATACTTATTGATGTTGAATACCATTGAAAACCACTCAATCAACGATCAATGATGAGTTGTCATCAGTTGAGTTCAAGGTTACTTGTTAATGATGTAAATAGGACTAGGGTGTTATGAATCTAGATTAATGCCTCAGAGAAAATGAGTCTTCATCGATGAGACACAACCCACCTATGAGAAGTTAATGGGTACCGTTCTACACAAGTAGGAGTCTGAACACTAGTTTCAATGATACATGTTGAGAAAATATTGACATCAAGGAATGGCTGACACATGAGATCATGACACCTATATAATGGTTGACACAGGTGATATCCTTAAACAATGAGCATGGCACAATAGTGACTTGGGCATATTTCTACACAAAGGGACCAACGATATAAATCTACAATGTAGGAGGCATTGAGAGATTCTCTATATGATTGGAAGAGTAACCAACAAGAGGAGAAATAATTATGAGATCAAGCCTTAAATCCTAAGGCTGAAAACTATAACCCAACTTGTTGAGGGACTCAAGACTGGTTTTATGTTCAATGATGATTTCCAATACATTACAGAAATTTAAGATCTCCCCCCACTCTTCTTTTTATTATTTGCTTTTTTTCTTCTCTTTTTGATATTATAAAGCTTGAAAAATAATAAAATAATGTTAAAATATAGTGGAAGAAAAGAGTGTCGTAGGGCATGCAACTATGTTCTAAGCGAATGGAATAGATTAATGCAAAACAAAATGCAAAAAAGGTGTTGGGTAAGAGGTGGAGACTCGTCATCACGTTTCTTGCATGTATATAGTCCAGAATGCAAATTTAACATATGCAAGTGAAAATCAACATGATGAATGCAATGGAAGTATGGGTTGCAATGATACATTGAGCATAGTTATGCAAGTGATTGTGAGCAAAGACAAATGCATATTGAAAAACTGGGAGCCTTATAGGGAATGGCTAGAAATAGAAGAGAAAGAGAGGCATGTGGCTTCTTCTCAAAGTCATGGTAGAACTAAAAAGGCTCCCAAGCCAATGAGAAAATCTCGGCATGGGCACCAAAATGTTAGAATAGTAGAGTCAAGCTAAACTAGTTAACCTATCTAAGCAACCAACAACATATCATAAAAGATAAGAACATGAAAAGAAAAGGACAAGAGAACACTGATATACGTGGTTCACCCTAATGGGTTACATCCACGGGAACGTAGTTTTCTATTATCTCCAGAATGTCTTCTCCAATATTACAACAGAGCAAAGCACAAATACCCCAAAGAATATAGATGATGTACAACATTGTCACAATAGTAACACTACTACATCAAGAATACATGATATGTAGAGACTCACTTGACCCTATTATATACTAAGAGATGAGGAGGAATTACTCTCACATATTGCATGTGGGATAATATAATTCTCCAAAATAACATCTCTTAATACAATACCATGGACAAATACTCTACACAAGTAAATACAACACCATATAACTATGGGTTAAATGTATTACTCTTTTACATAAGATTGTAGACAACTTCTGACATAATACAAAGACATTATTACCTTCCAAGGAATATAATATATTCCAACACTCCTCCTAAACAATGGCTGGGAGAAGGGCCCACACTAACACTAAGGAAGGAAGGAGTCATTACTGCTCCCCCTTGATGACAACTTCCCACATTCCAAGCAAGGAACGAAGATGCACAAACTTCACCTTGGTGAAAAATTTGGTGAAGATATATGTTGCCTGCTGCTCGGTAGGACAATACTGAAGAGAAAGAATACCATCTTCCACAAGTCCACGAATGTAATGAGCATCAAGGTTGAGATGCTTTGTTCTGGAGTGATATACCAGATTATAAGCAAGCTAGATTGCACCCTGATTTTCACATTTCAACACAGTGGAGGATTTCGGAGCCAGACCAAGCTCTGTAAGAACATGCCATAACCAAACTGCTTCTTTAGCCGCTTCTTTGGTTGCTCTATATTCTGATTCACATGAAGATAAAGAAAGAGTCTTCACCTTCTTGCTTGACCAAGATATCGGACCTGAACCAAGTTGAAATACATAACCTGCAGTGGACCATCGATCAGAACTGTCACCTGCCTAATTAGAATCTGTGTAACCAGAGAGTGAAACTATAGTACTGCTCGAATTAAAAACACCATAGTGTAATGTCCCCTATAAATATCTTAGAATCCTCTTGGATGCCTGCCAATGAATTTCATGAGGTTGTTGCATGAACCGAGAAACCAAACTGACGACAAAAGAGAGATCTGGTCGGCTATGAGTTAAATATATCAAACTACCTACAAGTTGATGATAAAGAGTAGCATCAACAAGCGATGTGGTAAACTCAACAGTTAACTTTACCCCAGACTGAAATGGCGTAGGAGCAGATTTACAATCACTCATATGGAAACGAGCCAAGAGGTTTGTAGCGTACTTCGGTTGAGAGGGAAACATACCATCTGCCATATGCTAGATTTGAAGACCCAACAAATAATGCAATAAACCAAGGTCAGTCACTTCAAACTGCTTTTGAAGACCACTTTTTAGATTTTGAATTAATGTAAGCTGGTTGCTTGTGATTATTAGATCATCTACATTTAAAACAACAATGAGAATATTAGTACCAAAGTTCTGAACATATAGATTTGGATCAGATATACAATGCTTAAAACCATTCTTAAAAAAATATGCATCAATTTTATCATACCAAGCCCTAGGTGCTTGTTTGAGACCATATAAAGACTTGTGTAATTTACATACTAAATTTGATGATTCAACATTAATAAAACCAGGAGGTTGTTGCATATAAATTTCTTCATTAAGATCACCATTTAAAAAATCACTTTTAACATCCATTTGGTGTATTTCCCATTTATAAGATGAAGAAATAGATAAAATGGTTCTTATTGTATTCATTTTAGCAATAGGAGCAAAAGTTTCATTATAATGTATACCTTCAAGTTGATTAAAACCTTTTGCAACTAACCTAGCTTTATACCTTTCAATCTGTCCTTCTGCAGTGAACTTAGTTTTATAAACCCATTTACAACCAACTAAATTCTTACCAATAGGAAGAGGAACAAGAGACCAAGTCTTGTTCTTCATAAGAGACTCATACTCAGCAGTCATAGCTTGTTCCCATTGAGGTTTACCTTGAGCTTGAGCATAAGAGGTAGGATCATCTGTGGCCAAAACTTTGGTCATAAGGTCAAAGTTGGATCTATTTCTATGAGGGTCGGAAGGGTTACTGACCTCACTACTTGTAGATTCAAGAGTTTTTTCGGGACCAAATAGGAAGGTTAGAGGAAACAAAAGTTTCTAAGCTTCAGTACATTCAAGTGGAATACTTGAAGAAGAGGGTGAACTAGGATCAACAACAGCCATAGAACTAGAAGAAGAAACTGAGATAGGAGTAACAAGAGACAATGGGATATTCAGTGTAACATGAGGTTCGACAGACTCAGGTGGTGAAGATACTTCAACAAAGTGAACATCCCTTCGGATGATAACACTTTGAGTAGAGGTATCAAATAACTTGTAAATCTTAGAATCCTCAGAATAACCAATGAATATACATTTATGAGACTTGGGATCTAACTTTTTCCGTTTATCGTCAGGAATATGAGCACAACATTCACAACCAAACACCTTAAAGTTACTAATATCAGGTTTCCAACCATTCCATATTTCCTTAGGGGTAACATGCTTAACTGCTTTTGTAGGAACTCGATTTAAAGTAAAGTTTGTACAACTTACAACTTCAGCCAAATTTTTTTATGTAATCCTTTAGAATAAAACTTACATCTAGCCATTTCAACTAAAGTTCTGTTTTTCCTTTCAGCAACACCATTTTGTTGAGGTGTGTAAGGTACAACATTTTGGTGTTGAATACCATGTTTGGATAAAAGGGATTCAAATTCATTCTTAACAAATCCCCCCCCCACCCCCCCATTATCTGATCTTAAAGTATTAATCTTTTTACTAGACTCTTTTTCAACCAAAGATTTAAAAATTTGAAATATTGAAAAAATTTCACTTTTATTTTTCAAGAAATAAACCCATGATTTTCTACTAAAGTCATAAATAAAAGTAAGAAAATAGACTGTACGAGATAAAGAGGGAACTTCACGAGGACCACAAATGTCACTATGAATTAATTGCAAAGGTTCTTTAGCACACCAAGCTTTACCTTTCTCAAACATTTCTCTACGATGTTTACCAAGAACACAACCTTCACAAACACCGTTAGTAGAAGAAATATGAGGCAAGCCATGTACCATTTTAGTTAACAATTGCATTTTACCATAATTTAAATGACCTAATCTTTCATGCCATAATTTACTTTGTTCATGAGCGTGGGAAACATAGGAATAAAAAGGTTGTCTTTTAGTTGAGTTAAACCAACAAATTTATATAGACCAATAGTATGATCAACAGGACCAGAAAAAACTACTTTGAAATTTTGATTGATATCTTTAAGAACATATTTGTCAAGCCATGCTTCAAATTTAAACCCTTTTTTAAAAGCACGATAAATAGAAAGTAAGTTAATGGGCATGTGTTCAACATGAAAAACATCTTCCAATTGACCATTAGTAACATTAACATTACCTGAACCAATTATGGAAAGTTGTTTACCATAACCTATAGAAACTTTCTGAGATATGTGTTTACGATTATCATAAGAAGTAAATAAAGAAGCATCACTAGTCATATGTTTAGATGCACCAGAATCCATTATCCATTCCATGTTAGAAGAATAATTATTAGGAAAAACAACAGATGCACATAAAGCTACTTGAGAGTCATTAGAGGTTTTGTTTTTAGCTTTAGCCATTAAACGTTTTGCTTTAAAACAATTCTTTTCAGGATGGTTACCACAATGTTTACAAGGATCATATACTTTCTTCTGTTTACTATTTCCATCAGAAGCATGTCTAGAATTAGTATTAGAAGGATTAGAACCTTTAGCATTATTAAAAAATTTCTTATGATGCTTATTAAGTGCAATTAGAGCTTTATTAGGTGTGAGCTATCCTGAAACAATTAACCTTTCTTACTCATAGATCAATCCTTTACAAAAATCATAAAAAGTTTGCTTCGTAGTAATTTGAGACAATTCTAGAGTTCTATTCCTAGTTTGGATGAACATATCAAAACAAGATGACATTTTATGTTCTATAAGGATAATAAGAGCAGTGTCAGTTTTCTTGTAATCTTTACCACAACTATTTAATTTCTCATTTAAAGTTTTCAATTCAGCAAGATATAACTCAACTCTTTCAAAGTCAGCAGGTTCGAGGTCAAAGATCTTCTTTTCAAGATAATATGCAGAAACGTCATTAGATTTATCAAATAAAGAGGAAAGAATTTGCCATACTTGAACCGGGTTGTCTTCCGCCTCAATACTTACCTGAAGACTCTGCAACAGTTTGACCAATGAGCCCCCTTGCTTGATCACTTTTAGCTTCCCAAATAGCCAAATCATCAATAGCAGTAGGTGTCTTGTGTTCACCATTAACTAGTGTCCAAATATTCTTACTCCTGAGAACATCAATCATCTTTCTCTTCGAGGCAAGATAGTTAGAACCAACTAATTCAGGAACAAAAGCTACTTCGGAAGTCATAATGAGTGAAATTTTGTAAAAAAATAAGAAACCCTAATACTGAAAAATGACAAAAAAATAGTGAAGAACTTGAAAAATAGTTACACTTTACTGATCTGAATCTGCAAAAGCACAGTTATAAACACAATAAAGAAAAGAGGAGAAACTTTCACTTACAACCCTCTGAAAAAAAATGTGCCCAAAAAAGCCCAGTTTTTTGTTCTGATTGCGTGGGTGGATCCAGAATGGTTGTTCCAATTCCAAAAATAGGTTATAATAAAAAATCCGGTAAGACATGACCATGTTACGACCCTTTTTTATAACTGTCATTTTTATTACCGAAAGGAAGCCTAGAAATGCCCAGTTTTCTGTTCTGGTCACGTGGGTAGATCCAAAATTGTTGTTCCAATTCAAAAAAAGGTTATAATAAAAAACCGGTAAAAAATGACCAAGCTACGACCCTTTTGTATAACTGTCTTTTTTTTTATTACCAAAAGGAAGCTCGTAAATACCCAGTTTTCTATTCTGGACGCAAGGGCGGATCTAGAATGGTGTATCCAATTCCTAAAACAGGTTATAATAAAAAATCCAGTAACAATTGACCAAGTTATGGCCCTTTTTTATAATTTCCGTTTTTATAATCGGAAGAAAGATCTCCTTGAGGAGAGCCTCGAAATCATGTAGATCTACATAAAAAACATCAAGAAACCCTTGAAAATTTTTTGCAAAAATCTTACACAAGAAGTTAGGGTTAGGGTAAAAAATAAAAAATGCAGAAATATGCTGAAATCTGAAGAGAAGCCTAATGGCTACCAGATATGAAGCAAATATACAACAAAATGACAATGCCCAAATGATAATCGTTATTGATTGAAAGCTATAGAAGGTACTAGATCATAATGTTAGTTTTTCAACATTTAAGCTAGCATTATGTTAGGATCTTTTCACTGAGAGAATAACAAGCACAACAATAAAACATAAGCACATCACAAGAGACAAGAGACACAAAGAGTTTTGATCGGGGAAACCATAAATGGAGAAAACCCCGCAAATTTCTCAAAGATAGAATCACCACAATATGTAAGACCCCAAAACAGTATGATGCACTCCCGACAGCAGTAGTCGTCTAGTCCCAGTATATTTCCTTCTCCACTAGTGTGCCACACTTGAGAGAGCAAGTGATGTGTTATGCAAGTGATAAATAGAGAGACTCTCACTCTCTATTTATATTCTTCTGTTCACTTGAAGTGCATTTTCACACGTAGGCTCAACCAACAATTACTTATTCGAGCCTACACCTTAATTAGTGTATAACAACTCAAGTGCCCCGAAACTGTGGGGACTTACCTAATGACTTGACAAGACTTGTTTACATTATTAATCCTCCCGATCGGAACATCGGGGCATGACAACATGACTCAAATACATAATAGAAACATCCCGGAATAAACATCGGGTTACAATACATAAGATACATAGAAGAATACATTCCAAAGTTATATGTACATCAACACTCCCTCTTAACTAGGAAGGTATTCTTTTGACATGATTTTCAGCACTGGTCTTCTTCTCTGTATCAACTGGATTATCTTCGTCTTGAAGTCATCTTCGTCTTCAAGTCATCTTCATCTTCAAGTCATTTTCATCTGGATCATCTCTCGATCTGGATCGTCATAGAACTGGATCTGGATCATCAATGGATCTGGATCATCTCTTGATCTGGATTATCATAGAATATCATCACTGGATCTGGATCATCACTCGATATGGATCATCACTCGATATGGATCATCATCACTGGACTGGATCTGGATCATCACTCGATCTGGATCTGGATCTGGATCATCTCTCGATCTGGATCATCACTGCCGGATCTGGATCATCACTCGATCTAGATCTCTCGGAGTCATCATAACTGGATCTGGATCATAGCTCGATCTGGATCATCTCTGGTCATCATCATGTGTGTACTATCTTGTCATGGGAAGTTCTACAGAGCTAGCCCTTTTTCATGCTGGTTGTAGGCCTAGCCACCAAGTAGGTCTTCGCCCATCACTTACATCTGACCTGCTCGTCAGAAAGGCACGCCCAGCACTTACATCTGACCTACTCATTAGAAAGGCATGCCCAACACTCACATCTGATCATGTAGTAAACTACAATCACATCAGAAAGGCCCAGCACTCACATTCACCAGCATGATAGGACATCACATCACTAACATCTATGAAATGGATCTGCACTTATATCTGACCTAATCATCAGAATGGCACATCCATCCAGGCAGGAACACATCCTACCACAGTGATGAATGAATTTCACCCAGGCCAGAGCCCCTCCTACCACAATGATGAAAGATTTTCACACATTCACCCAGGACGGAACACATCCTACCACAATGATGAACGACTCTCACCCAAGCCGGAGCCCCTCCTACCACAGTAATGAGAGATTTGTGCACTCACATCTGACCTGGTAGGAACTGAATCCTACACCCTCGTCAGAATGGCCCCCAGTCCTTGACTGAGCTACCTGGTAACGGACCAGGCGCCTCCACTCTCCCTGAGAGTGGCAGTTGCCCTTACATTTGTCCTACTCGACAGAATGGCCAGCACTCACATCTGCCATGGAAGGAACTTAATCCTTTGGCCATGAACATAATGGCTCAGCCCTTACATTTGACCTGCTCGTCAAAATGGCTCTCTCATTCCCTGACTGAGTGTTCCTGGTAACTAACCAGGTGCCTCCATTCCCAGAATGGCAGTTAGCACTCATATCTGACATGGAAGGAACTGATTCCTCTCACCATGACAGAATGGCTTAGCCCTTACATCTGACCATGGAAGGAACCAATCCTCTCACCATGTCAGAATGGCTATGGGTCTCATCACTTTCTCTTGGAAGGAACCTCGATCTGGAGAACACCAAGTCTCTCTCTGAAGTACTCGAACTTTAGCCTAGCCAAGGTTAAGATCTTACATCTTCAACCTTGTAGCAAAGGTTAAGATCTTCATTAGGCTCATCATGTATGTGTTTAAACTCTTACTGGCTGCAAATGTCTCTTCGTAGTCTAGGCCTTCTTTTTGTGAGAAGCCTCGTGCTACGAATCTTGCTTTGTATCCCACGATGTTTCCATCTACTGCATCATGGAACTATGAACTTCTCTTCAGGTCTCGATACTGCATCCTAGACATCATTCTTCTTGAACTGGTCTTCCCTTTCTTCTTGGTGGCTGGAAGGTTCTGCATCAATGATGTCACTGCACTCGTCATATTATTCTTTGTCTTTGAACTGTCTTCACTTGTTCTTCGGAACAAGTCTTCATTCTTCTTTGCTTGTAGGTGATTATGTATGCGATCTTTCCTACAAGTCAAATGCATTTGTATGGTTAGAAAATTTCATAAGGAATATTCATACTGGCAAGCTCTTATGCATAAATACATGATCATGCAACTACTTTAGCCAATACAACATTCATCCATATCTCACTGAAACTTTCTAGATGCCTTCCATCTCTACCAGGACAACATTGAGATTGTGCACTAATCCAATATGTCAGCAAAGAGGTTTCATTCTAGATAAGTAGCAATGGAGAATTTGTATAGCACCATGAGCTACTTACCTATCACATGCATGTTAGTAGTATACTGTCGTTAATGCAAACATCCTATCATGCATGATACATCAACTGAATATAAACAAATGCATAACAAAACAATATCATGAAATGACCATTGAATACTTATCTTTATTTGTTTCGTGGGTAGACTCCTTCTTGAGTCTTCAGCTTCATCGTCTTCTTCATTCATAATAGCATCGTTTCTTATCCAAAAGATAAGGTGGATAAGAAGTTCTTCAAGAGTTGAGTTCTTCATATTCCTCATTGCTTGAGGGATCTTCTTTGGATGGTAAGAGCTTGATCTTCAGTTGCTCCCACCTTCTCTTCTCGAGCTTCTTCTTCTTGTGAGTTCTCTTCCCAGAGTCTACTGAAATTAATCACTTCCTTCTGGCACACATTCCTTGAATGAATGAATCCCACGATCCTGGGAGGCCATTCAAAATGGCCATTACCACTTATGCATTCTTCACTTCTTCTTTTACCGCTTCAAGTTGTTCTTTGATTTGAGAGACTCTTATGACTGCATGGTCTTTGCATTCTAGATCTTCACATTCTTCAACTGGTTTCTTTAGGTCATATTCTGATTTTTGTTCTTCCCTTCAAATAGCTTGAAATTCTGGAAGACCTTCAACAGCTTTGCTTGCAATAGGTAGTGCTCTGTAATGCACATGTGCAAGCCTTCTATGACAAAGCTCATTTGGCTCTACTATGTCATGGATCAAGGCTTGTTCTGGATGGCCCTTCAATTTGTACAAGCCTCCTTCTTGTTCTCCAATAACTACCGCATCATCGATAGTCTTTCCTTTTGGCCACATGATGACTTGACCATCTATGAATGCAACCCGCATTCCTTTTGCATCAATGCTGAAATGGAGAGAAGGTTCTTCTTGAGTCCTGGAACAAACAATACTTCTTTCATTGTCAGAGACTTACCAGAGTCTAGCTTGTATGAAGATTCCCCACTACCTTTTATTGGATATTGGTAGTCATCTCGTAGTTTCATCTTGTGAGGTGATTCATGTTCTGACAGTCTTACAAAGGATTCCTTGAATCCCGTCATATGTTTGGAAGCCCCACTGTCTATAAGCCAATCATCAATTCCATGAGTAATGTTACCTATGAGAGCTGATATTAGAACATATTCATCCTCGCTTGAAGAATCTTCACTTTCATATTTGGATCTCTTTCTGGATGGTTCATCATCCTCTGCAGCATGAGCATGATGTCTTCTTTGGCCTTGACCAAGTTCTTCTTGTGAAAGGCTTTGAGCCTCATCTCCCTCTGGAACTAGAACCTCTATACTCATGTAGGTGTCCAATCCATTTTCTTTAGAGAGATCAAATACTTCTATGCTTGCAAGTTGTCAAATTCACCAAGCTTATCATCAAGCTAATGTGATAGATCACTTTGAAATGAGAACCTCAAATGAAAATAGCAAAGGATTAGATCTTACCGATTTGAGGTGTCCGTCTTGGTTCCGGTGCTGGCTGATCTAGGGTTTGCCACAGAAACCCTAATTTTAAAAACTTGGAATCTTTTAGATTTGATTGGATAGGCAGATATATCTCTTCAAATGGATCTGTCCAATGTACTCCTTTTCTGAAAACAGTGGAGGGAAGCTCCCGGAACAGGAAGCCCTAGATTTCCAATTTCTTCTGCAGAAATGCCTGTTACAGTTTCTGTGATATCTATGAAATTACTGATCCTCTGTGTCTGAAATTTCGAACTGAGGTAACCTTGCATGTCCCTGATGCAATGCCATAGGTTTCATTAGAATTTGTTTCACCATTTTGGATTTATGATCCTTTTCCCACGATGACCTGTTACAGGAATGTTCAGAACAACGAAGTTGTACGGAATGCCACGTGTCACTGGTTCATCTTCTGAGTCTAATATTCAGACCACCGAAAGTACAGTCCGTGAAATTTTTGGAACATCTTCAAGAATTCAGTTTGGACCTCTGTAGCCTAAGATATTTTAGATCTCCCAAGATGTCCTGTTTAAGGATGAATTCTAGAAGAGGCTGGAACCCTAACTTGGAGAGATCATATCTCCTGGAATACAACGAATATGATTCTTATTTTTGGACACAAGCTTCCTCAGGAATTTATCTTCATCCCCTGCAATTTTCAGCTTCTGATACTTCGTCAGACTCATAATATAGCGACTATACCAAAACTTAGCAGTTTTAGTATTAGGGTTTTTCCTAGCTCATGGTCAAACTAGGGTTTGACTTTCCCGGAGTTTCACCCAACCAAATTTCTTGATCCAGGTCTTTAAACGTCGGTTTTGATGAGGAGAACAATCCTATGTTGGTCTCACTCAAAAATTCCTCTTCTGTAGAAAGCCCTAATTTACGCATCGAAAACTGAAAATGCTCAGAATCGAATTCCGCTTCGACAGAAAGATGCACCCTAAGGAGGAGAGTTGTTCCACCTTACTTTTGCTGAAAATCTGTGGAGAAAAGTCCAAAAACTAGGAAGCCCTAGTTTCTGCAGCTGCACAGTGTCTTCATCTCAGGTTAGCTCTGATACCATGTTAGTTTTTCAACATTTAAGCTAGCATTATGTTAGGATCTTTTCACTGAGAGAATAACAAGCACAACAATAAAACATAAGCACATCACAAGAGACAAGAGACACAAAGAGTTTTGATCGGGGAAACCATAAATGGAGAAAACCCCGCAAATTTCTCAAAGATAGAATCACCACAATATGTAAGACCCCAAAACAGTAAGATGCACTCCCGACAGCAGTAGTCTTCTAGTCCCAGTATATTTCCTTCTCCACTAGTGTGCCACACTTGAGAGAGCAAGTGATGTGTTATGCAAGTGATAAATAGAGAGACTCTCACTCTCTATTTATATTATTCTGTTCACTTGAAGTGCATTTTCACACGTAGGCTCAACCAACAATTACTTACTCGAGCCTACACCTTAATTAGTGTATAACAATTCAAGTGCCCCGAAACTGTGGGGACTTACCTAATGACTTGACAAGACTTGTTTACATTATTAATCCTCTCGATCGGAACATCGAGGCATGGCAACATGACTCAAATACATAATAGAAACATCCCGAAATAAACATCGGGTTACAATACATAAGATACATAGAAGAATACATTCCGAAGTTATATGTACATCAACACATAACAACCCGCTTTGATGCCATGTTAGAATAGTAGATTCAAGCTAAACTAGTTAACCTATCTAAACAACCAACAACATATCATAAAAGATAAGAACATGAAAGAAAAGGAGAAGAGAACATCGATGTATGTGGTTCACCCTAATGGGTTACATCCACGAGAACATAGTCTTCTATTATTTCCAGAATGTCTTCTCCAATCTTACAAGAGAGCAAAGCACAAATACCCAAAAAAATATGGATGATGTACAACAGTGTCACAATAGTACCACTACTACTTCAAGAATACATGATATGTAGAGATTCACTTGACCCTATTATATACTAAGAGATGAGGAGGAATTACTCTCACATATTGCATGTGGGGTACTATAATTCTCCAAAATAACATCTCTTAATACAATACCATGGACAAATACTCTAAAAAAGTAAATACAACACCATATAACTATGGGTTAAATGTATTACTCTTTTACATAAGATTGTAGACAACTTTCGACATAATACAATGACATTATTACCTTCCAAGGAATATAATATATTTCAACAATGGGCACCAAAATGGAAAGAAGGTGTTGACTATGGTGTCCCATGTTAGGTAGGCTCTTCTGTCCAATTGGTGCGAAATGCATATAGAGATGCATAATACACAAATATCTAACAGGTTTGTCCCTATGGTGAATTCAGGTGGCAAAAGATTCAAATGCATCATAATTGTTATACCCAAATCCTGTCACCACCATGTGATAAGACCCTTAACTCCCATGTTTTCCCTTAATCCCAGCACTTAGAGTGGAAACCTACTCTGTTTGTCAATTCTACATGAAAAAACTCAGCACCGCGCTTTCCTTGTGGCCCATGAGTTGTACCTTGCTCGCATCGCCTATATCCTTTTTTCCATAAGTGGTGCCACCGCCTATGGTCTTTTGTCCATAAGCATTTTTCATTTAAACCACTATGTCATAAGAGAAGAAAAGTGGTACCCTGGGTAAAATAGGAAAAAGAGATTTTTCTTGAGGCTTCTAGATCATGAGCCTGGTGTCCTCCCTTATCCCTATCATTGTGGGTCAGTTGGGCTCGAGATCCCCCATCATAGGATCTTAGAGCCACCTCATCCACAAATCTCTCAACTATTCCTATCCATTGAGCCTTATAAATACAAGCTCATGTCCATAGTTGAAGGGGAGAACTATAGAGGTATTGTTATGTTGTTGGATTGACCACTTAGCCCAAGCCATTTGAGAGCATAGAGAGCAAAGTTGGAGCTTATGGGGATGAAGTATTTGTCTTGTGGAGATGCTTGTCGACACTAAGGCATTGGTTGTAAGCTTCTCCATACATCTTTAATGCAAAGCTGATTTCTGTCCCACATTATTGTTGTTTTGATTTCGCATGTACATGTTGTTAGATTCCTTAGTCACTAACATGGATAAGTAGATGATTTTTTGGTAGCTTTGATGTGTTTGCATGTTTGATATGTTTGCAGGTACACAGGTTCACTATCGAAGCAACATTCCAGGTGTCTACGACATCTAGGGAAGGTCTTCATCCTTTGTAGTTCACTCATTTGTTATGGATCTGAACCATTCAGACCAGAGGAACAACTTCTGTCCATAGAAGGTGAAATATTCCAGGTTACAAATCTGGCGACTCCACTGGGGAACAGTATGTATATCAGTTGATGTGATCTTCCTCAGTTCTTGAACTCTTGTCTGAATCCAGGCTCCATCTCCAACTCTCTTCAGTCAGATCTGCCATTTGACTTAGTGAATTTTGGTTTGAAACTTTCAGATCTGCCATCTGACTCAGTGAATTTTGGTTTGAAACTTTTAGATCTGTTCAGATTTGAATTATTTTGAATTTTTATGCCCTTTTTTACTGTCAATCCATCAATTTTTTCCTTGATTTGATCTTTTTTCTGACTTGATCTGTCATTCTCCTTTGTGTTTTGGATCTATACAGGGAACCGCTCATATGCTGTTGGTGAGAAGCGGTGCCACCGCCTGAAACATGTTAGCAGTACGCAGTGCCACCGCCCAAGTCCTGTTATCTAGAAGCAGTGCTCGTCCAAAACCGCTCTGTCAAGACCCCTCCAGCACGATGCCAGGTAGGCCTTGTTCCAAGACTACTTTTTTCTCATTTTTTGCAAAAAAATTGAGTTTGTGTGCTTTCAACCCTGCACTTTCAGGCTTGTGTGTTAGAATTTGATGCTTATGGTTTGAATTTCTGTGGTAAAAGATTGGTTTGAGTGAAGAATTCAAAAGCTAGATTAGGCTTGTTGATTGTCCATTTCCTTCCGAGCTTATTGGTTGTGTTTGTGAAAGGATTTCTTTTTTGAAAAGCTTAGGTGTTAGTGAGCTCTCTTTTCATTTCTGTTATATAGACTAAAAGAAAAACATTTAATTAGCATCTTGATTTCATTTTTTGTTTACATAGAGGACTTCTTTTTGCTTGTTTAAAAATATTTTTTTTTGCTGAGATTAGGTCATTATCATCATTGAGCATAAGACATTGGATCTCTAATTGGCCTCAGAAGCTTTCAGGTTCTCTATGTTCTTTTGTCTCTTTTGCATTAGTACTATCTCATCAAAATAAAAAATATTGTAGTTTTAAGTTAGATTTATCTATGTTTTAAGAAAAATCGAAAAATAGAGTGCATATGCATATAGTGTGCTTCTTGTTTTTCTTCTAGGAAAAGAGACTCTTCCCCTTTTGAGTGCTTTCAGAAAAGAGAAATGAGTTTGGAAAGTGTTGCTTGTATTTGATTTTTATTTGTTCAAGATTGTTGTTTGGAAATTTTTGGTTTTAAAACAAAAAAAAATACTCTCTTTCCCTCCCGTAGGTAGGCATACCACAAACGGTAAAGTGAAATATTTGCATATGCATACTGCATGGTTTTACCTTTTCTGTAAGAATTCCTTGCATTCACCTAACCGTCCACTTTAAAGTTAATGGTAGTTATAGGTTAAAATTTACATAGCAATTTGAGTGATAGGTTAGAGACGTGTTCGGGCGTCGTTAGGCGTAGGAGTTGTTGTTACTCATCCACATTACATCCCGGGACTCACCCGGTTTTTCCACGTACCATCGGTATATCGAACGGCCTTTCATGTACCCTTGAGGTATATAGAAAGGTACTTCATGTACTCGATTATATATCGAAAGGCCCCTTGTATACGGTTATGCATTAGATAACACTACTACCGATTTGAGCTCCCACGTACCTTGCATATATCGAGAGACCCCACTAGGATACCTTATCCATCTGAGAAAAGCCATTTGGCCATCTTGCTTGGAGCCATACACTGAAAACAACATTCAGGGAGATTACTACGCATGTACCCTTGAGGTATATTGCGAGTGGCACCTTCTTGACAATCCTGGTGAGAGACCTGACTATCTGAACTCCTCCTATTATTTAAGTTTACTTGTTTGACCTATAGCTTGAGTAGGGAAATTTTTGGTGTGTTTTCTAGTTTTTGAGACCCTAGGTTAGAAAGGAGCTGTACAAACTAGCTGAGCTAAGACAATCCAGAAGAGTACGGGGCTTGCCACCCGATTTTATTCCTGTTTCAGGAGAGAATCCAATGGAAGCTATCGACTAAGGAGTTGCTACCACCTCCCAAGTGGGAGATAATGTGGTTGCAGAAAGCAGAGGACCATATCCTTCACACTCACCTCCCCTAGTCCAACAACCTTCTTGGGATAATACTTCGTTGCATTCACCCATAGAAGGTCATGTTGATGATACTAACCATCTGGATTATGGTCCCAATGCTCCATTTTGGGATACCTCTATAGGATAGGCCATTGCCTCATTTGGCACCCATTTAAACTTTTTTCTAAAGAAGTTTATCCAGATGAAGAAGAACACAGACAATACCATGCAACCATTCTCCATTCAGAAGAGATTGAAAAGAAAATAGATCACATATTGGGCACACCACCATCACGTTCCACAACTATTCCTATGGGATATTGGTCACTTGCCGATTCTATGAGACCCATTGAACTGATTCTAGATCGCACAGTGACTCCACACAACCCAGGTCAAACTAGCAACCCCACCACCTCCCATATTATGTCTGTTCCCAATCCTCCTAGGTCTTCTGCACCTGGGGCTCAACCTTCAATTCCTGTTTCGTCATTACCTTTTATTCCCCCCACATGACCTACGTTATCTGGCACCGAAATTGTATATAGTCAAGGACAAACCTTTGGTATAGAGCAATCTATAGTTTATGTCCCTCCCACCCACATTAATGTGGTTAACCCCCCATCTAGTTCAGGTTAGCCCTTGGGGGCACAACCTGTAACCAATCAAACCTCTTGGGGTTATGGTTATACAACAAATCAAGTACCTGTAGGAAACCTTAATTATCCACCCAACCCTATAGGAATGCCTTATGCTGGAATTCCATATCCTAGCAATACTTTCACACCATGGGTGCAACCTAACTGGTCCTATATGCCAGCTATAGGGGGGATACCAATTCATACCGTGGGAGGTGCCGGAGAACCGCCTTATGGAGGTCCTCCCCCTGGGGGGCCTAATGGTCCTGGAGGGCCTGGTGGCTTTCCTCCTTATGGTCCTAATGGTCTTGGTGGTCTTGGGGGTCCTAGTGGTTTCCCTTCGAATGGCCCTGGAGGGTCTGGTGCCCCTCCTCCTAGTGGTTCTGGAGGATCTGGAGGTTTACCTCCTAGAGGTCCTGGAGGGTCTGGTGGTCCCGGTGGTCCTAGTGGTCCCAATGGTCCTGGAGGCCCTGATGGTCCTCCTCCCGAAGGCCCTAGTGGTCCTAATGGTCCTGATCTCATAAATCAACCCCTTGTGGGCGGATTTTTCGAGAGTTCTTCCTCATAACAACATGTCTATCAGTCTACTTACGGTCCTACTGGTAATTATATGCCATATCAATATTACCAACATGTGCAACCTAATCATCAGTTACCTTTCCTAGCAACTTTGGAATTGCTCGATTTGTCCAAGTTGATTAATGACCCCATTCAACATAACCCCTCGTGGCCTCCCATTCTGGTAAAGTTACCATCGGACTTTCCAAAGTTTGATGGGAAGCAGGGAGACAATTCGAAAAACCATGTCATGACATTCCATCTATGGTGTTCTTCAAACTTCCTCATGGATGATTCGGTTCGTTTAAGACTCTTTCAGCGAACTTTGACCGATATAGCCGCGAAATGGTATATTGAACTTCCACAACACTCGTTTGTGGATTTTGGCTCATTGGCAACTGTATTTCTTACACACTTTCAGCTTCCTATTCATTATGAAACATGTACTAATCTCTTAACTTCTCTGT
This sequence comes from Pseudotsuga menziesii, assembly GCA_001517045.1. Classification (NCBI taxonomy): domain Eukaryota; kingdom Viridiplantae; phylum Streptophyta; class Pinopsida; order Pinales; family Pinaceae; genus Pseudotsuga; species Pseudotsuga menziesii. The sequence continues at coordinate 4,645 of LPNX010458489.1, read as the reverse complement.
GATAGAACACCTCCACCCACATATCCGATCATATCCATGAGTGGAGAAGGCAGAGAAGACTTATTAAGGCTCGTAATTCAGATCAGTTATTAGCTGATTGGTTTACCAAATCTTTGTTGCCTCTGATTGCCCAAGATGTCGCTATGAGTGGTGCCGTTACTGAAGAGCAGGCCATCAGTCAAGCCTAGTATCTAGACTTGGTCTATTCCCAGTCCGAAAGTTTGTATGACTTGATTCCTCAAGCTCCTCACCCAAGAATCGATCTTGCAAAGCCACCAGCAGAAGTCCATGTTGATGGGATTGTTGGTTCAATCCAGTCCCCATCAACAGCAAAACCTGCCAAGCAACCCCATACTTCCACTCCTACTCCTTCGGCTCCCAAGGTTTCTGCCGAGGTCAATTCTATTCAAAGTGTTCAAACCTTCGGCAATAATAAAAAGAAGGGTAAGAGTTAAAATAAAAAACTTGGAAACCAATAGGAGAATCCAAAACCAACCAACAATGATAATGATAAAGGGAAAATAAAATCAAAATATCCATGTCTGCTATGCGGAGGTGACCATTTCACAAAAGAGTGTCCCCGTCGGGACGAAATCACCTAATTTTTGAAAACAAATCCTGCACCCGCAGTTCTCACAAATCATTTTCCCTCTCAACAACAACTGATAGACCACATCTCTAATCAAGGAAACTCTAGTTCGTCAGAGGAAATTCGTATGATGTCCTCGAAGACCATTAGTCTGCAAACTTGAATTCAGAATTATGACAAATCCATAGATAAGAAAGAAGACCATTCTTCTTTAGGGAAAGCTCCCTCTACTGGTTCTCCCGAATCCTCGTCTACTGTCCCCCTAACCATCAAGAATCCTACTCTCAATATGATTTTGCGTCCACCCAAGAGTACTCTTAGGAAGGCTGTTTTTAACCCTAATGCTCGAGCTGCTCAATTTTATAATGTAGTTGAAGATCTTGCTCAGGCATCATGTGCAATGTCTACCTTGGAAGTGCTCCAAAGTTGTCCTACAAAACAAAAAAACCTGTTAACTGCGTTAGGAGCTTTAGACCCGGACAATACTAATTTGATTCATTTCAATGTCGAAAACTATAAGTCTAGACTACCTCATAAAATTGCTTTCCAAATCATCACAAAAGTAGTCGGAAAGAAAGTCTTTAGGATTGTCTTAGATGAAGGAGCTTCAACTTCAGTTTTGTCCCTATTTTGTTGGAAAGTTATCAGCTCTCCCGAGCTTGTAACATCACTTATGACTTTGAAAGCCTTTGATGGGCAAGGTTTCCAGCCCCATGGTCTCATATCAGCCCTTGCAGTCGAGCTTGGGGGAAAAACTGTTTCTATTCAAGTAGAAGTAGTGGACGCCCTGTTAGATTACAACCTCCTTCTAGGAGGAAATTGGTTTTACGCCATGACTGCTGTTGCTTCGACAGTATTCTGAACAATCCAATTTCCACATCAAGGGAGAATTGTTACCATAGATCACCTTGATTTCTGTACGCCAGATGTTACTACCTCTACAGCTAATAACATCCCTATGTTAGGCTAGTCCCCTCCTCCTTACCAGTCAATTGGGGTAGGCATGTTGAAGGATTCATCCCTTATGGGGATTTTTCCATCCACTCCTCCTAAAACAGACACAGTGACAGTAAATATGATTGTGTCATTTGATTGTGAGCCCAAGGGCAAACAAATTGTTGAGTCCACATGAAGAAATGTACAACATCATTCAAACCCTTTCCGATGATCACACCGATTTGCTTCATCTGGTGGCTTCGGATCCTTACCACCTGCCTTACTGGTTAGAACCATCTCTTCCTGTTTTGGATTATGTCTTTGAGACTTTTCCTTTCGATGAATCCATTATGGAGATCATGAATACAAATGAGTCCATTTGGGAGGATCACCATCATAGATCCATGTTCCTCCCCAACACCAGTTCGGTTAACCATGACTTGCATCCTTATTTTCCACTGATATTGTCAACACACCTCAAAGTCCTATATTGTTGCAAGACACATATTTTGAAGGAAACCTTTGCAACATTACTCAGACAAATCCAATTGACATATCAGCCCAGCCTGGTACCATCGAGCATGTTCATGTTGGGAAGAACTGCTCGGCAGATGAATCTGAAGCATACAAGGCACTTTTCAAAGAATTCTGTGATTTTTTTGCCTGGTCTTATGAGGAAATGCCGGGGATAGACCCATCCATTGTGGTCCATGAAATTAAAACCTATCCCACGGCTAAACCTGTCAGGAAAAAACTAAGGCAAGTCCATCCACAGAAGGCCGCAGCTATTAAAGCTGAGATAGAGAAACTTCTCAAAGCTGGGTTTATTTATCCCGTATCCCTGATGGAATGGGTATTGAATGTTGTCCCTGTCAATAAAAATCATGGCACCATTAGAGTTTGCATCGATTTTAGAGACTTGAATAAAGCTTGTCCCAAGGACAACTTTCCTACTCCACATATTGATTAGATTATTGACAACTGTACTGGGAGCGTCATCTTCTCATTCATGGATGGCTTTTCTGGCTATAATCAGATTCATATATTACTGACCGATCAACGCAAGATGACATTAATTTTTCCATGGGGAACCTTTGCATATAGCAAGTTACCTTTTGGATTACAAAATGCTGGAGCCACTTTCCAGCGTGCGATGTCCTATGCGTTTCACGATATTAAACATATTGTTGAACCGTACCTTAACGACCACCCTGCTCATTCACAGCGACGGGAGGACCACCTTGGTCATCTTAGAGATATTTTCCTGAGATGCCGTCATTATAATATATGGCTCAATCCACATAAATGTGTTTTCTGCGTTGAGACGGGATGTCTGTTAGGTTTTGTGGTTTCTAAAGATGGCATCCGGATAGACCCTTAGAAAATTGCTGCCATTTTAGCTCTACCAACCCCAACCAATCTTCTCGAACTTCTCTGTCGTTTCGTGTGCAATTTTGCAGAGAAAACGCATGGTTATATGCATCTCCTTAAGAAGGACATATTTATTCAGAGAATATGCATAGCAACAGAAAATTTAAAATAGGTAACTACTTTTAATTTTCTGTGATGTTCTATTAATTAATAACTAATATTCAATACTAAGTATTTGAATAATAAGATGATATTTATTCATGAAAACATTGCAGAAAATACAAATGAAATCAAAAATAAATATGGAATGTTTATATTATCAATACAAATATCGATTAATCAAACTCAATAATGTTCTCAATCAAACATTAATATTGTGTAAACAGTACAATTTTGGATAGTAAATACAATCATAACACACTATAATTGCATAAAGCATAATGAGAAAACGATATATTGTAATATATATATATAAATATGAATAAATCACCGCACCTACCAAAGACTGTCAAAGGTAGACCTAGCTCAATCACTTTAAATAGCATTTATGAATACTTAGAGTCTTTAGAGAAGCATAGAGAAGAAAGAGAAATTCGACTACAAATAGAATTAGAAGCCATGCTAGAAAATAAATTTACATCTCTTGAAAACAAGATTCAAAAACAATTAGAAAATAAAATAACAATACTGGAAAATAAAATGGAGACACTTGAGGTTAGATTACATGCTATAGAAAACCAAAGCCACCAAACATCCCAACAAGGAGACGCCGATACTTTANTTACATGCTATAGAAAACCAGAGCCACCAAACATCCCAACAAGGAGACGTCGATACTTTAGAAAGTCTTAAAATGAAGGACATGATTAAGGAGCTAGAAGAAAAACNACCAGAGCCACCAAACATCCCAACAAGGAGACGTCGATACTTTAGAAAGTCTTAAAATGAAGGACATGATTAAGGAGCTAGAAGCAAAACTTAATAACAACCTCACAATAAATAATGTGGCAGATAAATTAGATATCAAACCCATTAAAGAAGAAATGAAAAAATTGATAGAATTAGACCATGAGCGTAGAAAAAGGGCCTTGAACCTTATAATTTTCGGCTTGAAAGAGGNTGATAGAATTAGACCATGAGCGTAGCAAAAGGGCCTTGAACCTTATAATTTTCGGCTTGAAAGAGGAGGAAAACAAGGATACTTTAACCATAGCCCAGACAAAATTACNATAGCCCAGACAGAATTACACAATAGATTACAAATTGAAACAACATGTCTCATAGAAGCGAAAAGGTTGGGGAAATTAAGTGAGAATAAAGGAAGGTTAATCTGGGTAAAGNGTAAGCTCTACTGACCATAAACATAACATACTTAGTAAAACCTCAAGTCTAAAAGGGACTGGAATATTCATAAATGAAGATCTCATTCCAGAAGATCAAGCATAATTAAGAAAGGAGGTTCAAAAGGTAAAAGAAGCCAGGAACGAAGGAAAATGGGCAATAATCAGAAATAGGAAAGCTGTTATTCGAGATAGAAACCAAAAAGATAGTAATAAATAGCAATTCAACATGCTCCGGATTCTTTCTTGGAACTGTCGAGGCTTTCCATGGAACAAAGGCCCCAAGCTAAGTTGGATCTCTAATGAATTTGATATTATTTTGTTAGTTGAAACTTGGGAGCATGCTGAATCTAGGGTCCCTAACATAGATGGTTTTGTGCTTTGGTCAATCTGGAACAAGCGATCCTCT
>LPNX010458486.1:0-13460 GCA_001517045.1 Pseudotsuga menziesii | reverse complement strand
TATGTATCTTTTGTGGTCCCCGATGGTCCAACCGGGAGAACCACTTGTATTACATTGTACCCCGATGCTCCTAATCAGAAGAACTAATAAGAGTCATGAGATAGTCCCCTCTATTTGTAAACGTGGGTCATCAGCACCCCAGTGTGGTTACTTGAGCCTACATGTGTAACTCGAGCCTACATGAGTTAACTTAAGCCGACATGTTGATTGAGTAAACTTTAAGTAAACGGATGAATATAAATAGAGGTGTAGTGCTCCTCATTTGTGACACACACACTCACTTGGAATAGCGCACTTGTGGAGGAGAGGAGTTGCCGGAGAAGGAGGAGAATCAGGTTTTTGATCTCCTTGTTGGTTTTACCTTTTTCCCTTTTGGGGCATCTATATTGAGGAAGCTTTTGCTGGGTTTTTCCCTTAGGGGTTTTCCCAGGATAAATCTGTGTTGTTCTTGTGATATTGTTTCTTTCAGTGATCCTGCTTTATATGCTTTTATTATGAAAAATGAAATGATATACTTATGTCTTAGTTAAGCATATGAAAATTTAACAGGTATAACCGCTTTACATAGTAAAGTACACCACCTCACAACATGAGGATATTTGTAGGACTTGATATTACTCACAATTCTACTTCCTTTATATTACTCACAAGGATCACTTGATATTACACACAAGTTTACTGACTTGATATTACTTGCAAGTCTACTCTATTGATATTACTCACATGACTCGGCTTGATATTACTCACAAGATTTACAACATCACCACCTCAATCATATAAGGATATTTGTAGGACTTGATATTACTCACAATTCTATTGTCTTGATATTACTCACAAGACTGGAGAATGACTCCCGATGCTGTAATCTCAACACTTGCTCTGAGTGTGGGAGACATTCTCTACCATACCAATCTTATCTCAGAAGTAATTGAACTCCGTCATAGATTGAGGCTTTGTCATCACATCTACAATATGCTCATCAGTAGGTATGTACTGAAGTTTTACAAATCCTTTCTAGACCATGTCTTGAATGAAGTGATACTTCATTTCTATGTGTTTCAAATTGTCATGAAGCAAGGGATTTTTGGAAAGATTTATACAACTTTTTTTATCACACTTGATCATTGTAGGATCTATATTTACATCGAACAATCCTCCATGTAACTTTCTCAGCCACACTGCTTCTCTGCAAGCAGTACTAGCAGTAGTGTACTCATCCTCTGTGGTTCTTTGAGAAACTAAAACCTTATTTCTACTAGACCATGAAATCATCATTGAACCCAAGCTAAAACAATACCTGGAAGTGATATTTTGATCAACAACGTTGCCACCCCAATCAAAATCAGTATATCCAAGCAATAACACTCCTCCATTGGAGGAATACCTGAGTCCATAAGCAACTGTACCACAAAAGTACCTCAAAATATGCTTACCTGCAACCCATGGTTTGTGTCTAAGATCATTCATGAACTAACTCAAAACGCTAACTGTATAGCAAATGTCTGGACTCGGATGTATCAAGTACATCAACAAGACAATAAATTGTCTGTATAATGGTCCACTGGATCCAATCCAGTCTTAGTTTCATGGAGTTTCCTCAAATTGGAATCCATAGGAGTAGCCATGGATTTATAATCCACCCTTGCCAAAACTGTGCAAGATGTCCATGGTATACTTCCCTTGAGAAAGAAATATTTCATCATTCCTGAGCCAAATCTCAAGGCCAAGGAAATAGTGCATAAGACCTTAGTGTGTCATCTCAAACTCTAAGGCAAGCTCCCTCTGACACTCTGCAATCAGTATTTCCTATATAGTGAGGAAAATATCATCCACATATAGGACTAGTACTCCAGGTTGGTTCTCCACTAATTTGAAGTACAAGTTTGATCCTGCACCACTCTTCAAGAAACCCAATTTCTGAAGATAACTTCCTATTCTGTAACACCAAGCTTGAGGAGCTTGTTTTAACCCATACAAGGCTTTCTTTGCAGACATGGGACTCCTTCCCATGTATCACAAAACCCTCAAGCTACTCAATGTAAACCTCTTCCTCAACCTCACCATTGAGGAAGGAAGTCTTCACATCCATTTGTTGAAGCTTCTAGCCCAATACTGATGCAAGTGAAATAATAGATCTGATAGTAGTATACCTGGCCACTAGAGCAAAATTATCCTCATAATAAATTCCCTCTTTCTCAGAAAAGCCACGTGCAACAAACCTGTATTATTACTTTTCCACATTGACATATGTAGCATCCTTTATCTTGTAAAGTCATCTAGAAGTTACAACTGAATTCCTCTCAGGTCTGGGAACAATATCCCAAACATGATTCTTCATAATAGAATGGTATTCCTTTGTCATTGGATCTTTCCACACTTACTGTTATGCAGCCTCTTTATATGATAAAGGATCTAATTCACTGATACTTTTCATCAATGCAACATATCCTGAATACCTATCAGGTTGCTTGTGCTCTCTAGAAGTGTATGTTTGTGCTCCATGCTTCTCAGCTTCTCTCAATGCATCTCGGCACCATTTTGACCTCCTCTTTCCAAGAGGTTCATCAACCAGTTCAAATGGTTCATCAATGACAAGTATCTATGCATGCTCTGTTGGATTATCCCTCTGAAAATCAAAAGGGGAAGAATCATCATCATGATCCTCTGATATAGGATCCTCATCCTCCTCTGTCTCTAAATCACATTCAAGATCTTTTGACCGCTTGAATGTTTCCTCCTCATGGAAAGTCACATCCTGATTAACCTCAACATGTCTCTCACCAAGTACATAAATTCTAAATTCCTTGGAGTTCTCACTGTAGCCAATAAAATTTCCCTTCTTTCTAGAAGGTTCCATCTTGGCTCTCTTTTCTTTTGGAATATGAATATACACATGACATCCAAAAATATGAAGATGTGAAATGTCTGGTTTCTCACAAGTGAACACCTCTTCAAGTGTTTTCTCATCAAGAACTACATTTGGACTTCTATTATGTATGTACACTATTATACTAGTAGCCTCTTCCCACAAATAAGCAGATAGATCATGATCATGTAACATGGATTTTGCATCCTCACACATAGTTATCTTCTTTCTCTCTACAACCCCATTCTGTTGTGGGTTGTAAGGAACTGTTAACTATCTACATATCCCTGCATCACTGCAACTCATTAAAGGAATTTGATTTGAATTCTCCGCCATTATCAGACCTTAGGGAACAGATATGCCTACTTGTCTTATTCTCAACTAAGGCTTTATATTCTTGGAATTTACTGGAGGTTTCACTTTTGGCTTTCATGAAGTAAATCAGGGCCTTATGGGAGAAATAATCAATGAATAAAACATAATATAGATGCCCATTGAGGGATGCGGAAGACATGGGTCCACATAAATCTAAGTGCACTAAATCTAATATTTCTTTAGATATAGTATGGATTCTAGGAAACTTATTTTTAACATTCTTCCCTAAAGCACAACCTTTACAAACAGTATCATGTACAGAATCAAAACTAGGTAGAGCTTTCACAATTCGTTGCAAACAAAGGAGTGTTATGAAGTGGATATTTCCAAGTCTCCTATGCCATAGCTTGCATGGGCTGATAGTATGATGTTTCATGGTTTTAATATACTTTCTTGGTACCTTGTAAATCTATCCTTCTCAAACTCCAATAACAGTAGTAGTATCAATGTTCTGGTTCTTTGGCCACAAGTATGCTTGATTCTCCATGAATATGACTCAAAATCCTTTATCTTGAAGGACATAAACAAAGAGTATGTTGTTATTCACTCCAGGGACATAAATAGTTTGCTTCACATGTAGTGTGTCTCCTGAGATCAGCTAGAAGGATGTGGATCCAATTCCTTGGATTGAGTATGTGGAATTATCTCCCAATTCTACCATGCATGCAAACTATTTTTCTTTGATGTTGGAGATTGTGCCCTTGTATCCTAACATGTGTTTTGAAGCACCACTATCAACCATCCATATATATTCTCCCGTGATGAGAGATCCGGATAAATCAAAGACAAGGTAATACTCCCTCCTTGTCCCTTTCTCCTCAGGTGCATTCTTTTGTGGAGTAACATAATTGATTGTAATTGAATGTAACTGAAATTAAATGAACATAACTGAATGTAACTGAATAGAACTAGATGTAACTAATCAACTAATTGCTTGATCATTATTCAAGAGTTTACCTAAATGTATTTAGTGCTTCACCATCAGTGTCATGTTTGACAACCACTTTGCATAAATTAAGGAATAGATTCCTTAATTAAATAAAACTTGTTTTCCCACAACTTGTACTTAACTGATGTCTTTGCAATTCAAGTTCACTGAAGGTCTAAAATAGGAAATTTGAATATTTACTCTATCTCTATGCTTTTCTCATTTATAATTTAATTAATTCGGCATCGTCCATGAGTTTTTAGTTAATTAATCATCTGTATCATATCATACTCAGAAGAATTGTTTCCAACCTATGATCATATGTATTACCTCAAGTAATATAGTCATATTCTAAAGTAAATCACTCTAGGGGTAGTTAATCCCTAAAGGAGACTTATAACATTTAGTGACCATGACTATTAATACATCAGATGGTATAACCACTTTACATATTAAATTACACCACCTCACAACATGAGGATATTTGTAGGACTTGATATTACTCACAAGTCTACTACCTTGATATTACTCACAAGGCTCACTCGATATTACACACAAGTTTACTGACTTGATATTACTCACGAGTATATTGTCTTGATATTACTCACGAGTCTATTGTCTTGATATTACTCACAAGAATCATCTTGATATTACTCACAAGCTTTACAACATCACCACCTCAAGCATATGAGGATATTTGTAGGACTTGATATTACTCATAAGACTGGGGAATGACTCATGATGTTATAATCTCAACAAAAGTTATCATTGATAGTGGCAACACAGATAACTTGGTATCAACCGAGATGGTAGATAAGCTAAAAATGGGGAAAATCAAGCACCCCAATCCATATAATTAGTGTTGGAATCATAAAGGCCATCATATCTTAGTAAATGAACAAGCTGAAGTGGAATTTCACGTTGGAAGTTTCAAAGATAAAGTGCTGTCCGACATAATTCCAATGGATGTCTGTCATATGCTCTTAGACATACCATGGAAATTTGATCAAGGAGAATCGCATGATGGAAGGAAGAAACTATACACCTTTGATAAAGATGTATTTCAACATACACTATTTCCATTGGAGGAGAAGGATGCAGTTGAAGATCATAGTCCAAAGGTACTATTACTCAGTGGAAAATAATTTCTACAGTAAATCAAAGAGGAGGATGAGGTAATATTTTCTTTAATTATGATTCTTACAGTATTTTTTACAGCTACAAGTGTGATGGATCTACCTGTATAAATTTGGGATATGTTAGCTGAATTCACTGACATAATAATGGATGAATTACCTAATGAATTACCTCCCAATAGAAACATAAGTCATCATATTAAATTTATTCCTGGTGTAAGTTTACCAACTAAGGAAGCTTACAGGATGAAACCACAAGAAAATGCATAGATCGAAAATCAAATGTAGGAGCTACTTTATAAGGGACTAATCATAGAAATTATAAACCCTTCTGCACTACCCACAGTATTGAGTCCAAAGAAGGATGGTAAATGGAGGATGTGCACTAATTCCAAAGCCATATATAATATTAATATCTGGTACATATTTCCTTTACCCTTCATAAATGATTTAATGGACTCTTTAAGTGGTGCTAATTAATTTTTAAAAGTATATCTTAAAAGTGGTTATCATCAAATTAGCCTTCAGAGAGGGAGGTGAGTGGAAAGTCGCCTTTAAAACTGATGATGGGTTATATGAATGGGTAGTGATGCCCTTTGAGTTGTAAAATGCACCAAGTACATTTATGAGAGTCATGAATGAGGTTTTGAAGGATTTCATTAGAAAAATCGTAATTGTTTATCTAGACGATATTTTGATTTATTGGCAGTCAAAATAAGAGCATATGAAGCATGTAAGGACTCTTTTAGAGAAACTACAGAAAGATAAATTATGGATAAACTTGCAAAAGTGCTCCTTTATGAAAACAAAATTATTTTTTTGGGGTTTTGTAATACCAAAAGATGGGTTAAAGATGGATCCTGGAAAGTTCAAGGCAATCATTGATGGCCTTCTCCAAAGAGTACAATTGAAGAAAGAAGTTTCCATGGGGTGGCTAGTCTCTATAGGAAATTCATTAGGAACTTTACTAGAATTTGTGGTCCAATAGTTGAAACATTTAATAAAACCAATCATCCTTTCCATTAGACAGTAGAAGGTGAAAGAGGATTTTTTTTATTAAAGAAGAAAGTAGTTGAATAACCCATTTTGACATTACCAGACTTCAATAAAGTGTTCCAAGTGAAGTGTGATGAGAGTGATATTGAAATTGGAGTTGTATTGAGCTAAGAAGAAAAACCAATAACATACATCAATGATAAGTAATATGAGGCCAAACAAAAGTATTCTTCCTATGATACATAATTCTATGCAATACTACAAGCTTCGAAAAAGTGGAGGAATTATCTCATGCCAAAGGAATTCATCTTGTAGTATGATAATCATGCACTACAGTACATCAACCAATAGCCAAAGATAAGTACAAAACATGTTAAGCGGATTGAATTCTTGTAGAATTTTACTTCTTTTTTTAAGCATATAAATGGATCAACTAACAAAGTTGTATATGCTTTGAGTAGAAGGACTTTGGTTTTGCAGGAGACTCAAATTAAAACATTGGGATTTGAAAATCTTAAAGATATGTACCAAGAAGATCTAGATTTTAAGGAGGCACATGAAGCCTGTGAAATTCCAGGTAGCATATATAGGAGTCTATAGCTTGAGTACATGTGTTGATTCCTGGAAAAATACCAGCTACCGATAGTAGGGGTTCTCCCAAATAGTTCGTTTACTGATTGGAGTGGGGAACCCGTCCGGTTTGCGGTCCGGGTACAGTAGAGTTAAAGTGTGTTTTTTAAATCTCTTTTACCAATTTCGGCTCGATCCACCATTTATAAATTTTCTCTTTTATGTATGAAATGCAAGTTCCTATATTAAATGCAAATAACAGAACAACTAATCTAAATCTACTCTAGCCTATCCCCAGGAAGCAAGATTGATATTAATAAAAAATGAATGATGTGATGTATTGTTTGCATAAAGAACTTTACATCTAGCTAAGAAATCCAAGATACATACATATAGCAGAAATTTAACACAGAGATAGCTCAGTGATATTAAAATATTCATCATTCATTATTGCATAAGATTCATCACAGAACATAAAATTAGTCATAACTCAGAAGTAGTTCAGAGGGTTAGGAACGATCTCACATATTATATAATGCTAAACAAGAAATAGTTCTCCATTCAGCTTCATACAACATGCTTTGAGACTTATGCAATACTCTCTCCAGCAGAATTCCATCTTATTTATTATAATAGGAAATATATCTTCTTACAACAAGCTTCAATAACTATGCTAGCGGAAAATCCTTCTTTCATCTGCTTTACCTCTACTTATACAAATTACAAAATGACTCTTGAGTTTCCCCAAACTTTTAGGCTTCCTTGACTCTTCCTTCATAAAATTTCATCTTTTAGTGCATTTACTACAAAAGGAATAAATACAAAATATTACATAATCCCCAGTTTGTGAATAAGACAAGTTTAAGTGGGCCCAATTGATGTCTTGATGAAAATGCTCCATGCTTGGGCTTCTTCACTGATGACCTGATATTCAGGTGACTGCAGCACACGCACTGCCACTTCATGCTTTGATAGTTGGGACTCGATTTCTTTCACTTTGGGTGCATTCTGACTCAGTAATTCCTCCAACAGGTGCTTGTGTCCTGAAGATTGTATAATCCATATCCTAATGTATTCCTCACTAACAACCTCGAGCTTAGATATGCTTTCTTCCCCTTTTAAAAACCTTTCTTGTAAGTTCTTCTAATTTTCCTCCCTGACTAGGAAATCTTGGTCTAGGGCGCCTGTTAAAATCATGCACTGATTGTGAACAGAACACATGCCTTTGTAGAATTCAACACACTTTTCAATAGTTCTCTCAATAGCTGTGTTTAACTGACTGTTATTCTACACCCAAAATTCAATATGGCCACATCCATCTTAAGACTTCATGTAGTCTTCTGAGGCATATTTGTTGAAAATGTCGGATTGGGAACATAAATAATTCAGCCATTATAAGAAGTATTTATGTTCCTGAAACAACTGGTATGCAGAATAAACAGGAGTTTTGGTCTTATCCCACAGGCAATTTAGAGTTGGGAACTGTTGTTTGCACAAAATGCAATCAATTAGAAAAGAGCTCATATAGAACTCTAACTTCTTTTGTAAGACACCTCCAAGTGTTGTGCTTATACATGAGGACAAGCTGTTGGATATTATATCAACCCAGTTAAAAATGGTGCCTTGGGTGGCCACAAAATAAATCACCGGCACCCACTCATCTTGTAATATTTTCCATCAGTGCTCAGCCGAAAATCTTGTTCAACATTAAGGAAAAAATCCTATAGGGGGTACGCAGGTTCGTTGTTTGATATTCTCCAGTAGGCCTCGTATGAAAATACTTCCCGGGGACCATCATTCTTCGTACATTGTCAACAATATCAAGTTCTAGCTCTTTTAACCGTTTCTCTGTGAGATAAATCTGAGGACTGGGAAGCTTGCAAGCTTGAGCTACATAAGTCGAGAAGTAAGCAACAAAACCTTGTCCTTCAACATTTAACAAAATCCTCTTGGTTATGTCTGCCTTTGGCAGCATCCAGCCAATCACATCTACACATGGAAAAAGTTCTGGTCATGTGGAAGCCTTCATAATCGCTGACCTTTCTATGTTTGCATATATGGGTGAATATTCTAACCTCGCATCTGGTACGCTCCGATCCTTTATCATTTGGTAGATTTTCACGCATTCGTACTCAGGTTCATTGCCAGTAACAGCCTTGGTATCTTCATATATTATTTCTACTCGCGTTATGACCTCCACCTCTGGATCCTCCTCCGTGGCTTGCACCTTCTTCTTCTCTTTTCGAGGCATATCACTATATAGATGGCGAGGTTGTTTAAGTCATAAAAAAATGTGTTAGATCAATTTATTTCAAAGGCATATAATTTTGATTGATGAATTTAACGCTGCATATAACCAAAAACCAAGTTTCAACTAGAAAAATTTACCAAATCATCACGATACATCTTAGCAATTATTTTATTCCCACCCTAAACCGTGCAATATTGAAATAAAAAAAAATTAAACCACGGGTTCAAGGATTTTTAGGAGAAATATTGGACACAGTTCGTAGGCAAGTAAACTCCACTTCACTGGCCTTGAGAATTTTATCACGAAAAAGCATCTCTTATGGGCATATAAACCCTAACACCATCGATAGGGTAAAAAGGAAAACCATGAATAACGGGGAGGAAAACCTATAAGGATAGTCGAGGTTTTCACCCAGCATGAACTTCATCCCTGTATCCTGAAAATGAAGACGGAAATCCCTGACAATCAATATTTGGACCCGACCAATGGCCATAATCCCCCCACCCCCGCATTGGTGAAACGAAGGAGTGGTGCAGATGGAGAAATGCTCGTATGCCCACAGTCCTCCTTCCGCAAAAAAATATCAAGGAAACTCTCATGGTGAGAGCTGGTAAAACAACGGCCTGGGGCAGGTAGGAAAAACCTATGGCCCTAGTTAAAAATGGACAGAGCAATGTGCCATCACTCAAGGGGAAAACAACAAAAAACTATGACCTCAAGGTTTAAATACTCTCCGTGTAGATGAAAAACCTAAACCTACCAAGTATCAAATCAAGCAAAAGGGTTAAGATCCTACCTGGCTGCTGAATGAGATGGAACAAGTGTAGTCACAGCTGACTAGATCCACTCAACGATTGACAGTTTCACACAAGAAAAGCAGATTCAAACGGTGAAAAATAACCGTAAAGCGCCTCCTTACAGGATTAAAAGGCAAAGCTTTGGAAAAAATATTGAGAGAGGAAACAATGGTTTCGGGCGGAAAAAAGGAAAGGATCCGATTTGATCAAGCGGCTACATACTTAACCTGTCATGATGGGGTAATGGTTTAAAGATCCATCGATAAAGTAACCAATTAACCATCTACACTGGCATCAAAAAACTCTTTGAAATATTATCAGTTGCACATCTGATTATGCACCCGAAGATTCGGCGAGGGATTCATCCAAAAAATCTCCGGAAGACTTAGAGACAAATAACCGAAATGGCGGGCAGGAAAAAACAAAACTTTTCCGCGAACATCGGAAACTAAAGCAGCAAGTCAATCCATTGTGTCAGAAATACTGCTGACAACCAACCAGAAATCATCGAAAAATTTTCTCTGATATCGTCGATACCACAGACAAAAGTTCATCCAACGAATCAACCAACTCTTGTGAGTATTTTTGGAAAGCACGAGAAACAATGGTTTGGAAAGCCTTCGAATAACTCTTCTGTTGCGTCGGATAAACTCCATGAGTTCATCTGATGCATCAGGTGGAAAAAGAGTTTTTCTTTTAACAAAACATCTTGCAAAAAACTAAGTTATAAAGAAAAATCCTGAAGATCAAGGTAGACTTTTAAGGCTTTAAAACTAGAACTTCAAAGAAAAAGTGGGGGGCCCTAAAACTTAAAAAAATTTGGGATGGTAGTTGCAATAGCAACAACATGTTACAAGATGGGTTGTTATTCAAAGGAAGTCAGCTTTGGATTCAAAAATGTTCAATGAGGGAGAATCTAATCTAAGAGAAGCATAGCGATGGATTAGCATGATATTTTGGACAAGATAAGACATATGCACAAGTGAGTTCTCTTTATTTTTGGCTAGGCATCAGAGCTGAGGTAAAGAAGTTCATTGAGAGATGTAGAATATTACAATATGCCAAAGGAAGAATGTTAGAGTAATAATACATCCTAGCACCATAGTCTTAGACCGTAGACATATTCATTTGCTTTTATGCAGTGTTTTCTATGGTTTAAACTTGGGGAAATTGGCATTTATTACAGTTGAGGCGCTCTTGGTTGATCATTCTACATAATTGAGGCACTCCAGGTTGATCATTCTGAAAACCCAAGCACCCACATTCATGACAGTCAACCAGCATGGACTCCCCTTCCCCAATTTCATGGATTTAGTCCAACTTGAGGCTCTAGTGCTTGGTTTATGTGGTTTTTGGACTCTCTTGGGAATTTATTGCTCTCCTAGAGCCACTCCCACTCACCCATGTGCTCACCCACATCTGTCATACCTTCATTGGTGTTCCATCATTCCATTCCCATGTTCACACAAGGATTAGTGACCGTTTGGGATGATTAGGAGGCTCATTGGTCCAGCTAGGGGGGTTTGAGGGTCAGATCTTGGGATAACACTTTTATGCATTCGCATGGCCTCCAAGGCCTCACGTTTTTTCCCTATTGTAATATATATCAATTCCATACATAGTTACAGGTTGGAAAGTTATAATAATATTTGTTATTGACTTCATGTGTGTATGTAATTTTCATTCTTTCACCTATTTTGTACATGTTTTGTAAACCATAGAGAATTATGAGAGTTTCTTTGGGTCCTACATCCATTTGTGATTCAATTCCCACATATTATTAGAGCATAGGTCTCGGGTTCAATTCCCCCAAGCTACATTGAAGGGGGGTGTTGGAGTATCAGTACAACTGCATGGTATAACTGCTGCACCTATGGAAATATAAAAATGTGGACTAACCTCCACTCCTAATGATAGGGCATCGTGCTTGGTTTCAAATGTTCATCAATATATGTAGGTTTTGGTGTAATAACAAACCTTACATGGTATCAGATCTCTTTGGAGTTGCAAATCAAAACCAATGTGTTTGAGTTGTTGTTAGAGGGATTCTCCAAATAGATTCATGAGTTTTAATTGCAGGTACATTTAGGAGTTTTTCACCAAGAGCGCAAGCAGAAATGGATCAGACCCATGTCTTGTTAACACCATTCAACTATTTCGAGTGGAAGGATGACATGGTGATTCAGCTGAGGTCGAAATGCCTGTATAGGGTCACCATGGGGATAGAGGTCGAACCAAACTCTACAGTTGAGAAATTGAAGTTCTTCAATAGAATTCATTAAGCATTTGTAATGCTTTGTATCAGCATTTCGAGAGACTTTCTCTTCCATGTTGACAGTCTAGCTACCCCCAATGAATTATGGTTGAGGCATCAAGATTTGTTTGGGAAGAATGATGAGATGAGAGGTCATAAGCTCGAAAATGAGCTCATCTCCTTGAGCCTAACACATTATGAGACAATCCAATATTTCTTCACCAAATCCAAGTCATTGGTGCTTCAGCTCAAGAAATGTGGCATAGAGAAGAAGGAAGAGCAACTCATATTGTCCATTCTTTTGAAGCTAGGTTCTAATTACTCTGTGTTTGTAAGCACATTTCACTCAAGCAAGCTCATGGCTCGAAACTGGCAAATGCCATCACTAGCTAGATTCATTGATTCATTGACCCAAGAGAAATATAATCTAGTGCAGATGGGTACCATCAAATCCAACAAAGACCGAGCTCTTGCTGCAAGGGTTTTGAATCCTTCCAAAGGCAAGAAGAAAGCTAAGGATTCGAGGAAGCAAGACAAGAAGAAGCAAGACAGACCCAAATTTCCAGATGGGGGTTCTAATCCTTGGAAGGAAAAGGACAAGAAGAGCAAGGAGAAGAACAAATGCACCTATTGTCACAAATGGTGGCATACAGAGAGTGCATGCATGAAGAAAACCTTAGACATGATGGCGTAGTTGTTGGATAAGAACAACATCCCAGTCCCAAAGTGCACAAGGAAGAAGGATGGATGTTCACGCTCAAACAAAAAATAGAGGTGCCATACATTGGTTGTTGGTTCTTCAGATCATTTATCCTTCATCATTGATTCAGGAGCATCAAGGAACATGTCCTCTGTCAAAGATTTATTCACATCCTTGTATTCATACAGTGGCCCAAATATTCGAATGGGTGATGATTCAAAGATTGAGGCCAAGGGGATTGGAAGGATCGATATAAAATATGGGTATTTAAATAATGTATTGTTTGTACCAAACTTGGAAGTAAATGTAATAATCCAAAAATTCATAAAATTTAAAAAAATTTAAAGTGACATAAAATGTCTAAAGTCGCAGTTAAGTAACTGCTAATGGTTAGCGGAAAATGAAATAGTTTCTAAAAGAATATGGTATTGCTTCTTTATAAGAACTTGAAAACTAATGGTTGTAATCTTAAACACCTGTGTTAGTCCTATTAAAGACTTAACAGCTTTAGTTCTATCATAGTTAGAAAAGGACTTGCATTTTGTTGCTGCTAGATATACTGATGATTAACTTTTGTCAAGTAGGTA
>LPNX010458457.1:0-178233 GCA_001517045.1 Pseudotsuga menziesii | reverse complement strand
AGATCCGTCGCTTAAGCGACACTTAGGAAGATAGCCGTCGCTTAAGCGACACTTAGGAAGATATATATTTTTGCGCCGTCACTTAAGCGACACCTAGGAGAAATGCCGTTGCTTAAGCGACACTTATCCCCACCATTTCAAAAAAAAATTTAATCTTTCTGATTTTTGGCACGGTTAAAAGAAAAAATCCATGCGCCGTTGGAAAAAACCGTCGGATTTTGGATCAAAATCTAGTAGTGTTCAACAAATCAGGTACACATCCCTATGTACCAGCTCCAAATGTAACAAGCCAGTAGAAACTAGGGGAACCAATGCTACCCCACTACAAATCTAATGCTGAAAATGCAGCGGGCCTCATTATACCCGAGATTGTAAGAACAATACCAATGGGGTCTTGCACAACATACAAGAAAAATCAACAATAGAGGGCATAGTTGGAACACCGCGGATTTATGCATCCTTGGATGGCTGACAGGAAGACCATTAGGCTACCATGGTTGAGATAGAAGGTAAGATATTGAGCACTACTATTTCAATACTGATTGACCTTGACACTTTTCAAAGCTATGCTAAAATTGTTGATGAATGTAAACTAGGGAAAGTAAAACATGATAAACCTTGGCTGGTACAATTAGCCACATGTACAAAACAGAAAATTTCAGAAATAGTTAAAGATTGTCAGGTAAACCTGAAAGGTTTTCCTACAAGAGTAAACCTAAATATTCTACCCTTAGGATCATATGATATACTAATCGACATTGACTAGTTGGAACAACACCATGTCATGCTCGATTGCTTACACAAGTAAATATTGTGTAAAAATAGCCAAGGGAATCAAGTGAAGATTCAAAGCATACCAAAGAAAGTTTATGTAAGGTAGATGTCTTCTTTACAAGAAAAGAAGTGCATTAGGAAAGGCTGCAAGTTATTTGCCATAAATATCCAAGACATAGAGGTTGAGAGAGAACAACACATAGAGGACTTTCTAGTTCTTGTAGAATTTAAGGATGTATTCCCTGAGGAAATACCTGGATTACCTCCAAAATGAGACATAGACTTTTCCATAAAACTAACACCAGTATCAGTTCTAGCTTCAAAATCCCCTTACTACATGAGTGCACCAGAGTTGGTGGAACTCAAACTACAGTTGTAGGAGTTGATAGAGAAAGGATATATCTGACCTAGTGTGTCCCCTAGGGGAGCACAGGTACTTTTTGTAAAGAAGAAGGATAGTACGATGTGGATGTGCATCAATTACCACCAGCTTAACAAGATGACTATCAAGAACCGATACGCACTCCCTAGGATCGATGACTTATTCGATCAGGTAGGAGGAGCTACGATATTTTCAAAGATTGTCCTATGATCTGGGTACGACCAGGTACATATTTACGAGGAAGATATTCACAAAACCTCCTTTCATATAAGGCACGGGCACTGCGAGTTTGTAGTAATGGCATTTAGGTTTACCAATGCATCCATGAACTTTATGTGTATGATGAACATTATATTCAATAAATATCTAAGAGTAAAGAGGATCACGAGGAACACTCGCACATAGTACTATGAGTGTTACGAGAACACTAGCTTTATGCAAAGTTTAGTAAATGTGATTTTTTGCAAACCACAAATACAGTACTTGGGTCACATTATCTCCAAGATAGGGATAGTTGTGGACCCAGAAAATATTAGAGCCATAGAATACTGCCCTACCCCTACTAGTGTCATCGACATTAGGTCATTTTTGGGATTAGCTGGGTATTATCAAAAGTTCATTGTGAACTTCTCGAGAATAGCTTTTCCCATGACTGCTTTGCAAAAGAAGGAAAATAAGTTCTTAAGAAAAACTAAGTGCAAGGTAAGTTTTCAAAAGCTTAAGCAGCTTTTGATGACGATTTCATTGTTTGCATGGATGCAAGCGAGGAAGGACTCAGAGGAGTCCTCTTGTAGAATGATTATGCAATCTGTTATGAATCACAAAAGTTAAAAGAACATGAGAAAAATTACCCCACACATGATCTTGAGTTAGCTTCCATTATCCACACCTTGAAGATGTGGAGGCACTACCTCATGGAAAGGAAATTCCTTTTGAAGACAGACAATATGAGTATGAAGTATTTATTTGAGCAATCGGATCTGAATGCTAGCCAAGCCAGATGGTTGGCCTTCCTTAGCGAGTACCATTTCGAGCTAAAACATATTAAGGGCAAAGAGAACAAGATTGCTGATGCTTTGAGTCTAATAACTCATATGATATATGAGGTGACTTTAAGTCAAACTAATTCAGATTTACATAAGAGGATTAGAACGACCAACATAGTTGACCCTTTCTATGTAGAAATCCTCAAGAAAGTCAAAGAGGACAAGTTGTTTCAATAAAAAAAAGAGTACAGGGTAGATGAAACATGACTGCTATGGTCCAAGGAGATATTGTACGTTCCATAAGGAGGAGACATTTGGTCCAGCATTCTCAACGAGTTTCATCATACACCCTACTCAGGGCATCCAAGATATCAAAATATGATATCCGCCATTAAGAGACACTTTTTCTAGCCTAAGTTAAAGGCCGACAATGCATTGTTTATCACGAAATGTCAGGAATGCTAGCTGGTCAAAGCTGAGCATTAGCATCCTTTGAGATTGCTGCAGCCATTACCCATTTCAAAATGGATGTGGGAGGTCATTAGTATGGATTTTATCACTGGTCTACCTAAGAGTAAGAAACAAAATGATTCTATCTTTATAGTAGTTGTAAAATTTTCAAAATCAGCACACTCCATTCAAGTGAAGTTGACCTACAAGGCAATACACATTGTGGATATCTTCTTTGTTGATGTATTTGTAACTTTATAATGTATTCATCTATGTATCTTATGTATTGCAACCCAATGTTTATTTCAAGATGTATCTATAATGTAATTGAGTCATGTTGTCATGCCTTGATGTTCTGATCGGAAGGATCAATAATGTAAACAAGTCATGTCAAGTCATTATGGGTAACCCTTCAATTGTCTAAATGTTAAAGTACCCATAGTTTCGAGGCACTAGGGTTATTAGACTCTTCTAGTAGAGGTCAGCTTTGGTAGGGTTTTATTCATGTCAGGATTAGTATAAATAGAGAACTGGAGTCTCTATTTATCACACAACTCATACACACTCAAGTGTAGCGCATAGTTGAGGAAGGAGAAGACACTGGGGCTAGATAAGAAGAAGGTTACTACTGTCGAGAGATCACTTACTGTTTTGGTCTTTTAATGTTTTGGTGCTGATTCTATCTTTGAGGAAGTTGTGAGGTTTTCTCCATTTATGGTTTCCCCAAGGAAAAACACTGTGTTCATTGTCTCTTCTGTTTGATTGTTGTACTTGTTATTCTCTTAGTTAAAGATCCTAATAATGCTAGCTTAATGTTGAAAAACTAACATGGTATCAGAGCTAACCTGAGAAGAAGACACTGTGCAACTGCAAGAACTAGGGTTTCCTAGTTTGTGGATCTTCCTCCACATATTTTCAGCAAAAGTAAGGTGGAATAAATATCCTCCTTATGGCGCATCTTTCTGCCAAAGCAGAATCCAATTCTGAGGTTTTTGAGTTTTGGACTCGACACTACTACCGAAAATTAGGGCTTTTCACAGAAGCAAAATTTTTCAATGAGCCCAGGCCTGGATTGATCTCATCCCCAAAATCGAAGTTAGGGACAAATTTCAAGGCATTTGGGTGGACAGATCTCCAAAAAAGAAAAACCCTAATTTGCTCATGTTCTAGTACTGCGGGATTTTAGCTCCAAATCCAAATATGACATCTTGACCTGGTGAGATCTATATCTTTTGTATTTCCATTTGAGGTTCTTAGTTTAAGATGTCTCATCATACCAAGCTTGATGAAAATATTGAGGGTGCTGATAACTTCTGAGCCTGGAAGTATAGGATCTCCCTGGTCTTGGAAGATAATGAATTAGACTCCTACATCCATGAGGAGGTTCTAGTTCCAGAGGGAGATGAGGCAAAGGCCTTACATAATAAGAATATGGTTATGGCAAAGAGGATCATTGCTGATTCTATCAAGGATCACCTTATACCTTAGGTTTCCTCTCTCAAGACACCTAAAGCTATGTTTAATGCCCTAACCAAATTGTTTGAAGGGAAGAACATAAACCGAAAGATGACTCTGAGGAATCAACTGAAGAATACGAATATTCAAAATGCAAATACCATCCAGTCTTACTTCACAAGGGTTTCTTAGATAAAGGAACAATTAGAAGCTGTAGATGAAGAAGTGGAGAATGCAGAGATTGTGATGACAACATTGAACGACCTTCCTAGGTCATGGGATTCTTTCATCCAAGGAATCTGTGCTAGAAAGAAGTTAGTCAAATTCAACAGACTATGGAAAGAATGTTCTCAAGAAGAAGCACAGATAGTAGCTCAAGAAAAGAAGATGGGAATTGAAGACCAAACTCTCACAATTCACTCCAAGAAAGGCAAAAGAAGATCTCATTATTCCAAAGGTAAGGATCCTCATCATAGAGATAACATTAGAAGGGACCTATAAAAATTGAGATGTTATACATGTGATGAAAGAGGACACTTTCCAAAATACTTTCCTAAGAACAAGGGTCACTTGCATAAGAAGAAGGGGAACATAAGAAGACATCATGCTCATGCTGGAGAGGATGATGAACCCTCCAAAAAAAGAACTAGATATGAAAGTGAAGATTCTTCAAGCGAGGATGAATATGTTCTAATCTCTGCTCTCACAAGTAACATTACTCATGGAAGTGATGATTGGATTATAAATAGTGGGGCTTCCAAACATATGACTGGATTCAAGGAATCCTTTGCGAGACTATCAGAACATGAATCACCTCACAAGGTGAAGCTAGGAGATGACTACCAATATCCAATAAAAGGTAGTGGGGAATATTTATATAAATTAGACTCTAGAAAGTATCTAACAATGAAGGAAGTATTGTTTGTGCCAGGACTTTAAAAGAACCTTCTCTCCATATCAGCATTGGATGAAAAAGGAATGAGGGTTGCATTCATAGATGGTCAAGTCATCATGTGGCCAAGAGGAAAGACTATCGATGATGCAGTGGTGATTGGAGAACAAGAAGGAGGTTTGTACAAATTGAAGGGCCATCTAGAACAAGCATTCATCCATGACACAGTAGAGCCAAGTGAACTTTGGAATAGAAGGCTTGCACATGTGCATTATAGAGCACTACCTATTGCAAGCAAAGCTGTTGAATGTCTTCCAGAATTCCAAGCAAAACATGATGGGGTTTTCTAGGGATGTGCAAAAGGAAAGAATACAAAAAATATATTTCCTAGCAGTGAAAGCAAAGCCAAAGGAATCCTAGAAATCATCCACTCCGATGTATGCAGTCCTATGTCATCAAACTCACTAAGCGAGTATGCATATTATGTTTCTTTTATTGATGATTTTTCTAGGAAGACATGGGTTTACTTCATAAAGAACAAAGATGAAGTATTCAGCAAATTCAAGGAATTCAAAGCCTTGATCGAGAACCACACTGAAAGGAAGATCAAGACTTTTCGATTAGATAATGGCAGAGAATTCACTTTGAATGAATTCAAAGAGTTATGCAAAGAATAAGGTATTAAGAGGGAGTTGTCCACTCCTTATAATCCACAATAGAATGGGATTGCAGAATGGAAGAATAGAACTATCATGGAAGCTACAAGATCCATGCTTCATGATCAAGATCTTCCTATGCATCTTTGGGCTAAAGCTTCCAGAACATCGGTGTATGTACATAACCGTACTACACATAGAGTACTCGAGAACAAGACTCCTAAAGAAGTATTCTCCGGCAAGAAACCAGAAGTCAGCCATCTCAGAATATTCAGCTGTCCTATGTACATACACATTCCAAAGGAGAAAAGGACAAAATTAGATCTTTTAGGAAAGAAGGGTATATTTGTGGGATACTCTGAAAGCTTGAAGGCTTACATAATCTATTCCCAGGATACAAGAATATTGACATTAGTAGGGATGTGACATTTGATGAAGACACAGCTTACAACAAATCCATAAAGATACCTGCTGAAGAACCTGAAGAAGCAGAAGCACCCAGAATTCATGATACAACCATGAATGAATAAATTCAAGAAAAAGATTGAGAATTTGAAGAACCACAAAGACCTGTAGATCCACCTCTAGAGAAGAATCCTTATAAGAGGAAACCTGCTTGGGTACAAGAACTTATCTAAGGTGTAGAAAGATATGGGGCTCCAGAAGAGAATCACAGAGAAAGAAAGAGGACCAGATCCTGCTCCGGGTATTTAGCTTTACTATGTGATTTCATTGATAAAGAACCTTCCAGTTATGAAGAAGTGACAGAACGGAAAGAATGGAAGGATGCTATGATGGAAGAATATCAATCGATCATGAAGAATGATGTTTGGGATGTTTTCCCAAGGCCAGAAGGGAAGTTAGTTGTAACTTCCAAATGGATATACAAGATCAAGCATGCTACAGATGGTAGCATTGAAAAGTATAAGGCAAGATTTGTGGCTTGGGGTTTCTCTCAGAAAGAAGGAATAGACTATGAAGAAACCTTTGCACCTATATCTAGATACACTTCCATCATATCAGTACTTGCTCTGGCTGTAGTGATGAAATGGAAGATACACCAAATGGATGTCAAGACTGCTTTCTTGAATGGTGTAGTAGAAGAGGAAGTGTATGTAGGACAACCACTCAGTTTTGAGACACATGACAAAGAGTCTCATGTATGTAGATTGAAGAAATCCCTGTACAGTTTGAAACAAGCACCTAAGACCTGGTACGGTAGAATTGACAGCTTTCTATCTAGTTTGAGCTTTACCAAGAGTAAAGAAGATTCCAACCTTTACTACAAGGTTGAAGATGGAAACCCAGTGATGCTTCTACTATATGTAGATGATCTATTTGTGACAGGTACGGATGGGTTGATTGTTGATACAAAGAGAAAGATTGCTGCTGAGTTCGAAATGAAGGACTTAGGGATGATGCATTACTTTCTAGGTATGGAGGTGTGGCAAAGTACAGATGGAATCTTCCTTAGACAAGGGAAGTATGCAGTAGAGATCCTAAAGAGGTTTGGGATGATGGACTGCAAGGCTATGTCCACACCTATGGCATCGAACCTGAAGCTATTAAATGATGCTTCATCAGAGTCGGTTGATGCTACGATGTATCGTTAGATGATTGGGTCATTAATGTACCTAACGAACACGAGACCAGATATTTGCTTTGTTGTGAACACCTTGAGCCAGTTCCTAATAGATCTAAGAAATGTTCACTTGACTGCTGCAAAGCATATTCCGAGGAACTTGAAGGGTATAGTTGATTATGGGCTCAAGTACGAAGTGAATCAAAAGATTAACCTGGAGGGTTATGTTGATTCAGACTGGGCAGTCAGTGCCATTGATAGGAAGAGCACTTCAGGGTGTTGCTTCAGTATGGGATCAGGTGTGATCTCTTGGTTTAGCAGGAAGCAATTTTGTGTGGCACTAAGTACAGCTGAAGCAAAATATGTCGAAGCTTGTTCAGTTAGTTGTGAGGCAGTATGGCTACGGAAGCTACTGTCTGATATATTTGATCTCCAGTTGGATGCTACTTGCATACATTGTGACAACTAGAGTTGCATGAAGTTGTCATAGAATCCAGTGTTCCATGACAAGTCGAAGAATATCAAGATCAAGTATCACTATATCAGGGATATGGTGCAGAGGGGAGCAGTGAATCTCCAGTATGTTGTGACAGAGGAATAGATAGCTAATGTATTGATGAAGCCATTGGGTAGGATGAAGTTTGAGTAATTCAGGGAGAAGCTTGGTGTTCTCCAGATCGAGGTTTCCTCCAAGAGAAAATGATGAGACCCATAGCCATTCTGACATGGTGAGAGGATTGGTTCCTTCCATGGTCAGATGTAAGGGTTGAGCCATTTTTTCATGGTGAGAGGATTGGTTCCTTCCATGTTAGATATGAGTGCTAGCCATTTTGTCGAGTAGGACAGATGTAAGGGAAACTTCCATTCTAGGAATGGAGGCACCTGGTTAGTTACCAAGAAAACTCAATCTAGGACTGAGAATCAATTCTGATGTGATAGAGGGATGTGTTCCCACTTGATAAGATGTAAGGGCTGAAACATTCTGTCATGGTTAAAGGATTAATTTCCTCCCATGTCATATGTGAGTGTTGGAAATTCTGTCGAGTAGGACAGATGTAAGGGAAACTGCCATTCTTTAGGATAATGGAGGCACCTGGTCAGTTACCAGGTAGCTCAGTCGAGGACTGGGGGCCATTATAATATGATTGTTGGGATGTGTTCCCTCATGATTAGATATGAGTGCAAGCCCTTTCATCATTGTGGTAGGATGTGTTCCAACCTGGATGAATGTAAGTGTAGAGCCTTTCTTCAATCATGTGTTGATTAGATATAAGTGTTGAGCCTTTCTTTGATCATGTGTTGATAAGATATAAGTGCTGTGCCTTTCTTCGATCATGTGTTGATCAGATGTAAGTGCAGTGCCTTTATTCGATCATGTGTTGATCGAATGTAAGTGCAATAAATATCTTCGATCATGTGTTGATCAGATAGAAATGTTGAGCCTTTCTTCGATCATGTGTTGATCAGATGTAAGTTCTGGGCCTTTCTGATATGATTATAGGATTGGTTCCTACATGATCAGATGTGAGTGCTGCATGTGCCTTTCTGATGAGTAGGTCAGATGTAAGTGCTGGGCATGCCTTTATTCGATCATGTGTTGATTAGATGTAAGTGCAGTATCTATCTTCGATCATGTGTTGATCAGATAGAAATGATGAGCCTTTCTTCGATCATGTGTTGATCAGATATAAGTGCTGAAGAAGACCTACATGTAGGTTAGGCCTACAACTAGCATGAAAAAGAGGTGGCTCTGTATAACTTCCCGTGATGAGAAGAATCATGAGATAGCACCCGTGATGTTCTAGATCCAGTGATGATGGCCAGTGATGATCCAAATCGAGTGATGATCTAGATCTAGTGATGATGATCCAGTAGTGATGATCCAGATCGAGTGATGATCTAGATCCAATGATGATGCCCAGTGATGATCCAGATCCAGTGATGATGTCCCATGATGATCCATATTGAGAGATGATCCATATCCGAAGATGAATATGACTTGAAGACGAATATGACTTAAAGACAGAGAAGACTTGAGATGCATATGACGAGATAATCCAGCTGATGCAGAGAAGAAGACCAGTACTGAAAATTGTGTTGAAAGAATACCTTCCTAGTTAAGAGGGAGTGGGAGAACAGATGAAAAGATGGATGCAAAACAAAATACTAATAACATATGTGTACCAATCTAGATTACTTAACTAGATGAGTTTAGTGCTACGTGAGATGAGCAACTCCCAAATTCTATGGAGCTCAATAATATGGTAAAAAATAGTAATCAAGTGAAGTAGAACCCTAATTCTATCTTAAAATAACTTTTGATGCCAGTTGTAGTCCACACTTTATCCCAGAACCTTAGACTCTTAACTGAACCTTGCAAGTCAACACTCGAGTTAAAATATATAATATTCACCTTTTGCTTTTGGGTAAGCAAATTTATGTTGGACAATGTTTTGCTTTTAGACAAAACAAAATAACTTTGAACCATAAGGTTCATGGAGACCTAGGAGATGAAGATAGTGTATGGTACTTGAATTTTTTTAATATATAAATAAATGGTTAAATTAACTCTAAATAAGTCACAAGTTAACCTCCCAGTCTTGTATGCAAAATAATTGTCTAGAATGAAAAACATGTCCTCCTTGTAGGTAAAACCGTGGAAGTCAAGTAGTGGAGAGTTTAGATTTCCGTTACCATATGGTCGACTTTGTATATATATTTTTTTGTTGTTACTCTAGGTTAGTTACAAAATGATATCAAAGTGAGGTTATAACACTTCGACCTAATGGGACACCTCTAAATTTTTTTGATGTAAATATGGTTTTATATGATTGAATATATTGAACATAATATGATTTCAAAAAAATAACAAATGAATGAATATTGTTACATGCAGACATATTAATGGTTGAACCATGAAAAAACATAGAAGAAGAGATAGTATCGAAGGGTATGCTAGCACTAGAAAATGAAAGTCTCTATGTAGAACTGGGGACAAAACGTAACTCGAAAATACAATCAGAAACACTAGAAACAATAAGGAGTTTGAAGGCTGGTCTAGAAAGTATTAAGGCAAACAATATTAAATTGATGAATTCTAATTCGTATCCAGAAGAGATAAATGAATTAATATTAAAAGTTTGAAAGATCCACATAAAAACAATGGCCAAAATTCTTGCAATACCGAGAAGAAAAGGAAAGGATATTTAAAAATCTATAGCGATGAGGAAACTACAGATAATATGCATATAACCACTCAAGACTTAAAGAGAGGTGACAAAACGAATTACAAGAAAGAAAAGGAAAAACCTATAGAGTTACAGGGAGAACTTAAAAAATTTAGACCCCCAATGATTGATGGAGAATCTGAAGCAGTGGTTGAACCTTGGTTACTAAATATGAAATGATATTTCCAAGTATACTTATGTGATGATAATTTCAAAGCATGTCTAGCTATTTTTCAGATGAGTGGAAAAGATAATTTGTGGTACCAGGAGGCTAAAAGAGTAAATAATATACACAGTAAAGAGTTAAGATGGAAATAGTTTTTTTAAAATATTAAAAAAAAAATGTTGGGACAGTATTATTATGAGAAATCCAAAGAATTCAACAATTTAAGACTGGTATTTTTAACCATGGAGGATCATATAACTAAGTTTGTGAATTTACAATGTTATGTACCTTACTTAAGGGATGAAAAAGCTAAGGTATACAGTTTTTTCAGTTGTTTACCCACGACTTATAAGGAAAAAACTGAGTTTGATATGGCAAAGACTATTGATGAAGCAATTAGAAAAGATAAATTGTGCTATCATTTATTCAAACAAAGATTATAATTGAGCGAAAATTGGAAAAGTAAGAAAAATGAAAAGATGGATCAATGTAGGAAAGGATTTAAACCTTCTCCTTTAAGAAAAGGAACGAGAAGTCATACTGAAAACAATTACAACATGCCAGGTTCAACCAACAACAATGGGATGAAGGGAACCAAAAATTCCAATGGTGGATGGAATAAAAGCTCAAAACAAATTAAATGTTGGGGTTGTAATGGATCACACATGTACATAAATTTCCCTCACAATCCTAAGAGGAAGATTGCTCCCATAAGCATGTTGTAGGAATCTTCTATTTTCAATGATATAGACAGGAATATACCTAGAATTAATGTTGCTTTGGAAGACCGACAGTCAGATCATCAATCAACTATGTTGGAAGTAGAAGGATACATATGTTTCTATACTTATCGATTAAGGAGCTAGTTTAAGTTACATTGTCACAAAGAGTAGTTGAAAAATGTAAACTTATTAAGGAAAAAAAGAAAAAAACATGGTTGGTACAACTGGAAACAAGAGTGAAAAGGAAAGTTACAAAGTTATTTAAATATTGTAGGCTGAGTTTTAATGACATGGATACCTTAGTTAATCTAAATATACTTCCTTTAGGATCATATGAAATTTTGATCGGTATGGATTGGCTAGAAACTCATAATACCATTATCGATTGTTTGCATAAAAAATTTTATTGTATAGATGAGGAAGGTAAGTATCATAGTGTAAAGGGAATTTATATACCTATATTTACATGAAACATTTCAGCGGTACAACTTAAAAAATGTATTAGGAAGGGATTTCAACTTTATGCCATTAAAATTAAGGAAATTGAGCCTGAAAAGTCAGAAATGATGTTGGAACAATTTCCTATCCTTAACGAATTTCAAAATGTATTTCTTGATGACATAATAGGATTACCACGTAAGAAATATGTAGATTTCACTATAGATCTAATGTCGGGGTCAACACATGTATCACGAGAAGCATATCGTATGAGTATTGCAAAGTTGACAGAATTAAGGATGCAATACCATTAATTAATTGACAATGGGTACATTCGGCCTAGTGTATCACCTTGGGGAGAAATGGTTCTATTTTTTAAAAATAAAGATGGCACTTTCAGAATGTGCATAGATTATAGAAAACTAAACAAGATGAAAATTAAAAACAAGTATCCCTTACCAAGGATTGATGATCTGTTTGATCAGATTGGTGGAGAAAATGTTTTCTAAAAACTTGACCTCAAATCAAGGTATCATCACGTACAGGTTAAGGATGAAGATATCCATAAAACCACTTTTTGAACAAGATATGGACATTATGAATTTGTGATAATGCCTTTTGGAATGACAAATGCTCTTGCAACATTTATGAACATGATGAATAGTGTGCTAAGTAAATTTTTGGATAAAATTATATTGTTATTTATTGATGATATTTTAGTATATTCAAAGAATGAATTAGAGGATGAGGATAATTTACGAAAGGTTTTGCAAACTTTGAGAAAACATCAGTTATACGCAAAACTTAGTAAATGTGATTTCTATAAAAGAGAAGTAAAATACTTTGGACATGTAATTTCAAAAGAAGGAGTAGCTGTAATGTCCCTAAAATCCAAAAATAAAAAAAATAAAAAATCAGAAGCTAATAAAATTGCTAAGATCTTAAAGACATCTTATTTTTACCATGGAATAAAAACTTGGATAAAGAACTAAGCCTAAGTCCTGTTGTTGTCTTTCCTTTTGTGTGTTTCCTGTATGATGACGATGTTTACATGTCCCTATTCTATATTTCGATGTGCTTGTAGTTTATGTACATGTTTATCTAGTTTACTAATGCTACTGATTTTATGTTATTCATGTTATGCTTTCATGTTATGTTGCCTAGTTATTATTTATTTACGACAAAGAGGAAGACTTACTGTTGTAGAGGAAATTTTTCTGTGGCTAGGGTTTAAGGGGCCATCGATGTAGTAGGGTTGAAAGAGATATGCAAATGGTTCTGCAAGTATATATAAGCAAGTTTCAGAGATTATAATGGCCCATACCTTAACAAACAAAGGTTGATCCAAGCAGCCCTTCAATCCTCTTCTTGCTTCTCTCACTCCTCTTGCTCCAAGAAACCTGTAAAACAAATTATACCTTCCTCAAACCAATATGACCACATATAAAGAACTGATAATCAAATAAACATGAAATAATAATTTGATTAACATTATCATATGATAAAAAAAGAGATTAAATCACACATTAAACAATGATTTGGGAATAAGAAGGACATGACATCTTTATTAATATTGAAAACAAGTACAAATATACCTTCTCTTCAAGTTAGGCACTTCACGAAACCTTGATCTGGTTCTGCTACTTCTCTTCTCCAAGGAACTCATCCTCCAAGATCTGTACACAAGGAGAAAGCTTCTAGGGAAAAGGTGTGGGAAAAGAGAGTCCCAATTCTTCTAGCATGACAACGAAAAAGTTCAAGTCTCTTCTCATGGACCTCCATACCTCTATTTATATGCTTACGAAAAGATAGGGTTGAAGACAAAGTATTTACAACTAAAGGAGTCAGTTGCGTAACCACCCAAACTACCCAAACTTTGAAAAACTTTTTTTTTTGACATCTACATGACGAACACGTAGGTTGCAAAAACAACAGTTGTGTGTGTAGGAGGTACACGTGGGTTGAAATGTAAATATTTGCATATTTAGGGAACACATGAGTAGTATATACATAAGTCATGTGCAACACGCGGGTTTCCTAAAGGAAACTAGCGTGTGCATCAAAATTATCATTTTTATGGTAGTTATGGGAATTTTCATACTTTTGTGTCTTCTGGAAATTTTTAGCTAACGTAGATACCTTTCCAATGGTAAAGAGAAGAGATAAAAAATAGTTATAGAACTCTAGATATTTTTCCTCCAATTTAGGTGTTTTTTTAGTGACTTTCATGAAGAGTCGTCATGTGATGAAATCATGGGAAAGTGCTCACGGGAAGAGATGTGTGATTTTTAGCTATAATAGACACCCACTAATGTATGAGGTTAGAGGGGAAGATGATAGCCACAATACATTATAAAGGAAAAGATGAGTATGGAGACAGCATAGAATCCAAGATCGAAAGGCTCAAATAGAGGTACCTAAAAGAGAGATAAATGTTAGACAAAATTGATCTCTTGTACATAAAAATCATCACCATAAAGATACAGGTGGATCCAACATATGTATAACTGATGAAACTATCATGGTCCCTCAATATGCAAAAATGCACCATATAAAATATAAAGGAGTCATGGCCACAAATGAACAAAGTGGATCCATGCTCAACAATCGATCATAGCCACAAGAATACAAGGTGGATATATGTCTCAGCAAAATGTCCTATGAAGTGTGACAAGGTCTTGCGTAACTCGGGAAATAGAAAAAGATAACGATGCCACTGTTGACCCAAGGTATTCAATCCAAACCACCCAAAAGGTATGAATCCTAACCATATGAATAAAGGAGTTGAAGTCAAACATGGAGGAAACCATTTGATTACCAGTCAGTAATGAGAACCATTAACAAACGCGAGGGAAACAAAAATGAATGAAAATGGTCTCCAAGGTACCTAGTACATTCTAACAAGTTTGAATACAAGGACTTGGATTCAAACACTTGAAGAATCCATTGAGTAGGAGACAATAAGGTATTCCTACTACCCAATAGAAAGGGAAATTTCCACTGATGACTACAATCCCCAAGGTATTGTCATAAAATCTAAATCTAATTCCTAGAGAAAGATGTGTTGCAGTCGATAGGAAGAGATTCATTGGAAGGAAGGAATTAAGGAATCCTCCATCATCCAACACAAGGTAAGTCAAACACTAATTGGATTTGGAATTGTTACTAAATTTCATGACAAGGACCTCCATAGACATGATGTAATGAATTGATACTAGGGAATGACCGACATAAAAGGTCAAGGAAACTATAGAATGGTCGACAAATTTTTATGCTTGAACAGTGAACATGACCCAAAAGTGACTTAGGAAGCTTTTGACACAAAAGAACCAATGACACAAATATGCAATGTAGGAGACATTAACAGAATCCCCATATAATTGGAAAAGAAACCAACCAGAGGAGTAAGAAACTCTGAATCGGGATAAGATCAAAATACTAGGACCCAGCTTTTAATTGACTTCAAAATGGTGCTTTGTTCAAGGAAACAAGACTTGTTTCCATGATGTAAAAAACATGTGAATGGACTTCCCTCCCCCTCTTTCTTGTAAATGTTTAATGAGTCCAAGAAATCAAACTCGAGACCTTCTTCTTTTTTTGCAAGCTCAAAGAAGAGATAGAAGAATGCTTGATAAAGAAATGATTCATGGATTTTACGAGCCCAAATTATTGAATGCTCGATGGTGTTGTCATAGTTTAGAGAGTCTGAAAACTCCAAAGAAGACTCTAGGGGGGAATTTTTCGTCCAATTTAGTCTCCTGAGGCCGGAAAAGTATAAAAAAAACCACAGAAGAACTCTCTTAGCTTCCAAATAAGTAAGGCGCACATTTTTTGTACTTAGTTGGGGAGGTCCAAAAAAGGTTAAATTACCACCTACCCAACTCTCCTTCAAAAGCAGCATATAGTCTAAGTTTAATGAGTGTGAAGGAAGGAAATATAACTCGAAAAGATCCATTTGATTACAAGACATGGGGCTTACAATAGTAAACTCAATGCTTTGTTCTTTAGCGTTTAATGATCATGACAAAGAAATAAATTAAATTCGGAATATTTTTCATGTTTAGGTCCAAAGCAAGAAAAAGAGAAAACTAAGCTCATACTAGGCGCTCCTTTTACGTAAATTTATTCCCTCAGGTCCGGAAAAGTAATAAACCTATACATGAGAATACTCTTCTCAATTCCATAGAAAAGAGAGTGTTCCTTTTTTGTATTATTCCACATGGTCTAAAAGAGAAATAACCTACCACCAATGTGGATGCCCATTCACATATTCTTAATGAGCCTAAATGGACAAGTTTACTCGGTAGTCAAGTCTATTTTGAGGAGTCAAACCTGGGCCTAAAAAAAACTCCCTATATTTCTCATGAAGTTTTAACGAGTCCAAAAAATTCAACTTGCGGCCTCCTTACTATTTTTAATGAGCTCTAAGGAGAAAAGAAAGAATGCTCTAAATGTGAGGAGACATGTGCCATAGGCAGGCGAATCTAGTTCTACGCGCAAGGAACAAACCTATGCATAATGCAAGGAACATGAGAAGGATAAAGACACTCAGGGAATGTCTCCTCAAGGTAAAAGGAGTCAAGTTGCAAAGAAAAAATGATACAAGGCTAAGCGATGATGAGAGCAAAGATGAGGGCTTATACAATGAGCTAAAAGCATGAAATTCGGCATCAAGCTCATAAGCGCGAGCAGGGAACATGCAAATGCAATTACAACTTGAATAACACGACAAGTCCAGTAAACAGTTTTGAATCCAACTAAGAATCATGTCTCCAAGAAACAAAAACATCAAGATCATATTCAGAAGAAAATATCCAATGGGGGTCACTGTGGAAGAAACACATGCGACTTTGCTATCTTATACAAATGGGAAAGTCAAGGCAGAACCGACCAAAGAAGATTCTATAGCACCAAGGCTCGACGGTTTATAATGAGTAAGATCAACCTCAAAAGCAGAGAAAAAATTAACAAGGGAGATAGAGTTTGTGGGAACAAATTCAATATCATAGGAGTTGAAAAATTCATAAGAAAAATCAAATTCATCATGATCACTGACTTTTTGTTCTAAGGGAGAGTTTGAAAACTCAAAAATACTAACATAAGAAGACCAATCCATGAGAATATCAGGGTTATGAGTCAAATCAGAGTTAGACTTACTCACAATTGAACCAAGATCCACAAGAAGGTTAGACTGTATCAAATACTCTAGGAAGACTTCATCCAAAGGAAGGAGATCATCTGAGATAGGACACATGTCTAAAATTTCAAATGGATCGACATAGTGGAGAGCAGGCTCCATAGTCTGCATAGGATGAAGCACCTAGTCAACTGTTGGGACCAAATCCCAAGAAGGTAAGCATGAAAAAAAGTTGCTTCTCACTAGCAATTGAACGCAAAGGACATGAGGTCACATAACTCACTCGTGGCAGGGTAGTGTCTATAGAAATACTAGGAATCAATAAAGGAAAAAACTAGTCTCTATTTGGGTCAGGAGACGGATCAAGAAAATCCAACTGATCGATAGTGACAATTTCTTCACCATGATTAAAATACATCACATGAAATAATGTTGACACCACAGCTTGCATGGCATAGACATAATCATGTCCAGTGAGCATATTGAAGTCCAAGGGGTCTTTTATCACCATGAATTCAACTAAGACAGTCTTCCCACCTAAAGTAATAAGTGTTTGAGAAATAATTCCCAAGGCTATACTAGTTCTTCTATCAAATGATAGTAGCTGACTAGCAGTCGACGCAAGGCTGGGAGATCCCATTCCTCTCCAAGAATGGGCATACATGATACTAATTGAGGCTCCTTCATCAATAATATGATGAGCAATTCTGTATTGTCCAACTTTGACCTTTATCTGGAAAGGTCTATCAGAAGGAAGGCGTAGCTCAACTAGTCTATCCCAATCAAAGGAACCAATCTGAGAGCTTGGTGGGGTTGATATGAGGCGAGTTCAGTTCCCCCTTGTTCAGTAAGTTCTGAACTAGCAGTGAAGAAAATGTGACTACCAGACACTTCACTCTCCAAAGGAAGAGTGGGATTGATCGAAAATGGAATCAATTCAATCGCTTCGTGAAAGTCACTCTCCGAAGAGAGAGTGGGATTGAACAAAGATGACATTGGTTAAATCACATCAGGATCACTCTCCAAAAGAAGATTAGGGTGAACTAAAGTTGTGATTGGTTCGACCACTTGATCAACCAAAGGTTGAGTAGGTTGTTGAGAAACTATAGGTTGTTCAGGATAAGGAAATTATTGAGTCTCAGACCACAATATTTGCACCTCTATGATAGCAGGGCACTGGTGGGTAATATGATCTCCCTCACATAGCTTACAAGAGAACTTAAGTTTTCACTTCGAACGACCAGTTTTATCAACGGTGTCAACATGACTAGCAGTGGATGACAGTTTGCTCTCAACATGACCTATAAAGGCTAATAGTTTTCCCCCATCATGACCACCAGAGGCAAGGTGACTAGGTCCAACCTGACTAATAGAGGGTGGTTGTTGAAAAAATTTAGGATGTTAAAAAATGGGATGACCATGAAATCAAACTCTTCTTACCTCCATAATGGAAGGGATTTATAAGTAAGGTGGTCTCCCTCACAAAGGTTACAAGGAAACTTGGGATTGTGTTTTGAATGGGTAGCTTTTTCAACATTGTCAACATGACTCGTAGTGGTTGACTACTTGTCTTCAGCATGAACCACAGAGGCTGAGAGACTTCCCTCAGCATGAACTGCAGAGGTTGGATGGGAACCACCAGCATGAACAATAGAGGCTGAATGCTTAGGATCAACATGCTTTGCAGCAGTTAAATGTGTGCCCCTAGCATGAACTTCAAAGGCTAGGTGGATGGACCCAACATGATTTGCAGAGGTTGGATGGGGAGGTTCAACTTGAACATCAGAGGTTGAATGGGTGCCCTCTGCATGAACTTTAGAGGCTAAGTGACTAGATCCAATGTGACCTAGAAATGTTGGAAAGATCCCACCAGCATGGTCAACGCAGGTTGGATGGTGAAGATCAACTTGAAATGCAGAGGTTGAGTTGTTAGATCCAACATGACCTACAGTGGTTGGATAGATGCCCCTAGCATGAACTATAGAGGCTGGGTGGTGAGGTTCAAGTTGAATTATAGAGGTTTAACCAGTGTCGCCTTGCTTATGTTTCTTCTTCCTATTCCTCCTTCTCTTACTCCTTTTAGATTGTCGGTTACTAGTATTAGTACTTTCGCCGCATGAGGTAGAAGGTGGAGGAGAATCAACTACATGTAAAGGGGAAGCAATATTTTGATGCTTTTGATATAAGGAGCTTACTTGAGAAGCATCAAGGGAATTTAGGATAGTTGGACTGGAAAACAACCACACCAGTATCCCAAGGGTGAATCCAGGAAGATTCATGGTGGCCATCAAAGGAACACCAACATTCCTTATGAGAGGAATAGAACAAGGAGTTCCTAGCATGGGGATCTCTTGGTTGGTGTTCAAAGGGGTGTTAGCCATATATTCAAATAGGATGATAAATTCTGAGGTTGACAGGAAACCAAAAGTACAAATCACACACCTAAAGGAAAACTAAGTACAGACAAACCACACAACACTCATTAAAAAATTCCTAAAGCCAAATAGACAAATAGGTATAAGATATGCCTTCCCAAAGAAAATTGATAGATAGTTACTTGGAATCCTTGTATATTTTCTTAGGCACAAGTGGAGGAATCACCCAACCTCCCTCCCACACCTTCTACTAAAGTTACCTTCCAAGCTCGTCTAAGGTAGACTAGAAATAACCTTTCGGTATACTTCTGTATGAACCCTAGATGTCAAAGAGACTAAAGGCTACTACCACTATATTGACAGTCTAGGGGGACAATCACAAGCCTGATTCATATGCATGGGAAGGATAGAAAATCCCAAAACCTTGTCAACACTGGCACCACATAGGGCCTAAGAGGTGGTATTGACAGAAGTCCCTAGATGCATAAAAATCCTGATATACACTCGAACAAGGAATCAGAGGGTTATCTCCTTAGTCCAGGTTCTCATGCAGCCTCATGATTAACTCTCGTTTGAGAGGAGCTTCCTAGATACAATCAACATAGAAGAGGATTTACCTAGTGACTAGACAACAATGTCTAAAATTAAACACTTGTGGAGAGTTGAAACTCCCTAACCCACAAGTCTAGCCTAAGCTAGTTGGTGCAGGAGCCTAAATAATAGAACTTACTAATAATTATGTCATTATTTTAAATAGGTTGTTTTTAGTCAAAGGAAAATGGCGTGAAACTTATGTGGTGTTTTGACTCAAAGTTGAAAGAAAATGACTAAGCAAAGAGAAATGAAATGCAAAAGGAAAAAACTATTCTCTTTCTTTTTCAAATAGAAATTTGAAAGCCATAAAAGAACAATTTCCTTTTATTATTTTCAAAAATAATGATATGTAGTGCAATAAAGATAAAACCCTAATATACGTGCATATTAAACAACTATATGTTCTTTTTTCTTTTTCTTTTATAAATGCAAAAGAAAAACTACCTACAAACAAAGTATGCAGATAACAAGAACAAAGCAAAAGGAACTCTACTATACAACCACCAAACACACTCTAGAATGCCCTAAAGTCAGTATAAACCCTACTTGGAAGGAAGGATTGCATAAAAGACAAGTTCACTATTTTTGCATGGTGAACTTAACCAACAAATGAAGAAGAAAACAAACACCAACAAGCTTCTAAACTCAGACAAAGATCACTGATAGAGGCTAACTAGAAACATAAGCCAAAAGACACACCAAGCAAAAAGGGTGGGGGGATGAGAAAAGAGAAACTCCTAATCCTACAAAAGGACTTAACACATAGATAAATAACACCCAAAAGGGATGACACTAACTCCCTAGAGTCATGCACCTACAAAGGATCCCAAAAGACCTACCAAGCAGCCCAGAACAGCAGAAAAAAACCACAAACATGAGGAAAACCGTTTGTTTTAGGGGAGCACACAGGTTGTACTACTGACAGTTCATGTGTCATACATGGGTTGAAAGTATAGAAATTTGCCTATACAAACCAGACATGTGACTGTTCAGTCTGCAACTCACATATGGGTGGAAAAAATCCCCAAAAAGGTCAAAAACTGCCTTAGGAAGGTAGGGGAAGCGTACGATCAGACTTATAAGGTATTCCTAAGTGGCAAGAAGGACCTAAAACCTTACAAAAGAATAAAATAAATAAATATAAAACCTAAATATATAGGGCTCTATTGAGTGGAGTTGCCAATTCTGTTGTAGAGGAAATTTTTCTATGGCTATGGTTTAAGAGGCCATCAACGTAATGGGGTTGAAAGAGAGATGAAAACAGTTCTGCAAGTATATATAAGCAAGTTTTATAGATTATAATGGTTCATACATTAACAAACAAAGGTTTATCCAAGAATCCATTCAATCATCTTCTTTCTCCTCTCACTCCTCTTGCTCCAAGGGACCTGGAAAACGAATTATACCTTCCTCAAACTAATATGATCACATATAAAGAAATGATAATCAAATAAACATGAAATGATAATCTGACTAACATCATCATATGATCAAAAATAAATATTCAATCACACATTGAACAATGATTTGGGAAGAAGAAGGACATCACATCTTTATTAATATTGAAAACAAGTACAAATATACCTTCTCTTCAAGTTGGGCACTTCACGCAACCTTGATCTAGTTCTGTTGCTTCTCTTCTCAAAGGAACTCTGCCTCCAAGCTCTGCAACACAAGGAGAAATATTCTAGGGAAAAGTTTTGGGAAAAGAGAGTCCCAATTCCTCCAACAATATAATGAAAAAGTTCAAGTCTCTTCTCATGGACCTCCCTACCTCTATTTATATGTTTGTGAAGAGAGGGTTGAAGACGAAGTAGTTACAACTGAAGGAGTCAGTTGCATAACCACCCAAACTACCCAAACTTCGAAAAAATTATTTTTTTGACATCTATAGGACAAACACGTGGGTTGTATAAACAACAGTCACGTGTGCAGGAGGTACACATGGGTTGCAATGTAAATAGTCACATATTTAGGGCACATGCAAGTATCATATAGACAAGTCGCGTGCAACACGCTGGTTTCCTTAAGGAAACTGGCATGTGCTTAAAAAAAATCATGTTTAGGGTGCTTTTTGGAATTTTCATACTTTGGTATCTTCTAGAAATTTTTAGCAAACTTAGATACCTTTCCAAAGATGCAAAGAAGCGGTAAAACGGAGTTACAAAACTCCAGATATGGGTCCTCCAAGTTAGGTTTTTTTTTAGTGACTTTCATGAAGTGTCGACATGTGATCAAATCATGGGAAAGTGGTCACAGACATAGATGTGTCATTTTGAGCTATAACACTTACCTCTGTATGTAGAGGGGTGGAGTGGCGATATTTTTCCCTATCGACTCACTTGGAAAGGTAAGGGATCTTATGATGCTTGACTTACATATTTCATTGCGAACTAATGCCTTTGCACCTTTCTTACTGGAGGTGACTTCGCCTATAAACTTAGGCTCATGAATGTGACAAAAAAGAACCCTAGCATATACATCTATGTATTCCTAAGAACTAAATCTTTTATCAAGGAAACTACTAAACCCTACGCTCACAACCTTGAGCTCACCACTATAGGAAGAAAGGGTTTAAGCCTTAATGTAATATGTGTGTTTTAACCCTATGGTATTGGGGGTTTAAGTTATAATGTTGGTTGTATTCTTTTAAACTATATAGTGTGGAGGGTTTATAATATAGTATGCATGTGGAAATCGAAACTATGGAAAAGGGGTAATATTTAGGTGGAGAAATGTATGGAGCCATACAATATGCAAGTGGGTTTCGATTTGAGAAATGGTGGAGGCCATGTTGGTGCATTCAATGTGCCATGTGATGGGAAGGCTCAAGCCTTAACCCTGGTGTTAGGGTTTTTCTCCTCTCATTTGTTTGGTCTTTCATTGGTTTTGAGGGAGGTTCATGATCCAGTGATGGAGCTGTGTATAACTTGGTTGGGCTTACAATGTTGGCCATGAAATTATTATAGATATGTAATTGTTCCCATATGATTTAACTCTTTCAGTTTCATTTGGTTTTAATGCTTCTCATAATTGCTTGGTTTTTGTTTTGCAGGTTTGGAGGTGGCAAAATTGATTTGCAATGTGTTTTCATCAGATTTGCTACAACAAAATTTCAGTTTCTGGAAGCATCTAGATCTCAGATCACTCAAGATTCAATTTGGATACCGAGATCAGATGGAAAAGCACTTATGATGGCACTCATGTGGAAGAAAAGCCGATGGAGCAGAAAGTTTTTCATTTATAAAAAGAAAGGGACAGTCGTATTCTCCCTAGACCCCGGGTAACCAAAATTGAACTGGTAAGAAAACCTAAGGAATCTACATACAAAAGAGATTCGGGCTATTGTCAATGATAACGGAGTGCCCTCTGGACTTTCCATTGATTTGAGAGGAAAAAGAGAATTTATTGCTGGAATAGCTGATGACAATGGATATGGGTGGGCAATAGCAAAGTCTTTTGCTATTGCTGGTGCAAAAATTCTTATTGGCACTTGGGTGCTGGCCTTGAACATATTTGAAACCAGCCTGAAACGAGGCAAGTTTCATGAATCACGTGTGCTGCGAAATGGTTCTTTGATGGAAATCTCTAAGAGTTGTTTGTATCTCTTGTGGTTTTTCATGCTCAGCCATTGGTAGTCTTCAACAACGCTGCAAGAATGGAGTAACATCTCCCGAATTAATTGAGATGCTTTTGAATCAACAAAGGCAGGTTTCTAAAGCAATACTTGCTCATGCTAAAGAGATGTGTGCTGAAAAAAATGTTATTGTAGAAACTGTGTCTAAAATGGGGGATCCTAAGGATGCAATATGTGATGCAATCGAGAAATTGCAAATTGACCTTCTAATCACAGGAATCCATGGCTATGGAATGATGAAGAGGGCCTTTCTGGGAAGTGTAAGCAATTATTGTGTTCATTATGCAAAATGCCCCGTTCTCGTCACCAAGAAGCCCTCCTAAGGTTATAGCGGTTGTAGCATAAATAATTATAATGATATGTATAGACATGTATTTATCTTTTGTTGGGTTTGAATTTTTTATCTTCTAAGTGTATAGAGTCTATTTTTTAGTTGGAGATCATGTGTTTAGAAATCTTGTATGGTGCACGTGCTGGATTGGGGTTTAAAGCTCAATTACAGTTTTCAGGCTCATAGCAGCAACGTCTGATTCATTTAGCAACTCAAGTAATGAAATATACTGGTAACTATAGGAGAAGATGAAACAACATCACCTCAACTTTCAGAAATGTGTCTCAAGGTCTTTGACTAGGATAAAATGCAGTCAGAGGGATCAAGTACCATAGGCCCTACTTGATTCCAAATATTGCGAATTTTTAACAACCAATTTCCTGAAGCAAAGATTACATCATTTCTAGTGTTTCAAGAGGCCCTCCAATATTAATGATCTTTATAGGACTAGAGACCAGTTATATTTATTGTATAAGAGAAGTTGTTACTCATGAATGTATTGTATGCAAAAAGCTACAAGTTGATGAATCTTCAAATGGCAATTGATCTCCTGTAACAAGACTAGGATTCCAAGTTGAGGGCCCAACTCTTCAGCTTTTTGTTGCAACAACAACTTCAGTGAGCCTTTTTTATATGCATCACTAGCCACCCAGGAGGCATATCTTGGATCATATAGGATGTGGAAGTAATAGTGTTAGCATGAGTGATAACCAGGAATTGGTTATTGGGCGGACTAAGGCTGTATATTTTTATAAAGTTGATAGGAGAGGGCCTTGCTGGGCATTTGAGGGAGAAAATCTCTTTCTGGGATGGTTTCGAGGATACATGTTGTCTGTTATTGTAGATAAAAGTACAAGTAGGAATGTGTTCAATATTTATGACCCGAAAAAACGTTTGATTGCCTATAGCTTACCGGTTGGAGAAGTTACACACATGCTTTGTGAGTGGGTAAATATCACCCTCTTAACAAGTGACCATAAAGTTTTATGCATAGGGGAGAAAGAAATGGAAAGTAAACTGAAAATCCATTTGAAAATGTACCAAGTTTGTTACCACTGAATCCGTGACTGGGTGTTCATCCTCCACTAGCTCATACATGTTGAATTTTGAAAAACAATTAGGTTTTGATAGATGTCTATTTTATTTACACTTGTATTAAAAACTGTTTGAAGAATATCAACCTTTCTATTTGTAGAAGAAATCGATCTATAGATGTAGGATCTGATAAACTATCTTAGAAGCTCAAATGTTTTGTATATAAGGATAGTAGCTAGATTGAAAGGGGGTGGCAATTGGAGTTATGGAAATCCAGTTTTGATGATAGTTTGTATGACATGAAATGCTTTGCATCTTCAATACAGGTTCTGCTTTGATATGATTATGATTATGAGTTGGATTTGTATCTTATGAATTGTATTTCTTGTGATTTATCCTATATATGGTCAATTCAACCCCATTACATGATTCTTATGGTGAAGTACAGTTATCTTTTAAAATTTTAATAACAGAGCCAGTCTCATTTCATAAATTCGTTCTCGTAGTTCCTTTGATATTGAATTTTGTATTATGTTTTATGTTGTACAGATCTTTAATGATTATCTGATTTTCCTAAATCTTTAATTTCATACCAACCCAATTTTTATCTTGATTTCATTGAATTATATTTTTGAAAAATATTTCTTTAAGCTTGAACCCATGTAGTCTAGGTTCAACTTTAGGGATAACATAATGTTTTAACAAGGAATTGGGTCAACTTGCGCAAATACGGGTAAGCCCATGTGGAAGGGCCTTTACATATTTGCTTGGTATTTTACTTGGTTGCAAGGTTTCTATGTTGCGAGGTGGTAATCAACCACCCTGTTGGATTTCGATCCTGGGTATGGGGAAATATTGATAGTAATGCTTAGGTTGTTATCCTGCAGGTTTGGGTTGGGATTCTCTGCCCATGTGGGTGTTGTGTTTCCTAGATGCGACTATATAAACTTTGATGGTTCCAAAGTGTATGAAGTGATGGTAATTTTGGTTAAAAATTGTTTGACTCTATGTTTTGGTGTATGCTATGATCTCTGTGATTTTCGTTGGATTCGTTTATAAATTATGTCAGTCCCATTGCTTTACAATGGCCCTACGATGCCATTATTTCTCTATTGTTGTTTGATTGAGTATTTTATCGTGGGTGTTTAACCCTTGCTGCAATTTATTTAGTTGATTCATCATTTATATGGATGCTGTGCTCTTAATGGATTGATTGGTTTTTAATGTAGATAGATTA
The DNA here is from genome assembly GCA_001517045.1 of Pseudotsuga menziesii. Lineage (NCBI taxonomy): Eukaryota > Viridiplantae > Streptophyta > Pinopsida > Pinales > Pinaceae > Pseudotsuga > Pseudotsuga menziesii. The sequence goes on along the minus strand of LPNX010458457.1, from coordinate 152,157 downwards.
CCTCTATTTATTTGATAGCAAGGAAAATCCCTTGATTCGTATGGGATTTGGTTTTCCATGGGAGGTTGTAATGGATTAGATAGCACAACTTGTGTGTTGGGTTTATATATTTAGTTCTTATGCACACAGGCTTATGGTATTTTGTTTAGAGGAATCGATACTCGATTGTAATGTTATATGGTTTTGTTTATTTTTTTAAATATGCTTATCGCTCCCAACTAGGCTCTACGGGATTCGATCTTGGGTTGATCGTTGGATGGGGTTTAATTTTCAATTAAGTTTGCGAATATTAATTTAGAACTCTTTAACATTATTATTCGTATTGGTAGAGATAAGTCAGAGCTTATGTGGCTTGACCTTAGGCCGTGATGGTTAAATGACTGTGAATATTTGTTTATCATTTGGTTAATGATATGTATAAGTTTTTGGGAGATGAGATATGATGTTTATGTTAAAATTTTAACGCTCTTTTGGCTGGAAGGTATGGATTTGGATTTGGTTAACTTGACATTTGATATTCGGTTATTGGTTATATTTGTTATAGAATAATAATACTATGTTTGTTAAATTAATTGTTTATTGTTTTTACGTAGATAGGATATATGAAATTTATGTTTGCGTTTGCTGGAAAATGTAATATGTCAGTACTATGTTAGCTTATGGGTTTGAGTTTTTTTTAAGGGAATTGATCCCTAGTTTAAATGTTTTAATAATGTGCATTTAATTTGTTTTTAATATTTTTGTTAATGTTTGAGCAGAGTTCAATTAATGTTTAGTTTAAAGAGTAAACTAAGTTTATTTATCCTTAGGTTTACTTAGTTAATTTTGTTAATCTATGGTTTAGGGTTTAGGGTTTAAGTTTATCTATAAGATAGAGTTTGAATCTAAATTACAACTCTAACATAAACTTCTAAATTTAGTTAAAAATATAAATCTAGTAGCAGTTTAACCCTAGAATCTATCTAAGAATTTAAAGGCCGAGTTTCAATTTAACAAAGGAAAAATACTGAAACATATATTTAAACTGGAAAATAAAATTGTGGACCCTTAATCTATGGCATAATAACTATAATTACAAATTGTAACATAATTAATATAACTGAAAAATGTAGAAACCTCATACATGCACTATTCAGCTTGTTAATGGGTAAGAACCCTGCACACTTAAACACACTGAATTAATAAAACCCTAGATATATTTTACCTTATATATGATAACTAGATAACCTTGAAACTATCATGTTCCCCCCAACCATGACCCAGAACTGTGCCTAGTTCTAATCTGGATCCCCGAGATGGCTCTAACATGCAAGTGATCTAGAAATCCTAAAGGTGAGGTTGCTCTTATTTGGAATATCAGGATATGTATAAGAATGCTTTATTTTTTGGAAAATTCTCTCCAAAACTATTATTGGAATAAAATGATAAGATCCCCCAATCCTTCTCTTGGCTTGGGTCTTTATAGACAATGTTTTAGGAAAGGGAAGTTGGTTTCAAACTTCAATTAGATAAAGAATTCATTACTTTCTTGAAAATAATATTCAATTGATTTATGTGGATTTAATAGTTATTTTGTTTATCTTAGGAAATTTTTACTAGTTCCTAATTGAACTTTAGAATTGAATATTTATTTAATAATTTTAGTTAATAATAAAAACATAGATTTTTTATTTATTATTTTAGTTATATTTATTTCCTTATATATATGTATATAATTATTCTTTTATTCATAATATATATAAACTTTACATATTATCTTTCATGTTTAATTATGCATCATATAACATAGTCTCATTTATTTGATGCTTCCCTTAGCTTATACTATTTCTTTTATCAAGGCCTCGGGTACGGCTGATAAACTTTACATATTATCTTTCATGTTTAATTATGCATCATATAACATAGTCTCATTTATTTGATGCTTCCCTTAGCTTATACTATTTCTTTTATCAAGGCCTCGGGTACGGCTGGTCAACTAAGATAGGAAATTTTAGATCATCCTTGCATGTTCGATTACCTTGTGTATCATGGTAGTTCTTTCAGTTAGTGATGAGAAGTAGATTTGAAATTTCATTTAATCAACTAAAAATAAGTATGATAGGGGTCAATTCTATTCAGATTCATTCTCACTCAACACTCTTAATTTCAATAACTCTTATCACTATTCAGAGCCTAAGTTCAACACTAATAATTGAGAGTTACACTTAGTGCGATTCAAGAGCCTCTTGCTCAACAATAATGCTAGGATATACTTGTATAATACACCTAGTTATACAAGGGCTAAGGATTTGATGCTCATGAGCTTATGCTCAACATCAATTTTGAATGCTTCAGCGTTTCTGCCCAACATCTCCAATATTATAACTCATGTGCTCTAGAGCTTATGATCAACACAAAGTCTCATAACTCATGTGCTTTAGAGCTTATTCTCAACATAAGATTTCGTAACTCATGTGTTCCATAGCTTACGTTAAACATAAAATCTCATCTCTCATGTGCTTTAGGGTTTACCCCAACACATTATAGAACTCAATCATGCATTCAGTATTCTATATAATTCATCACAATAATCATATCAGTATATGTATTAGGGTAAATCACATAATAAAAATTCTAGTACATCGTACCACGACAATAATCCTTGTCCTTCAAGGTCCACACCCAACATATACAATCATATACAAGATAATAAAAAATATGTATTGGCTTACGCCAAATATATCTAACTAATCAACATAACTCATGTGGAGTGGGGCATTACACCCAATATACAAACATAAACATCAAATTAACTCATAAGCAATGGGACTCGTGCCCATTATAGTTAAGGTAAAAAATCACGATATTATGTCCCTCCACGCTTAGAACAACACCATTCTGGTGTTCTAGAAACTAAAAATGAAGTCATGAAATAAGGTGGGGTAAGCCTCTCTCATGGTGGATTCATTCTCCCAAGTGGCCTCATCAGCTCCAAAGTGTTTCCATTGCTATTTCAGCTGGACTATGGTTCACTTCTTGCATTGTACTTCTCTTTTGTCGTGAATATGAAGAGGTTCATGTACAAATTCTCCTTTAGGTTCCACCTATATCAAGGACCAATCAATAACATGTTTAGTATCATATACATATTTCTTCAATAAATATTCATGGAAAAAATTATGAACCTTTATATGAGCAGGTAAAGCTAATTCATATGCCACTAGACCTTTCTTGCCCAATATCTCAAAGACTCCACAAAATCTTGGTGCCAAATTTCTACATCTTCCCAAGCTCAATGAGCTTATCTTTGCTTCTACTTTTAAGTAAACATGCTCACTGATCTGGTAATCTTTATATTTTCTTTTCTTATGCGCATAATTTTTCTGGCAGTCTTGCCCTTCCTTGAGATTCTGTTGTACTTTGGTGACTAACTGTTCTAGTTCCTTTATTAAGTCTAGCCCTAACATGATCCAGTCCACTGGGCTATTCGAAGTAACCGTTGTTCTATGATTCTAGCCATAGAGTACCCCAAAGGGACTCATCTTGGCGGAGGTCTGGTATCCGTTATTATATGAAAACTATAGAAGGTGCAAATAATCCTCCCACTTAATGGGATTGTTCATAACATACATTCTAAGCATGTCTTCCAAAATCTGTTTTACCCATTGTGTCTACTCATTTGTCTGTAGGTGGTAGGAAGTACTAAAATATAACTTTGTATCTAAATTGAAGAACAATGATCTCTAGAAGTTACTGGTAAACTTTGTGTCTCGATACGATATGATTTCCTTAGGTATCCCATGCAATCTGAATATCTCCTTTAAGAATATGTCAACAATGTGAACTTCCTTGTAAGTTTACTTAACTGGGATAAAGTGTAATGCTTTAGATAACTTGTCAACCACTACAAAGATGGAATCATTCTACTTATTTCTCTTTGGTAGACCTGTAATAAAATCCATACCGATAACCTCCCACTACCATTCCAGAATGGGTAGCAGTTGTAGTAATCCCGAAGGATGTTGGTTCTCATCTTTGACTAGATGACATTCTTGACATTTTGTGATGAACAATGCTATGTTGACCTTTAACTTAGACTAGAAAAAAGAGTTTCTATACTGTTGGTATCATCTTCTGATTTCTCAGATGCCCCAAGTAGGGATTCCAATGGAACTCTATTAGGATGCTAGACCTCATGTCCTCTCCTTCCGGAATATACAATCTCTCTTTGGACCACATAGTCCAGTCTCATCCACCTTATACTCTTTTTGTTGTTGAAACAACATGTCCTCTTGAATTTTTTTTAGTACTTCAATATAGAAATGGTCAACTTCGTTTGTCCTTCTGATCCTATCGTGCAAATCTGAATCTGTTTGAGTTAAGGTTACCTCATATAACATATGAGCTCGTCGACTTAAAGCATCGACGATTTTATTCTCCTTTCCCTTGATATGCTTTAATTTAAAATGGTACTTGCTAAGGAAGGCCAACCATCTAGCATTCCTGGCATTTAGATCTGGTTGGTTGAAAAAATAATTCAGACTCATGTTGTATGTCGTCAGAAGAAACTTATTCCCCATGAGATAGCACCTCCACATATTCAAGGCATGGATAATGGATGCTAGCTCAAGATCATGGGTGGGATAATTTTGTTCATGTTCCTTTAATTTATGTGATTCATAACAGATTGTGCAATCATTTTGCATGAGGAATCCTCCAAGTCCTTCCTTTCTCATATCTGTGCACACAACGAAATCCCCATTGAATTCGCAATTTGTAGTATCGGTGTAGTAGTCAAAAGTTGTTTAAGCTTCTAAAAAATTTCCTCGCACTTGGTTGTCCAAAAAACCTCGTTTTCCTCCTTTTGTAAGGAGGTCATGTGACAAGCAATTATCAAAAAATTCTAAATGAAATTTCGATAGTAACCTACAAATCCCAAAAATGACCTAATGTATGTCACATAGGTAGCAGTAGACTAATTTTATATGGATTTAATATTTTATGGGTCGACAACTATCCCCTTCGGAGAAATGATGTGACCTAGGTACTGTATCTGTGGTTTGTAAAAATCACATTTAATAAACCATTAGAGGAAATTTTAACTCAAAATGGGCCTCCTAAAAAAATTAATAAATTAATAGTTAAAATAATAAAATAATATTTATTAATTTTGGAGGAATAAAAGCAAAAAACTACTTTTTGTTTATATTTTCGACATATCTCCCCATGTTTTTACTCAAATTTCGATCAAGAGAGCTCATTGGATGTAGAATTAAATTCCGCATCCAACGAGTACCCACTCGACATACTTTTGATAGACCCCACTACCCCAAAAATAAGAAATACCTGAAAAATACATGATGATGACATTATCATCACATTTTTTCAGGTATTTCTTGTTTTTGGGGTAGCAGGGTCCATCAAACGTATGCCGAGTGGGTACTCGTTGGATGCAGAATTTAATTCCATACCCAATGAGCTCTCCTGATCGAAATTTGAGTAAATAAACGAGGAGATATGTCGAAAATACAAACAAAAAAAGTAGTTTTTTTAATGATACCTGTCCCCAAATTTATATTAAAAAAATATTTAAAACCTATACAGTATTTCAAATTTAAATGAATTCATTGGCTAACACATGATGACATGGAATTTGATTTAAAGTTAAAAGGCCCATTTTGAGTTGAAATTTCTTCTAATGTTAGTGTAAAGCTGGTGTTCCCGTAACACCTGTGGTACTATGTAGAGATCCTCCTCATGATATTATTTACTCTTCGAGTAAACTAGTATGTCATCTATAAAAAATAATACAAACTTATCTAGATATTTAATGAAGATATTGTTCATCATGCACATAGAATTTTTCGGTGCATTGGTTAGCCCAAAAGTCATTACTACAAACTCGTAATGGCCATATTGAGTCTAAAAGGTATTTTTATGTATATATGCATCGTGGATCCGTACCTAATGGTATCCAAACCACACATCAATCTTTGAGAAGATATTTTCTTCTCTAAATTGATTGAACAAGTCATCAATCCTAGGCAGTGGGTAACGGTTCTTGATTGTCATCTTGTTAATTTGGTGGTAATCGATGCACTTTCTCATCGTATCTTCCTTATTATTTACAAAAAGTATAGGTTCTCCCTAAGAGAACACACTAGTTCAGATATAACCTTTCTCAATCAACTCCTACAACTATAACTTGAGCTCCACCAATTCAAGTGCACTCATATGCTATGGGGATTTTGAAGTCGGTACTAGTCCTGATGTCAGTTCTATGGAAAAGTCTAAGTCTTTTTTTGGTGGTAATCCTGGTATTTTTTTGGGAAATAAAGCATTAAAGTCCATGAGAACTGGAAAGTCCTCAATTTGTTGTTCTCTCTCAGCTTCCACATTCTGGATGTTCATTGCAAAAACCTTGCAGTCCTTCCTTATACACTTCTTCACTTGTAAGGAGGATATCTGTCCAATAGAAACCTTCTTCGGTATGCCTTGAATATTTATCGAATTCCTTTGGTTATCTGTGCACAAGATTGACTTGTTTAGATAATCAAGCATGACATGGTGATGTTCCAACTAGTCCATGCTGATAAGTACATCGTATGATCTTAAGGGTAAGATATTTATATCTATATTAGCTGGAAACCCATTCAATTTTACCTCACAGTCTCTCAATACTTTTGAAACCTTTTTTATACTAGTGGCTAATTGTACCAGCCATGGTTTCTCATGTTTTAGTTTGTTTAGTTTACACGTTTCAATGATCTTGGGTGATACATAGCATCGACAAGCATCGTGATTGATCAAAATTGAAATAGAAGTGCTTGAAACCTTACCTTCTATTTCAACCATAGTGGCTTGATGGTCTTCTTATTGGCCATCAAGTGCTGGATAGATCCTCAGTGTGCTAGCCATGTATTCTACAGTTGGATCTTCATGTAGATTGTGTAAGACTCCATTAGTCTTGTTTGGACAATCTCTGGCATAGTGGGGTCCTTGGAATCTCCAACAGTTAATTTACAATGGGGCATCCTTAGCTCCTTCGTTTGCTGATGGTCTGTTGGTAAATGGTGTAGGAACATTTGGCTTTTCACATGTCTTGTTGAAGTTCCTATTATCCAGAAAAATTGTTCTTCTATTTTTTGTAAGGCGGTGGTTTAAAACCAATTTTTCAGTTGTTTGAGAAGGTACTAGACCTGTATCGACCTATTTTTATGTTTTCTTGCCATATTTTTTATGCTCATAGCAAATCCTAGCTTTGTGTAAGGTAGTGTCCAAATTGTTTTGCATGTCAAACTTAATTCTCTCTCGAAAATTGGGAGGAAGGCACCCAAAAAACTATTGTATATTCACCTTTTTGTATTTTATGTAAGGCATGTAATGTAATAGATCCAAGAATCTGTTGATAAATTCCCCCATGGTCATGGAGCCCATCCTTAAATGATGAAATTATTTCACCTTCCTATCGAATAATCTCTCAAACATGTATTTCTCGTAAAATATTCTACCAATATTACTCCATTTGATTTGTTTTACTTCATCTTTTTTGGTATGCTTTAGGTCTCTCCACTATCTAGCTACTTTTCCATTTAAATTATAAATGGATAGTCAGGATTTCATCTCACTAGAGTAGTTGTGTACTCAAAATTATTTGCTCATACCTAGGAGCCATTCTCCATCCTTTCCTCGATATTCATCTCTCCTTCATAGGTTGGGGATTTTGTATTTTGAAAGTCTCCTTTGAGGTTGTTATCATTTTTCTACCACTTTCCACTTTTTGTAAAGAGAAAATGAATTATCAATGGAAAGACTATGATAATCTCTTTTTGGAAGCTCACGTGTATGCTCCTTCTCCATCTTCCCTTGGACTGCTGGTCCTTTTTCGATGATAACCTTCCTTACATTTATTATTTGAATAGGTATGCAATCCATGAGGGTTTAATCCTGTCATGTTCCGAAGTAAATCTTCATTGATTGCTTTCTTCTCTTTCTTCTCATTCATGTTATCATCTTTGAATCTTTGTAATCCTACTTGCAGACTCTGTATGGTTTTCATTAGATCATAATTTAATTCCACCACCAATTCTTCTTCCCATGTTGAGGAATTCATATTCCCTTGTTGGCTATTGTCCTCCTCTATATTCATGATCTGGATTGTCCCTTAATCCCGCAATTAAAACATTTAGTAACAAATAATTTTCCTTTAGTTCATAAAATTTCAAATACAGTTTTGAAACGTTTATTTCTAGAACAAATGTTCAGTAGTGCCCATTAGGTCTCTTAGTGTTTGAATGTGGGCTCAGATACCACATTTAATGTCCCTAAAATCCAAAAATAAAAATAAAAAAATCTGTAGGCTAATAAAACTGCTACGATCTTAAGGACATCTTTTTACTGCAGATTAAAAACTTGGATAAAGAACTATGCCTAAGTTCTATTGTTGTTTTCCTTTTTGTGTGTTTCCTATATGATGATGATGTTTACATGTTCCTATACTATATTTCGATACGCTTGTAGTTTATGTAGACGTTTATATCGATTACTAATGATACAGATGTTATGGTGTTCATGTTTTTCTTTGATGTTATGTTACCTAGTTATTATTTATTTATGATGAATACGTTGAATTACCTATGTATGTAAAGGGGTGGAGTGGCGGGATTTTTTCTATCGAGTCACTCAAAAAGGTAAGGGATCCTATGATACTTGGATTACTTAGTTCATTGTGAACTAACAAATTTGTACCTTTCTTACTACAGGTGAATTTTCCTATAAACCTAGGCTTATGAACATGAAGAAAAAGAACCCTAGCATCTACATCTAGTTAGTCCTAAGCACTAAAGGTTTTGTCAAGGAAACTTATAAACCCTACACTCACAACCTTGAGCTCACCACTATAGGAATAAAATGGTTTAAGCCTAAATGTAATATGTATTTTTTTACCCTATGGTATTGAGGGTTTAATTTTTGTGTTGGTTGTATTCTTTTAAACTATATAACATGGAGGATTTATACTATAGTATGCATGTGGAAATCAAAAATATGGAAAGGGGTTAATATTTTGGTGGCGAAACGTATGGAGCCATACTATATGCAAGTGGGTTTTGATTTGATAAATGGTGGAGGCCAAACTAGCGCATTCAATGTGCCATGTGATGGGAAGGCTCAAGCCTTAACCCTGGTGTTAGGGTTTTTCTCCTTACAGGTATTTCATTGTTCCCATATGATTCAACTCTTATAGTTTTATTTGGTTTTAATGTTGCAGTGCATGCTTCTCATGATTGCTTGGTTTTGGTTTTGCACGTTTTGGGGTGGAGAAAGTGCTCTGCAATGTTTTAGCAAGGAATTGGTTCGACTTGTGCAAATACAATTAATCCCATGTGGAAGGGCCTTTACCCATTTTCTTGGTCTTTTACTCGGTTGCAGGGTTTCTATGTTGCAAGGTGGTAGTCAACCACCATGTTGGGTTTTGATAGTGGTTCTAGGGAAATGATGATATTAACGCTTAGGTTATTATCTTGTAGGTTTGTTTTTGGGATTCTCTGCATGTTTGGGTGTTGTGTTTCCTAGATGTGATTGTGTAAACTTTAATGGTTTTGAAATGTATAAAAGTGATGGTAATTTTGGTTAAAAAAAAATTTCGGCTCTACGTTTTGGTATATGCTACGAGGTATGTGATTTTTGTTTGATGTGTTTATAAATTTTGTCAGTTTCATTGCTTTGCAATGGCACTACAACGCCATTATTTCACTATTGTTGTTTGACTGTGGATTTTACCATCGGTGTGTAACCCTTGCTACGATTTATTTAATTGATTTGTCATTTATATGGATGTTGCTTTGTTAATGGATTGATTTGGTTTTAAATCTAGATAAAATACCACTTTTTATTTGATAACAAGGAAAATCCCTTGATTTGTATGGGATTTGGTTTTCCATGTGTGGCTATAATGGCTTAGATAGCGCAACGTGTGTGTTGGGTTTATATTTTTAGTTCTTATCCACACAGGCTTATGGTACTTTGTTTATAGGAATCAATATTGGTTGTAATGTTATATGGTTTTGTTTATTTTTTTAAATATGTATATCGCTCCCAATTGGGTTCTACGTGATTTGATCCTGGGTTGATCGTTGGCTGAGGTTTAATGTTTAATTAATCTTGCAGATATTAATTTGGCATTGTTTAACATTATTGTTCATATTAGTAGAGATAAGTTGAAGCTTATGTGGTTCGATCTTAGGTCGTGATGGTTAATTGACTGTGATTATTTGCTTATCATTTGATTAATGATATGTATAAGTTTTTGGTAGATGAGATATGGTGTTTATGTTAAAAGTTCAACACTCTTTTAGCTAGAGCGTATGGGTTTGGATTTAGTTAACTTTACATTTGATATTCGCTTATTAGTTCTATTTGTAATAGAATAATAATGCTTTGTTTGTTAAATTAATTGTTTACTAATTTTATGTAGATAGGATATATGAAATCTATGTTTACATTTGTTGGCAAATGTAATACGCCCGTACTATGTTAGCTTATGGGTTTGATTTTTGTTTTAAGGGACTCGATCCCTGGTTTAAATGATTTAAGAATATGTATTTAATTTGTTTTTAATATTTGTGTTAATGTTTGAGAAGAGTTCAATTAATGTTTAGTTTAAAGAGTAAACTGAGCTTATTCATCATTAGTTTTACTTAGTTAATTTTTTTAAGCTTTGATTTTTTTTAAATATGACCTTGGTTGTAACGTAGGATTTAGTTTAAGTTTGTCTAGAATCTAGGGTTTGAATCTATGTTACAACTCTAACATAAAATTCTGAACTAGTTACAAATATAAATCTAATAGCAGTTTAACCCTAGAATCTATCTAATAATTTAAAGGATGAGTTTCAATTTAACTAATGAAACAATCCTGAAACATATATTCAAACTGGAAAAAAAATTGCAAACCATTAATCCATAGCATAATAACCATAAATACAACTTGTAACTTAATTAATATAATTGAAAAATGTAGAAACCTCATACCTGCACTATTCAGTTTGTTAATGGGTAAGAACCCTGCACACTTAAACACACAGAATTAATAAAACCCTAGATATTTCTGACCTTAGCTCTGAGAACCGCATAACCTTGGAACTACCATGTTCCTCCCAACCATGACCCGGAACCATTCCTGGTTCTAATCCAGATCTCCCTGAGATGACTCCAACATGCAAGTGATCTAGAACTCCTAAGTGTAAGTCTGCTCTTATTTGGAATATCAAGCTCTTTATAAGAATGCTTGCATTTTTGTAAAATGCTCTCCAAAACTATTATTGCAACAAAATGATTAGATCCCCCAAGCCTTCTCTTGGATTGGATCTTTATAGACAATCTTTTATGAAAGGGCAGTTGGTTTTAAACATTAGTTAGATAAAGAATTCATTACATTCTTGAAAATAATCCTTAATTGATTTATGTGGATTTAATAGTTTTTTTTTTAGCTTATGAACTTTTAATAGTTCCTAATTGAACTTTAGAATAGAATATTTATTTAATCATTTTAGTTAATAATAAATACATAGATTCTTTATTTATTATTTTAGTTATCTTTATTTCCTTATATATATGTATATAATTATTCTTTTATTCATAATATATATAAACTTTACATATTATCTTTAATGTTTAATAATGCATCATATAACATAGTCTCATTTATTTGATGCTTCCCTTAGCTTATGCTATTTCTTTTATCAAGGCCTCAGGTAGGGTTGGTCAACTAAGTTAGGTAAATCTAGATCCTCCTTGCATGTTGGATTACCTCATGTATCATGGTAGTTCATCTAGTTCATGATGAGAAGTATATTTGAAATTTCATTTAATCGACTCAAAATAAGTATGATAGGGGTCAGTGCTATTCACAGTCGTTCTCACTCAACACTCTTAATTTCAGTAACTCCTAGTGCTATTCAAAGCCCAAGATCAACACTAATAATTGGGAATTAAACTTGGTGCGATTTTAGAGCACAAGCTCAACACTAATTTAATGATGTACTTGTATAATACACCTAGGCATACAATTTCCAAGAATCCGATGCTCCATATCTTATGCTCAACATCAATTTGGAATGCTCCAGGGCTTATGCCCAACACTTCCAATCTTAGAAATCATGTGCTCTAGAGCTTATGCTCAATGCAAAGTCTCATAACTCATGTGCTCCAGAGCTTATGCTCAACAGATGTCATAACTCATGTGTTCTAGAGCTTACATTCCACATAAAATCTCATCACTCATGTGCTTCAAGGTTTACGTCCAACACATTGTAGAAATGAATCATCCATTTAGTCTTATGTATAATTCATCACAATAATCATCTTAGTATATGCCACTAGGGTAAATCACATAATAATAAATCCAGTACATCGTGCCACGACAATAATCTTTGTCCATCAGGGTCCACACCCAACATATACAATCATATAAAAGATAATAAAACATATTTATTAGCTTACACCCAATATATCTAACTAATCAACATAAGTCATGTGCAATGGGGCATTACACCCAAAATACAAACATAAACATCGAAGTAACTCATAAGCAATGTGATTGATGCCCATTATAGTTAAGGCCAAAATTCAGGATATTGTAGTAGCGGTTGATCCTGCTAAAATCAAGGCAATACTAGAATGGCCAATACCAAAAGATGTACATGACATTAGATCTTTCATGGGGTTAACATGTTATTACCACGTATTTATAGAAATTTTTCCACGATAGTTGATCCTATAACATCCCTTCAAAAGAAAAGTATTTGATTTACCTGGAGTCAACAATGTCAAGATAGTTTTGATAAATTGAAACACTTATTGACAATGACACCAATATTAAGAATTGTTGATCTAAACAAGGATTTTGTAGTATGCACCAATGCAAGTAAAGATGGTTTAGGCGTGGTTTTAACTTGGGGAGGTCACGTAATCTATTATGAATCCAAAAAATTAAAGGAACATGATAAAAAAATATGTAATACATTACATGCAGTTGGAATCTATTATTCATTCTCTTAAATTTTGGTGGCATTACCTCGTAGGTAAGAAATAATTTTGTTACTAACCGACAACATTGGATGAAAGTACCTAATTGATAAGAAAACATTGAATTCCCGCCAATCCAGATGGATTACATTCTTGAGAGAGTATGACTTCGAAATTAGACACATAAATGGGAAAGAGAACATAGTAGCAGATGCACTAAGTTGACAACAACATGAAATGCATTATGTAATAGTTAGTGCATATGAATCAGAATTTAAAAATATGTTGAAAATGGTGTCTAGTAGATATGATGAGTATAAAGAATTAATGGAAATATGTAAAACCATAATTTTTGGTAGCAAGAATAGCATGTACCATATTGATACAGAAGTATTTTGCATTTCAAAAATCGAATTTATGTACCAAATCAATCTAACATAAAACATATATTTTTCAAGGAATTACACGATAATCCTTATGTAGGACATCCTGTATATCATAAGTTTATAGCATCCTTAAAGAAATATTTTTATTGGCCAAATATGAAGAAAGAAGTTGTTGAATATGTAGCCAGGTGATTCACGTGTCAATGGGTTAAAGGTGTTCATTAACATCTAGTTGGACTATTGCATCCTATACCCATTCTTGAATGAAAATGGGAAATTATAACTATGGATTTTATTTTGGGGTTACTAAGAACAAAGAAACAAAATGACTCTATTATTGTTGTGGTAGATAAGTTCATTAAATCAACACATGTTATACCCTTAAAATCAACTTATAAGGCCATAAACATTGCTGACATATTCATGAAAGATATTTTCAAACTAATGGAATTTTGAAAATCGTTATCATAGATTATGATGCAAAATTTACGTCAAGATTTTGGACATCACTATTTAAATGTATGGATAAAAAATTGAATTTCAATTCAGCCTATCATCTACAAACAGATGGGAAGACCAAAAGAGTGAATCATGTATTAGAAGATATGTTAAGAATGCATGTGATAAAACAACCAAGTAAATGGAGGATTATATCCATTTAGTGGAATTTGGTATAACAATAATTATCAGACATCTCTCAAGATGAGTCCTTTTGAAGTGTTGTATGGAAGGAGATATAAAGTACCATTGAGATGGAGAAATATTGAAGATAGGATGGTTTTAGGACGAGATATGTTAGCAAAAATGGAAACAATGGTACGAAAAATAAAAAATAATATAAAAACAACACAAGATAAGAAAAAAAGTTATGCATACCGGAAGAGAACAACTAAAGAGTACCAAGTTGGTGAACATGTGTTCATGAGGGTGAAACCGAAGAAAAGCAAGCTAAGAGCAGGACTCGCTACAAAAATTGCACCTAGATATGTGGGACCTTTTTAAAATTTCACTAGAATAGGGCCTATAGCTTATGAATTGGCCTTACCTCCTTACATAAGAACTGATGATGTTTTCCATATTTATTTATTAAAAAAATATGTGGATGATCAATCTCATATTGTTAATTGGAATAATGTACATGTGGAACAGGAAGGATAATTTCGCACGGAACCAATGTGCATTTTTGATAAGAGAGAAACGGAGCTTCGGAAGCATACCGTTGTAGAAGTTAAAGTACAATGGAAACATTATACACCAGAAGAGGCTACCTAGGAAAGAGAAGAGATTATGAGACAAAATTTTCTTGTTTTATTTCAAGATTTTGAAAAGACTAATTAAGCACCAAGGACGATGCAAATTTTTTAGGAGGGGAGGATTGTAATACCACCTCGTAGCATTTTCAGTTTTAGTAATTTTATTTAATGTGTAATTGGAACAAGTAATTTAATTTTTATACAAACATAATTCTGAATGTGAGAGTTTAAACAGTCATGCAATTAATTGACATAAAATTGAGTTTAGAGCATTAACTAAATCATCATCCTACTTTATGAAGACAAGTGGCTAGTAATAAAGGGAGTTAGTTGTTTTGCTATTAAAAATGTCCTAGGTAAAGAGAAGAGGGCATGCAAGAGAAAAATAAAAATTAAAAGGAAAGAAAGGGAGCTACCAGAGATAACCACAGGTGAAGGCCCTAAATTTAATTTTAGTACAATAGAACAGGGACTCCAAAGAACATCTAAGAGATTTTATGCTATGTACTTGAACCATAAGTGAGAAAATAAGTTTTCTAGGTTCTCACATAAATAAATCTCTTTAATAATTATTGGTGGAAACTTGGGGCTGAAGGGAGGGAGTTGTAAAGTCAAGGTTTGGGGAAAGGGGGTGGAACTCTGTAGGATTCAACGATTTGAATTTCTTAAGGTCGAGGGTGCATGTCTTTAAACCTCTCCTTTTCAGAATTGAACAGATATGGAATCTAGAAACCTAAACGCTAGTTTGTTTTAATTTTTTTGTACAGATTATTTGATCTACATTAGTTTCTTTTTATAATTGATAATACACTAGACTTATTCTTATTTCTTATTTGAAACATAAGCCTTGTGGAGAAAATGTTAATACAGGGTAAACAATTTTTAGTATTATTGTTATCATTATTTTTATTGTGAATATGGGGTAAGGAAAGATTCTATCTCTCATAAATAAATAGTTAATTTATTACCGATTGCATTCGAATAAACCCAAATTTGTCGACCGAGGCTTATAAACCCAAAACTCTAGGTTTGGTCAACCGTTGTTTTTTTCATTTGGTTAAATAGAAAATATAGGGTCTAAACTTTTAATAAATAAAATATAGAGACGGTATGGTGAAAGGAAGTATTCAACAAGCTCTATACAAAACAAACAAAAAATTGTTTAGAAAATTCATTGGTTGCAGCTACCTCAGTTACCATTAAATTCACAATAATGATGTTCTTATATATCAAACAATTCTTTGATGGAACAATCTTCTACCTGAAGGACTTCTTAAATTTATGACGGTTTGCCAACAACAAAACCCACATAACAAAACATAAAGGAAAAACCACAACTTCATTACTCCATTACATATATTATATCGTAAGAGAAAAACTTCGAAACCTAAATGATGTCAAGAATAAGATTCATATAATAAAATTCAAGGACCACCTTTTCTAAAGGTTTTAAAAGGAAAACTAAAATCCCATCTAATAATTTAGATAACCAATTTGAGCGACGGTGATGAGCCAGAAAACCTGCTTGTAACTATTTTTCTCAAGGACCAATTGTGATATTGAACCTCTATATTTTTTTCATCTCACTGTTTGCTACGATCAAAACTGAGAGGCATTAAACAAGGACTTACGGTCTTGATTACCAGAAACGACTTAATAAAAGACTTTTCTCCAAATGTATTACTCTCTTCATAAGAAAACTTTAATGGCTAAAATTTGCTTGATAATATCCAACTCTTAAACTATAAAATAATTACGAAGGTTGTATCCCACAAAGAGGGTTTCCATTCCTTACCTGGATTTTGAACTTGCGTTTTTCCAATGATGTGAATGCAACCGACCGATATGTGAGTGAAAATGACTCTAATGTTCTCTGCACAAAATTCTTGAGGTTGACTATAATGATTTACAATGCTGAGGCTTGGTCGAACAGGAAGAAAGATGGATGCAAACCAAAACACTAAAAGCATTCGTGTATTGAGCTATATTACTGAACTAGATGAGGTTAGTGCTATGTGAGTTGAGCAATGTCCAAAGTCTATGGAGCTCAAGAATATGGTAAAATCCAGTAATCAAGAAGAGTAAAATCCTTTAATGTCCATCTTAAAAGAACTTTTGATGCCTGCTATAATCCACACTTTACCTTGAAACCTTATACTCTTAACTGAATCTTGCAAGTCAATAACCGAGTTTCATTTCTGGGTTAAAACATTCTTTCCATGGATGTAGGTATAATCCAGCTGAAAATAAAAAATACGGGCCTCCCTCCATGATTCTATCTATGTCTTCTTGGTTGGAAAAGATGATATTAAAGAAATCCTTAGATCCCAGTTGCAAATCATAATGGCTAAAGGGTTCCACACATTGTTTATCCATTTAACCAGATCTTTCTCCTTTGGCCAGATCCTCACAAATTTCCCGATGAGGGCCTTCTCCTTCAAAAGTTCAATCTTACCTCTAAACGTCTTAGATCTCATTTGGATCACTGGTATAGTGGAGGCTTTCAGCAAACAACCCCCTAGGCCATACTTCTTTCCTCACTCGATGTCTTCCTACCTCCCACCACCATCCTACCTCCCGCTTCCTTTTCCGTCTTCCTCCTCCATCGAGTCGAGACCTGAAGGTCTCATGGCCTCCATGAAACTCCTCAAGGTGCCCGAAGACCCACCTGATCAACTGCTTGTGCACAGACCCATGCAGCCTAGCCGCCTTCCGCTTGGCCTAAACACCTAACCCTAGAATCTGCCTCCCTCTAGATCGCTATCGCACCGTTGAAATGAAGGAGACTTTTTCAAGATTGATCTAGTATTTTAGCACAACTATCATTATTTTTATTGTAGAGGAATTTGATTTTTTCTCCTATATAAGAGAGCTCACCTCTCATTGTCACTTCACAAGTCAACCCCTGAGTTAAAATAGATAATATTTACCTTTTGCTTGTGGGTAAGAAATTTTTTGTCAGACAATGTTTTGTTTTACCTGAGAATTTAGATTTCCTTTACCATAAGTATGATTGACTTTGTATAAAAACATTTTTTTTGTTGCATTAGGTTCGTTACACCAGGAATCCTTGTAATTGAAGGAAAAAACACTTCAATGCTAGCCACTTTTCCTTCTTCGTGTAACAATGTTTAGTTACATTCTTTTATAAATTGAGTAAAGGGTGTCATCCCTCTTGTCATCATAAATATATTTACTATATTGAATGCTATTATAATCATTTGGAGGAGAAGAGAAGTGACTCTATCTTAGCCTCATTATTGATATTCATATTACTTGCAATGGAGCATAACCCAATGCACTTTTGTGTAATGTCATGTGTGCTCGAGAGAAAGGGTGTATCTCTTTGTGGAGGTGTCTTCCCATTGTTTTTTGCTACAATGCATGTTTGGGAGAGGAGGAGTCTCTCCATGATGGAGACTATACTTCAATGTGTTTGTTGAGATTTATGAGGGAGGTGTCCCTCTATGCAGGCTCATGCCATTAATATGGTCATGGGGTCTACTAGAGAGAGGCACAAGCCTCCTCCATAATTTCACATAGTTTACGAATGAGGTGAGAGAGGCGTGAGCCTCCTCATAAATGTATACTATTTATATTTTTCTCTCTCAAAAGAATGGGGGCACAATAGAGTGTAGACCCTCATATTGACTATACATTTACTGCAAACAATAAGTTGTGGGTTCAGAGTTATTAATACCTTTGTAAAAGTAAAGAGGTGCAGTCCCTTGTGTGTATGATATAATTGTTATAAGAAGATAAGAGTAATACTCACTTTCTTGAACTAGTTGTTTGTTTTGGTTCATATCTAGAAATGTGTATCTTTGTACAATTTTTCAATTACCTTCATGAGAATGTTGGTGACAACACGGTCCAATTTATTCATTCTATTTTTTTTTCTAATTTTGATGGAAGGGGAAATCCCTTTTGATTGATAGTCCTTGGATTGTATGTTAATTTAGTTATAATGGTGGTCATGGACTCAACCCTTTCTATTTTGTTTCTTTTGTATTCATTGCTTATTACTGCAGAAGAAGAGAGTAGTCCTCAAGAGTCTCTATTGTTCTATATACAAGGTGTAATCTTCTCTTAGAATTATTTGGCCATAATAATGCTTGGAAATTATATCACTATAGATTATATTTTATTGTTTAGAGATAAAATATATACAAAAAAATATTGGCTGAAGTCAATATGCTACTATAAAAATTTATTGACTTTAGGGTGTATCTTGGTTAAAAAATTATCAGTATACTAAGTGTGTAAATCTTGAAGAAGTTTTCTATCGCCTTAGTGGAATCATGACCAACACAATCCTAAATTAAGATGGAGCACATTCCTTGAGTCTAAACTTAAAAATGAATGAATGCTTTATATATGTATAGTGGAAGAAGGGCATAACCTAACACCATGAATCATAACGTTTGAAACTTCATCTTTTATTTATTGAGGAGTCTAAATTTATGGCCAATGACTATGTGTATATATAATATTTTAATTAAAAGATGATGGAAGCTTAGTAAGTTTAAATTTGTAGTCTTTTATAATCTTCACTCGAATAGTTAAATTAGTTAAAATGAAGAGATTTTGAATTATTTTATAAGGTAATGTCCATGTTTTAAATGGAATGCCTTATACTAAGGATAAATAATAATTTGTAAGTGTTCTCTGTGAAAGAATCTTTGTAGAAACACGAAAGTATATTGTGAAATTGTAACCCCCTTTTATTGGATAAGATAATAAAAAGACAAACAAATTTTGGTGGATGTAGCCCCATGGATGGGGTGAACCACGTATATTTGTGTCTCTCTTGTGTTTATATCTTATATGTTTTATTTCTAAAAAATTCCCTAAGTTAATGATTTCCAAATCCTGAATGAGCTTTGGACATGATGTCTATATGCATATATGATACGAATTGGTACACAAGAGGCATAAGGTTATCGTTAATGATTGCTGGTTAATAGGTTTTACTCATTATGGATATGCGTTGGTATTTTGTTTCATGAACTATATTTACATAACAAGCATTTGGTTAAGTATGTATTATGTGGACATATGCTTGAAAAATTAAATGATCCCTTGTTTAAATATTTTGATCTAAAGGTAAATATTCAATAGCTTGTAAGATATTACGGTATTAGATTATTGTAAAGCACTGTTAATACTTTCAACAAATAAAAGATGATGGATGTTCAGAAGAGTTAAGACATTACTTAAGGTAGGGAATAAATGAAGTGGGTTATGTCATTACCCTTAGTAGAGTAAATGAACTAAGAGAAGCTAATCCAATTTTGTGTGAATGATGAGAATTATATTATTGATTTTTTAAAGGTATATTAGTAGTTTGGTCTATTAGACTAAAAACCCTAATATGCATATGAATGTAAAGATGTACTCTATTAATAATAAATGATAATCGTTAATACTAATCCTTTTGGGTACATGGAAGATGGTTAAGGAATAATGTTTATACCCCATTTTAATGTAAATGGTAAATTAGAAGTTGGGTTAGTTACAAATTCTTCTACAATGATATAGTCATCCTCAAAGGAATTGAGAAATCACTTATTACCGAATTTTGGAAAACATTAGGACATGCAAATTAAGGTAACTTCTTGAAGAGGAAAGATAAAGGGTTCTTCAATGGGGAGATAATGCAGCGACTTTTTCAATGCTGTATTTTAAAAATATATTTATAATTTTATATAATTCGTTTACATATTTATAATTATGTAATTCATTTTTTAAACTTAAAATAATGCATATGTTGATACCGATGTTAAGAGCAAAGCATGATTTCAAGCAATAATGTTTGGTATCATAGTATTTTTGGTGTAAAGATCATAGGTATATTGACAAATGTTGTTTAAGTATCACATAGAATCATATGTTTAGCAAGTTGAATTGAGTAATATTTTTGAAATGTAGAAATTAATGTAGTTTTGAAAAAAAACTATTAAATAAATCATTAAAAAGTTAGATGTACAATCCAAAAGAAATACTTCAAATTTGCACATTCGTAAAGTTTTTCTTCCATATTTAATTTTTAATTGTAAAAAAAAATCCCGGATCCTATTAAAATAAATTTAAATTAATATTTTATTTGAAATTGTTTGATACTAATATTTTATTTGAAATATATCATTGTGATTAGCAAAAAGATACATAGTAGTTCATAACAATAATAATAAAAAAGGAATTAAATGGTATATGTAGATCCGGTCGAGATAGTGACTCTTGAAAAAAGGGAATTGATTTGGATATGAAATTGGGGGATTATGGGAGCAACCACGTTGGATTGGATGGTGGGTCGACAAGCTTATTATTGGATATTATGTCCAGCCATACTTTGATGGATAAAGGAAGAAGCAATTAGTCAATTACGGGACAGCTAGAGACCCAAGTAGACAAGACCTCTGGACCTTACATTCTTTTTTTTCCTTCCCCTCCTTTGTCGAGAAAGAGCTACACCCAGTTGCTCCCAAGAAACATTTGTTCCAAGGAGATAACAACCCTTCTCTCAACAAAATAACTAGTTAATTGGGTTGGAAAGGTCACTTTTCTGCCTGCCACAGCTATGAACAACCCTTATTAGCCCCTTATCAGCAAGACCGGATCACTTCATCCCCCACCTTAAACTTACTTAAGTGTTTCTTTACTTACTACCTATCTCTCTTTAAAGCTATACATTTTAGCCCTATATCACTCCATTTAATCCCCACCATGCCCAAAGTGTCCATCTAGCAACATGGGAGGTCTCGAAACATACAGATAGTTGTTCATAACAATAATAATAATAAAGAAATTAAATGATATAAGACATATAAATTAGAATAAATTGGACCACTAATTCTAATGCAAGAGCAAATAAACTAAATTATGCTTTTACTAAAAAGAAAAGATACTTTGTTAGTGTAATGACACAGTTGTTCATAAAAACTATATAAAAAATGGCTAATTCTTCATTGGTGATGTTTATCCAAAAATAGAGAACATAATATAATCTATATTATAAAAATTAAAAATACACATTGTTTATTGTTCATTCGTAAACAATAAACCATGTATATTGAGTTAAAAGTACAGGTTATTACTACGTAAACAATAAACCATGTATATTGAGTTAAACTATAGGTTATTACTACGGTTTATCATGAAAGTAAAGATAATTTAATAAATAATATGTGTTATATTTAATATTTTTATTACAAATTATAATAATTTAAAATACACATTGTTTATTGTTCATTCATAAACAATAAACCATGTATATTGAGTTAAAGTATAGGTTATTACTGCGGTTTATCATGAAAGTAAAGCCGATTTTAGTAATTTAATAAATAATATGTTTTATATTTAATATTTTTATTATAAATTAATATTATAATATTAGTATAAATTTATTGTAACTTTAATCTTCTAAAATTTTAGATGCAACAAATTTTTTGAGGTGTAAAGTTAAAAGTGTGAATTTGTAGTTATATAAATCTCTCCTATGTAGTTTACTTCATATCTAAATCTTTAGTATGAGTTTTAATATGTATCTTCCAAATATATAGAAAAAAGTCTGCACTCTTTTGGTGATTATTACATGTTAAACTTATAATTAGGGTGAGTGCAAGCTAATGAGGGTCACTTTTGGCACATTAGATGTAATAGAAAATTGAAAATCAAGCATCCATCAATTTAATTGTATTTTTTGAGATACTTACACAAAATATGTTGCTTTAAGTAAAAAAGATTAAATGTAGGAAATTGAATCACATTTCCAAATATATAAGTTTTATGTATTGAAAAATTTTAGAACTATGTCAAGTTTCATTTTTTCTAATAGACACTTTTTTATTTTTTAAGCAAATGATAAGATATATATTTTTGTGGGTGCAACCTTTGAAGGCCTAAATGATCGTTTCCCGATACAAAAATTTGCAGGCACGTAGAAAACATATAGCATTAGTGGTGAGCTATTTTTTGAAAATAAAATTAGCATTTAAAAAAAAAAAATTATCTAAGTGATCTTTCCTCAAAAGTGGTTGTCAGTATCTTCTAGTGCACCATATAATTTCTTTTTAAAATGATTAATAATTGAAATCGTTATGGAAAAAACACTAACAACATTTTTTTGAGTTAAGAAGCTACTACACAATAGAATTTGAAAAAAAATAGGAAAATATAATATTTTTTAATAAAAATTACTTATTTAGAATCTGCAAAAAAAAATGCTATTTATGATTAATATTTCGTCAAAAATGATTATGTGTAGCATACCATAATGAGTGTCTAAACAATGGCTTCTTCAGAAACTGGAAGAAATGCCCAATTAGCTATGGTTTTTCATATACCATAGCACAAGTTTGGTATTACTAAAGAAAACTCCAAACCATACACATAGGACTATTGGTGATATGCGAGCAAGTGAATTGCCATGTTTAACTTCAAATTGCATTTCTCGCCCTTATAGAATTAGAAAATGAGTGTGCATTGTAGAACTACCAAATGCATGTGCATTTAGAACTACAAAAAATATGTGTTATAGAACTACAAAACATTCGTGTGTTATGTAGTTCTATAACGCGTGCATGTTCTATAAAGAAAAATATATATCACTATATGCAAGCCATCAAACACGTTAATAGTTGAGAGGGGTGTGGAAAAGTCAAGGGCCTAGGAGGATGTTGGAAATTCAAGTGGGGATGGTTAATAGTTGAGAGGGGGTGTGGAAGGGTCAAGGTCCTAGAAGGATGTTGGAAGTTCATGTGCAGATGGTTAATAGTTGAGAGGGGGTGGAGAAAGGTCAAGGGCCTAGGACGATGTTGGAAGTTCAAGTGGGGATGGCTAATAGTTGAGAGGGGGTGGAGAAGGGTCAAGATCCTAGGAGGATGTTGTAAGTTTGAGTTAGCATGGTTAATAATTGAGAGGGGGTGGGGAAGGGTTAAGGTCCTAGGAGGATGTTGTAAATTCAAGTGGAAAAAGATGACTGCAATGGGGATATGATGGGGTTACAAGGGTGAAGGGGAGTGGGGATTCAGAGCATTATTCAGGGGAGAAGAGATGTTGAGGACATATAGGGTTAGAAGCAGTACACAAGACTTGAGTGGAGAAGGGGGATAAGTTGGAGGGGATGAAGTGGGTGATGGTTTGATGAGAGAGGGGATTGGTGAATGGAAAGGTGGATATGGAGTATTAGAGGAGGAATAGAGAGTGTTGAAGGAGAGAGGCGAAGTAGGGGTAAATTGAAGAGAGGGAAATGAGATGTGATAAAATAGAGAATACGGGTCATAATGAGGTAGGAGGTTGAGGAGAAGGGATAAGTTGAAAACATAGAGTAAGGGGAGAGAAAGAGGAGGGGGAGTGAGGGAAGGATGGATATAAAGTGAAGGAAAGAGATAGCGATGGAGGGATAGAAGATGTGTGTGTGTGTGAGGGGGGGAGATAGACACATGGAGAGAAAGGGGGCATGGACACACATGTAGAGAGAGAGAGAGAGAGAGAGAGAGAGAGATGGTGTCACACATAGAGGGTGGAAGGTTAAGCGATGGAGAGAGAGGGAGGTTGTGAGAAAGAGAAACATAGAGATGGAGGGTGAAAAGAGATAGGGAGGGAGTGATACAAGTTGAGACAGAGAGAGGATAGGGTAGAGGGATAATGGGACAGAGGGATGGTAATTAATGGAGAAGGGAGGGAGATATTCATAGAGGGAGGAATAGTGAGAGAGGTAAATAGAAGGTGGAGAGAGATGGAGAGACAAAGGGAGTTTGTGAAAGAGGGGGCACACACACAGATAGAGAGAGAGAGCGATTATGTGGGAGAGAGTGGGATGGGTGAACAACAAAGGGAGAGGGGAAGGGGTGATAAATAAAGAGAGAGTGATGGAGGGAAGAAAAATGAGGGAGGTATAGAGAAGGTGGAGAGAGGTTATGAGATATGGGAAGTGAGGGAGGGACACACACAAACATATAGAGATAGAGAGGGAGGGAGGAGACACACACACACACATAGATTGTGTGGGAGAGAGGGAGGGAATGGTGAGCGGAAAAGACAAGGGGGGGAGGGGTGAATGATAGAGAGAGTGAAGTGGAGGGAGGGATATTGAGGGAGGTATATAAAAGGTGGAGAGATTCTATTGGAGAGGGGGGTGAGGGAGTGAAACACACACACACACACACACATAGATAGATAGAGAGAAGGGGGAGGGACACACACAGACACACACATGCATACATAGAGAGAGAGAGAGAGAGAGAGAGAGAGAGAGAGAGAGATTGTGTGCAAGAGAGAGGGGGAGGGGTGAGAAACAACCAAGAGAGAGGAGAGGGGAGAAATAGAGAGATTGATGTAGGGAGGGATGGTGAGGGAGGTATAAAGAAGGTGGAGAGAGTTTATGAGAGATGGGGAGCGAGGGAGGGACACACACACACATAAAGATAGATAGATAGAGAGAGAGAGAGGTAGGTTGTGAAAGAGATTGGGGGAAAGGAACACACGCACACACATAGAGATGGAGAGGGACAAAAATACAAAGGAAGGGAGGGCCAGTGAGTAAGGCATAGAGGGATAGTACAAGTAAGGTACATGCATAGCCACAGATTCCAAAAATATTATATGGGATCAAGTCTTGGATTTCCTCTCTTGACCATGTTGAGGCCTTACTACCCATATCTAATGCTCATAACCTTTTAAATGAATGTGCATATTTTTTTGGAGACCAAGCATACCTTTAGTAGGTCATATGTGGTGCTTCAAGGAATTGTTCATTAACATCCAAGTGCCTCAAATATTCCATTATAACCTAAGGCATGAGCATATTCCATCAATAATGTCTCGGAGGTCCCATACTTGCTGCTCAAAACCACTTATTCCACCAAGATCCTTATTTATAGCCCGAATGTACCTATGAGATTCCATGTGTGATTTTTTAAGACATTCTTCCTATCCCTATATGCCTAGAATCTTTATTTATGTCTTATGGCCATAGTTTCCTCCCATGACCATGTACATGGCCTTGAGATGCATTCATAGTGCTCAACAAATGATGATGGCATGCATATCCCTTTTAAGATTCAAAGGATTCAATTTCAACGTCATGTGTGGTGGTTGGAGGCATCAATTTTGGCCCTAGATGGTTAACAACTTCCTTTAAGGCCTAAGGACCAAGTGTACCCCCCCCCCCCACCCATGTCAAGGGGCCTAACATCTGTACTTAGTGCTAAAAATGTTCTAATGGCACTAGTATCCCCATTTCAAGGTAAATGATACCATGAAAGGACCTATTGAGGTTGTTCAACACATCATTCTTGTATCTAGATGCCTAGAAGCATATTCTAGCGGCTAAGGTCTAGGTTTCCTCCCCTTATTATGTCTAAGGTCCCAAGACAAATACATAGTACTTAGAAACCCCTAATGGTTCCCATATCCCCATTTAAATCAAAACTATCAACTTGAGAGGTCGTCTATGGTGATTCAAGGTGTTGTTCATGGACATTAAGCCATAAAATTTGGTTTACAACCTAAAATTAAAGCTTTATGTAACAACCATTATTAACACCTTATCCTCCATATCTAATGCTAAAAAATTCATAATCATGGCCATATCTGAACTTAAAGGTTGAGGATACGCTTAAGATGTCATATGTGTTTGTTCGAGGTGTTGTTCTTGGTCAGGTATATGTCTATAGGGTTCTTTTAAGGCCTAAGGACTAGGTTTACTCCCTCAACCATGTCTACGGATATGTTCCTAGTGCTAAGACAATTCTATTGCACTGCATATTCTCTCTTAGATGCAAAATATTAGATACGGAGGTCCTATGTGTAGGTTCGATGCCTTGTTCTTGGACCTCAAGCCTTAAAGACTGCCTTTAGGGCTTAAAAGTCTTGAGTTTACTCCCCTAAGCATGGTCAAGAGACTATGACCTATACTTAGTTCTTAAATCCTCCTGATGGTGTCCATATTACAACACAAAGAAAAATTATGCTCTTGGGAGGTTAGGCATGGTTGTTTGAGATGTTGTTCTTGATGATGCTAAAATATTACTATAGTTCCTAAGTATTGATGATGCAAACTATTGTTTTTATTTATTTCTCTAGCTATACACCAAAATATTTTTTCTTCCTTCTCCATAACGTGTGTGCATTTTGCTTCTCAATAACGTGTGTGCGTTTGCTTCTCCATAATGCACCCATGTTTTGTAACTATAAAACAAATTTGTGTTTTGTAGCTATAAAACGCGTGCACGTTTTCCGTAGCCTAACCTACGTGTCAAATGACATGTCAAGCTCGAGCTTAACCAAACCAAGCATTACATAACGCCAACACGTTGTATTTTTGTGTATCGCTAACATATTTCCTAAAAGTATGATTTCATCTAAACTTGTCCCTTATCTTCTTACACACCAAAGAATATTTCTATATCATATCATCCTAAAGTATAACATCTTTATAATTATAATATCTATCTTCTTAATGGTAAATTAAAAATTAAAATAAACATTTTAAAATTTATATTTACTTTATATTTATATTTATATTTATATTTATATATATATATATAATACAACCTTTTTAATTTATAATTTTCATAATGATTTCCAAGTTTTTAACCACTACTCACAAATACCACGAACCCTATTCTCCATATAAGTATTTTGTCCTTTTCTAATTTTACCTTTAAAAAGCACCGGTCATAAGATTATTGTATTTTTCTAATATTACTTTCTAAAATATGTTTTTATAAAAAGTATTATTTGGTAGAACCTATTCTTGGTTTTCCTAATAGCAAAAGAAAATAAAAGAGTGTCTATCTTTTAAGAGATTCTCTTTATTACAATAGCAAAAAAAAAATGGTGTCAGGGATGGAATTTGACGGGTAAATGCCCGTCATGGGTCAATTTACCTGTCAAATACGGGTAAAATTAGACCGTCAAAATCTAGCTTAGAATACAGAAAACGTTTTAAGATTTTAAGTGTTTCCGGCAATTTTGAAATTCCAAAATAGGACAACATCAACATTAATTTCCACGAATTCATAAGTGACGCTGACAATAACACATTGCATTATTATCGAACTCCTCAATATTATATCGAGAAAGCTATAAAAGTAGTTACTATAATTTAATTCATAAAAATATAAGTTTTTTTAAAATTATAGATGAGAGAAAATTTCAAAAAATCAATTTCAATTACCTGCAATGTAATAACTGAAAATTTGTAATGATAAAAAAAATGGAAAATTAAATGTATTACACATAGGATTGATTAAATAATTAAGAAATAAAGATAAAAGTCGTCGTTAGGTTTATGGTAAAGGTAATTGACTTAAAAGGTAAAGGTAATTGGCGTAAAAGTAAAAATAAAGATTAACATAGAATTGAACAATAAAAATAATAATTAAAGTAAAATATGTAGAATATATATAAATGATGATATTCCAATTTTTCAAATTGAGTAAAAATGTTAAATTTATCATTTAATAAAGATAATTTCTTAAAAGATAGACAGCCAGGCTTCAAATTTGAAGCCTTCAGAGCCCGTCAAGCACCAATTTACACGTCGTAGAAGACCTTTGTAAATTTTACACTGCAAAAAAAATTAAATTTTTTAGCAAGTCCGTCAATAATGAAACTATTAATTATTGAGTAAACTTGCAAAGAAGGGCACCACTAGAATTTTCCCGTTTAATAGTTTTTGGTGAAACTAGAAAGGCATGGTGTGCAGTCTTGATACTAGATTAGTTATTGGCCGTAACATGCAGTAAGTTGTAACTCTGTTTCAAGTTTGGGAAGTTGTAACTCTGGGTAAAAATTATATTATATGCAGCAGAGTAATAAATGTTGCCACCGCCGCACTGTAAGTTGTTGGATCTCAATCTATTTAAGATCTAATGGTCTACAAGGTAACTGTCACAGCATTTATTATTTTGTTGTATGTTGAATATTGTTCTCCATAACTCTGTTTTAAGTTTGACGGGTTAAATGGTAAACATTAAGAGATTTCCCATTATTCTTGTTTTAAAAAGTCATTTAAAACTGTTTTAATTAAAAAAGATAATATATAATTATTAATTACTATTCACACAAATTAAAAATTAAGGTAGCAAGTAGTAGGTTCACGAATCACAAATCATCATTATCCTGGTCAATAAATATTAATGAACTATGTTAATTGTGTTTTTATTTTTAAGAATATTTAGTTATTTGTTGATTCTTTTTAATGTCATTTCACGAGTCACTTAGCCACGTTGCACGCAGGCATGACTGGCGAGTTGCAGCAAGCTAGCAATGGTAGCATTAAAGGCAGGCACCACTGGCGAGTTTCAGGAAGCTAGCAATGATAGCGGGTAGCATTAATGCCTTAGTTGTTTAATGGCAGATTTCATTAAGAAAGCTAGTTGGCTCATTTGTGTTGGCACTTGGCTCATAATTCTGCATTTTGGGGGCAAATTCCATAGTCTGGAAGAGTGAAACTTATGTAATCTTGTGTAGCAAAGGCTCCCCGGCCAGTTCTGGGTTTTCTTTGCCAATCCTATGGCTCCGGTTACCTTCACTGTGTTTTCCTGTATCAAGCAACTCATGCGGATTGCCCTATGTTTTTGTGTTGAATCTGTTCAAAGAGAGCCCATCCACTACCTAGCCATTCCAATTTGCAATTGGCAGCTCGAAACTGCCCCGAATAAACCAATTTACAATGTGGTTTATTGTTACCAATTTGCAGCTTGGTTTATCGTTAATAAGTGGAGCAAGATGAGAGCTAGCTGAGACTTTGGAGCCTGGGATCACTTGGATGGTTTGTAGAAAGTTTTTGGTTTATTTATGGCTAAGTGAAGCAAGGACCGACGATTTTGCGAAGCAAAAAAATGAAGCCTGATTGCTATTTGGTTATCGTGCATTTACAGGTATGCACAATATTTTATCCATCTAATCCTTTAAAGTTTAGAGATGGGTTGCTTAATATGAACTTAGCGGGTAGTTGTCTTGAGCTCTGCAGAGTCGTTGATCCAATGTCTATCTCGATTCTCCATGGAAGGTTACACTGTTCTCTATACTCCGTGGAAGGTTACATTGTTCTAGAATAGAAAGTTGTGAGGTGGAATGTGGAATCGTAGGGTCAAGGGTTTTGGTCGAATAAAGGTGGAGGTAGCTCTAGGGGTAGAGTTCCTTTAGTGGTGGCACTGGTGGGTGAAGATCATCGTGTAGAACATAAGCTACAACCATATCTTACAAATTTTCATTTTTAAAATATTGGGTTCCTTACACTTATTATATAATTTTTCTGTACTATAAATTTCACAATATAAATGGTTTCCAATTATAGAAAACCGAGTTATGTATGAAAGTTAGCCCATTATTTTTCATGGCTACTTGTAAGCAAAACCCTAGTCTAGAAGTTTATTGGGTGTAAGATGAGTTTGGATAGTAATAATTATGAATGGTTGGATTATGGATACAAACAGTTTGGGCCCCATTGTTGGGATAAGGCCCGCATCCCGACCTTACCTTCCATCTCCTTGCAAAGGGTTGGAACTTGGAAGTTCCATTCTTGCAAGATAATCCTCTGCAGAAACAGATGTTTTCTTTAGAGTTTTCCCGGAGAGTTGTTCCCACTTTGTCACAAGCTCCTTCTGAGAAAGTATATTTTGGGATAGCCTGATATATACAGTCTTGTTCAGAGTGCCCTAAATCTTGTAGAAATGGCCTGATATTTGTTAGCAAGCCCATCAATAATCTTGTAAGAAAAACCCTAGATGAAAAGTCCATAAATTTTGTAGTGAACTCGGTCAAAATTATTATTTTTTATCTTAATAGAGACGGTTGGATAGAATTTGGTTGGAAGCATCTAGAAATGATGTTTGACAGAATAAATTACATTAAAATTCTTCAACCCTGACAGAGAGGAGACTTTTTAAATTTCTTCAACCATCACAGAGAGGAGACTTTAATAAAATAATCTGGGACACGACTGCTTGAGATCACATGTTCATTAACTTGATTATTTTTTTTAGAGAAGTTCAAAATAATTTTCCTTGAATTATTGAATTTGATTAAAATTACTTGAAACAATCATCTACCATAACTTATTTAGCCATTGGCTTCGGGTTTATTGGTTGACATGGAGCATTGTGGACTCGAATTTGAATCTCAATATCACTGTAATCCGTGTTAATTATGTGAATGAGTGGGTGATTTTAACACCCAAGAGAAGGTCACAACAAAGCGTTCTGGTATATGGCAACATTGGATTGTACTTCTTCTACTCGGGTTTGGCTAGGCTGAATTTGATGGTATTACTGCAAATATTTTGATTGAAACCAAGAATATGATGGTTTGGCTAAGTTGATTTTGACAAACCATGAATTTGATGGTATTCTAGGAGACATTTTGATTTTAAAAGGTGGAATATAATGGTAGTCTGTTCAAATGTGTCATGAATTTAACAAGATCTAGGCTTTTCCTGTAGACACTCCATTCATTTCAGGATTCCAACTCATTTCAGGATCTTGAAAATAGGTAAAAACTTGGAGATTTACCTAAACCTCTATGTAGTAAAACTCTAATTCTAAGATTCATGATAAAACATGCATACTCAAAATCTGGTCAAAGTTTTATGTAAAAGTGGTGATTTCCTTGAATCGCTAAAATTGATATTATCACCTTAATCAGGTCAAAGATGGATATTATAACCTTAATGGGGTCAAACTTTTGTGTGAAAGTGGTGGTTTCTTTGATTGTTGATTCTGGTTATTTCCTCTTACCTAGTGATGGCATTGATTGTATTCCACTTAATGGGGATGGATGGAAATCCATAATCAATAGAAATATAGTTAGATAGTAAATTTATTTACTAGAAATCTATTTAAGTTAAGATAGTATATTTAGTCTCTTCCTAAGTTAAATACGAGATCTAACCTATGCTTTCGAAGTTTACTACACGATTGACTCAATTAACAATGCTTGCTGAGTGACCTCCAGGTTTGATACACACTGATTCAATGAACATTTTTTACTTAGTGACCTTGTAGGTTCCTCCAGGTGAGGTGATTTAGATACTGTGTTTACATATTGAGCTTGTAGGTTCCTTAGGTGAGGTGATTTAGGTTTTCAACTTGAGAAAAGTTGATAGGTTGTTAGATATTATCTTATATTTTGGATTTGCTTCGCAAGATCAACAAGTGTACAGCAAGGATTCTTTCATTGTCCTCTTATCTTGTTATGCTTAATAAATGTATCTTGATTAAGATTTAAATAAACTTCACTTAAAGAGTGGATAAAGAAATAGATAACAAATTTGTTTTTGTTTTTTCATATCATTTTTTTTATAGTATTTGTTTTGTGCTTATATTAACTTTAACAATATGTTATGAATAATGGATATAAAATTATATATTTTAGCCTTCGTTTAATAGCTAACTATCTTTGGTTGTGCCTTTTTATATTGCTAATTTACTTATTTAGTTGAAGCTGATAATTCAATGTTGTTTAGTTGTTTGGGATGGGTTAAGTTATGTCAATTACTTGTCAATTCAAGTTCAGCTGTATATAAAACAATTGAGATCTTTATATTGGTTTGGGATTGGGTTATTTAGTTGTTCCATTGACTGTTTGGTGATTGTTTCCTAAGATTTAACAATCTACATGATTGTTTGGTGAAATTTCTGTGCAATGGGGAATCATTTTTTTATATGTAAGATAGGATGGATTGTGTTTTTTTTTTAACTAACATAACTACTTAATCTTTGGCTTGGAATATTCATTCTTTAGTTATCATTTATTACATAACTTGTGGTTTATTTGTAATCCAGTAAAGATGGACAAGAAAAAAGTAATTTAACTTGTTCCCTAAACATCTATAGGTCACAAATGATCTTTTATTCAAACTTTAGCTACTACTGAATCAAGGTATGGCCATCTTACATCATCAATACATGAGAATTAAACCTAGGTGGGGAAGGTAACATAATACTAGTGGAGTTGTGGTGTAGAGTCTGAATGAAAAATTGTTGTCGTGCAGAGCAAGAAAGTAGAATGAAAAATTGGTGTAGTGCACAACAAGAATTTTGTTGGTGGAAGACCAACAAAATACTGGTAACTCTTTCCCAATAAATGTATATAATCAATGCATTTGATCAATATCACCATTTTATATAATACTTAATAAAACCCTCATGTAAAACCCTAAAAGTAAACATATTATATGGATGAGGTTCCATCACATAATGTGTATCAACTGCAGCACCATGAACAAAAGAAATGAGGGTCAGATAGCAGGCCTCAGATGTCGATTTTAAGCAACTGTCATGACAATATGGAGCGCTATGGTAGAGTAAGTTATAGTTATTCCCTTAAAATATAGAAGGGATTTTCAAGCACCACACAGCTACCTTTAGGTTGAATCCATATATTTGACACAGTTAATATAGGGGCACATTGTGCATCATTATCACATTTGTCCATTCTTGGGGGAGGAGAGGAAGCACTAAGAGAGATGTTTATAGATTTCACACGGATGTATGTAAGTGGCAAGTTTCTTAAAGTCTGGTTTTACTAGTCATGAATATTTGGAAAAACAACATTAAAATGATTTTCTTATCTAATTTGCAGTTTGTCTCATGTAAATAGAAAAGTGAAATAGCATAAGTCTAATTTGCAGTTTGTCTCATGTAAATAGAAAAGTGAAATAGCGTAAGTAAAATGTGTGTTTTGTTGCTTAAGTTATTGTAGTATATCTCTAAGTTGTGTCGTTGTACTTTACGTGAGGATTAGAGAACATAGCACAAATAAATAGTTTATAGTTCAATCTATATTAAGGAGAGTTGATATCATTCCTAGTGTGCAATTAACTAGTGATCATGGGAAATCAATGCATACTCCAATTGGCTTGTGTAACTAGCATGCGATGCAAAACATGAAACAAAAACCCGAAACAAAAATGGATAGATATTTAACTCAATAAAATAATTCAATTCGGATGGATTGTTTAATGGTTCTAATATGTAGTTCAACTTGACCTCAGTTTCAATTTATGTTGTTCCATTGATAGGATTTGAAAGATGTCCCAACAAATATTTTTAATCACTAACCTCTATCATTAATTTCATCTTAGAGACATTTGAAAGCACAAGATGAAAATAAAATAAAGAACAACCTAATATTTTTTTTGAAATCTTCATGCAAACCCTAATTTTGATTCCCTCATTCATAAAATCATAAAATTACTTTCCAAGTAAACCCAATTTTGTTTCCCTCCCTAGTGAAATCATAAAATAACTTTTCAAGTAAGAAAATAGTAACTAAAAATTAAAATAGAAATAAAAGAAGTATAAATTAAGTATTTTGATTAAATGTTAATTTCATCTTAAAATTTGTCTTAAACCTTTCTAAAATATATAAAATAAAGTTTTAAAATGAAACACGAGTTTTGTATTTAAAATACCTCTTAAACACCCCCACCTTGTAGTAGTGTGTAATTCCTTCAAGAAGTTACGACTATGAACATAAGAATAATATTACATCTCTTATTCATTCTCAAGGTTCATCATTTCAAATGTTATGTGAGATACTAATCAACAAGTGTTATCACAACTAAAAGAGCCTTTGTTCATATGATTTCGATATTGCACCATTAGAATTACTACATTATCTCAAGAATTTTCAAGTGGAGTAATTTATTTCATCTATTAACATATTTACTAAATGATACATCCTAATAAGATAATTTTATGTAGCCCATTGATTTATTATCACTTTACAACAACGGAGTATTTACATGAACCTAGGTAAACTTGCCTAATTAAAGTGGACTGAAGGTTTGAATTTGACTTTCCACCCTACCTTAGGCTCTTTATTAAGCTTACTTGGGAGAGGCCACCCCCGGGCTTGGGTTGAATCCACTAGGTGGGAGAACCATTTCATTAAGAAAATTCTTGAATTCTTATGTCATTACAAACCAAGCTTTATTCCTAAAGCACCGATGCTTATTTAGTTTCTATAGTAATATATTTTCAATGTAACCATGTTGGGGCCATGCCCTCCTTTCACCAAAGACACTCATAAGGTGTACCTCTAACTGATGTGAAAGTATTGGAATCAAACACCATACACATACTTATTATGTGGACTTCTCGATTGTTAAGCATCGACAATCGAACACAATTTTTAAACGACGAGAAGAGGATGTACTAACTCTTATCCAAGATTGATTATATATATAACCAGAGGCTATGCCTCCTCTCTAACCAACATAAGTTGACAAGATCATTCCTCGATGGGGATTAGATATATATTGTATGTCACAAACCCATAAAAACCATAAATCATTTTTTTAATATATTATATTATTATTTGTCATAACATTTAAAGTTGTTCACAACATGTTATAAATTTCGTCACATATATTTATGCATGCAATATTAACTTTAATTGGATCTACACTTGTTTGATAGGTTAATCCCCTCGTGGTGTTTCCTTCAAATCACAACCTGACCTTATCACATTCTTTCCAAGGTGATGTTTCTAGTTTTTTTATGTTTGTTTTTAATGTTTTGAGTGTTAGGAACTAAGCCTAAAACTAAGGCTTAATATTAACTACCCTTAAAGGTTCACCCTTATTTATTAATCCCACCCTCTTAAAACAAGGTAGCAAGGGGGTTTTATATGTGTAACATAAATATTTGTTTAAGGGTTAAATGTGTCGGGAAGCTTGTCCCAACACATGTCTTGGTTTAAAGTTAGATTATAAGTTTAAACTATGGTGATAAAAAACACCATAGTTTTTGGTCCTAGCCACGACCTTACATATCGTGGGGTGCTACGTTATAAATTTTGGCATGCAAAGTAATTAAGGGGAGGTATAAGGGTTACACCAGCACATTGATTTAATAGATTGTAAAAACGTTTGATACCTTAGCCCTGGCTACGAGTTGACAGCACAACCAAGTGCATTCAATGTGTTACTAGAAATACTCAGCCAAATAAGATAGAGGTTGTTTCCCTAGCATGAAACACTCAATACTAGAACAAAACAAAAACGAGACAAATAAACGTATCCTAGGATTATATAAACCTCTTGAATTAGCTGCTCTTCTTAGCTTCCACATGCTGCAAGGTTTGATCCTTGGAGTGTTTGATCTCTACTGATGACCTGCAAGAAACGAAAAAACACAAACCGAGATAAGATTAACAAGAAAGATTAAAATCCTATGTGAAAGACCAAGGAGTTAATCAACAAGAACAACATAATAATCAGACATACAAGTGCATGTGGAAAAGAAACTACATTCGTATTAAGAGTACAAAGAGGGACCATTTACAAACGATGCCTTGGTGTTGAGAACTCTTTCTCAAATGAACCTTTCCTCAAAGCCTCAAGCTTTCCTCCTAATCACCGAAGATTCTAACTGAATTTCACCATAATTTAGATGCAATAACACATTCTTCCTCCTCTTTCCCATGATGGGTAAGCTAGTATATAAAGGAATGAGAATATAGGATAGGTTGATGATTTTATAGAAGAGGTGAAGAGATGATCCTAGGATGACGGATCTCGAGGTTTAGGTGTCCTAGGCCATAGGGATGAGGCTTCCATGAAGGAAAGCTTCAAGAAGTCTCTCGAAATATTCTTTTTTTCTTTCATAACTCAAGAACCGTGCCTTGTTAAAGGGGAACAAACATTACCAAGTGGGAAACACACTTTGCGTAAGGGAAGGAGGTGGTGGCATCATTTTTGTAGAAATAAAATGAGCGTTATTGATATGGGTACTGCAGTTTTTCCATAGGAAAGGAGTGTTGGTGGTCAAAAATATGAAGTTATTCATCATTTCTCATTTCTAACTTCAAATTTTGAGGATTTCAAGAAAAATACTGATATTATTTTCCCTCAACATGATGTTGACGAGAATCATGTATAACATAATGCCCCCCAAAGCATGAGGCTAGAGAGAAAGGATAGGAAAAGGCTTTGTAGGAAGAAGTTATCACTTCAAGGAAATAGTCCAAAGATAATAAATTTTCAATAGCCAATGTCATCCTGCAACACATTTACACTTGAATACAAATCCATGCGACACACAACATGGATTTCGACCAATTCAACACAGATTTATGTGAGATATAAACAATCATGTCTACTAGAATACAACGTAGATCCGTGTGAGAGAAACTCAATTTCAGACGTAGATACCAAATATACAATGTTGATCTATGTCATACACACGAAAATATGAGCACATCCATGACCATACAAATGTGGATCCATGCTACGAATCATACATCACAACCCGGGGAAAGAAATAAGTGCTTAACATACACCCAGGGTCTTCGTCTCGTCTTTAACAAAGCATGATTCTATTTATGGGAATACATATCCTGAAGTCGAGCATGGTAGAAACCACTTGATTATCAGTCAATGATGAGAGCCGTTAACAAGTACAAGGGATATCACCATTAATGTCGATGATTACTAAGGTACCCTAGTACATTCCTTTGAATGTGAATAGATGAACTCACATGGAACACTCGGCTGAATATTTCGATAAAATGCCAATG
Organism: Pseudotsuga menziesii; assembly: GCA_001517045.1. Lineage (NCBI taxonomy): Eukaryota > Viridiplantae > Streptophyta > Pinopsida > Pinales > Pinaceae > Pseudotsuga > Pseudotsuga menziesii. Next base: position 114,978 of record LPNX010458457.1, on the reverse strand, counting down.
ATGTAAACCTATTGTTGAAAGTAAGTAAATTTGTTATTGATGTATATAGATATCAAGGTATTGACATTTTTCTGAGATTAATTCCCATAATATGTGTTGAAGTCAACAGGAATAGTCTTGTCGAAGGAGGGCCATGATGAATCCCCCATCAATGACACGAAACTCAGAACAAAGTTCTAGAATTTGTGTATGAATACTGACTCAAAGGTAGCTAACGTGAAATTAGTTTTTATTGTAGAGGCTAACTCTCAACATGATTTTCCTCTAAACATTAAGCGACATGACCAAAGACTTGGAAGCAATGACTTGACGAGGTAGATACTAGGACATAATGTGATGATGCATTCTTTGAAAGTATCAAAGGAATAACATGACTCATGAAAGTGGATTGACTTAGAGACAAGATGAATAACCAACCGTTTGAATGAAATGCAGACACATTCGATGTTCAAAGGTGACTAAATTATTTCATTATTACAAATGAACTATAGCTCCCTTTCCTTAATTTTCCCATCATGATTGATGAGTGTCTCTTTTCATTTTACCGAGTTTAAATAGGGTGACAAACACTCATTGCATCTTATCCTAAAATAATTCCATTCTCATATGTTTTCTGAACCTAAGAAAGGAGGGGTTCATTCCCAAAAGAGGGTCTCTGAGTGTTTAGTTTAACGAGTCCATTGAAAGTAAACTCAGTGTCATTGACATTTAGAGAATGTGAACGAAACATAATAAGACTCCAAAAGGTCATTTTTCATAAAATTTGGTCTCTAAGGCTCAAAAAAGTATAAAATAATACCTTAGAGAACTCTAGTGAGTCACTAGAGTATACTTTTTTCGTAACTAGTCGATCTGAACCGAAAAAGGGGTAAACTACTGTCGAAAAGACAACCCTTCAAGTTCTTTTATGAGTGTGAAGAAGACAAGTTTACTCAGTGATCTTTTCACATTTTAAGAGTCATAAAAGAGCTTAAAAAGGAATTTATTAGGGTTTCATATTCCTCAAAAGGTTTAACGAGTCTGAAAAAGAGGTAAAATTTGACTAAAAAACTTAGTGCTAGGGTTTAACAAGCATGCCCAAAGTTTTAAAATAATGGTCAGTAGTCTTATTCGTTTTGATTGAGAACATAAAATATTAAAGAAACTCCTCCATATCCAAAAAATAGCAACTCTTCATGACCTGCATCCCTAAAAAATAATATTAGACCCTCCTTTAACAAAAAAATTGAACTTTATATGACTATATTAGGGTAAAAATTAATAAATTAATTAAAAAAACAAAAATGATGAATACAAACTAGTAAAAAGTTAAAAATAGTTACCATTGTGTTTTTCACCCATTTGGAGAGCAAAAGAGCCCCTTTGAGAGCAAAACTTTGAGCTTGGATTTTAGAGGCTATGACTAACCATTCGACAAACCGTCTGGATTAAGTAATTTCTGAACCCTTCCTCTACTTTTTGATGGTTTCCTTTTTTAGTTTTATGCACTTTTCTGGGTACTGCTCTTTTCCCTTTTGGGAATTGTGGTGCCAAGAAACACCACACATTTCCTTGAAGGAAGGTGCAATGCCACTACTCTGTTCGAAAAGGACAATTACGGTGGCACAAACTACCAAAAAAAACTTCATAAATGAACCAAAATAAATATTTTAAATAGTTTTAAATGATCGAATGTGGTTTCTAATCCTCCATTTTGAATGTTTGGTAGGTTGCATTGTTGAAAATGGTTGTGTGGAAGGAACAAGAACATGAATTGGAAGAAATTCATGGAGCGAATAACCAAGGCACCACGAACACTCTCTGTGAATGTGGACTTCTTAAATTCTTCAAGGTGCATAGCATGAGGGTGCAAATCAGATTATTAGAGTATATACTCAAGATGTGGAATCCTGAGCAAAAAAATTTTGAGCTACGTGCTCACATTTTGACTGTGAAAGTGGAGGACTTCTACTTCATGACAAGTCTATCTAAGTGAGGAGTGCCCATTTCCTTTACTATTCCTCATGGTGGGGACATTACTAAACAAGGCTTGATTGACCAATATTGTTTCCCATGTACATAAATGAGTGGGAATAAAATTCCCATCAAGGAGGTGATGGACTTGCCCTTGAGGATGGCCTTTTTTACCATGCGGTGGATTTACATAAGCCAAGGGGATCATTAGGAATCTACGACCCACATGCACTATGCCTTAGAAGCCATGGCTGCAACTTTAATCAATTGGGTCGAGGCCTTGTTGGCAACATTAAAAAAAATATCACCAAGTGTCGTTGTGGGGAGTTAAAATAGTTTGATTATGTTACCATCTTCATGTCATTTTTCCTGGAAAGAGATCCACTACTAAGGGCACATCTGGCCTTCATCGAGCTTAGAGAACGGGACCCACATATGCTTAGGTGGGTGGAGGGTACGGCCCACCATGGTGGCAAGGGACCTAGAGTTAAGTATGGGACCTATTTATTTCACTGGTTGGATGACTAGCTCCTCATGGTTGAGTATTATGCCTATACAGGCACATATTTCCGAGGAGACATAGACCTTCTCTTTCTCGAGGATGAGCATTGGAGAGACATCGGTGAGTAAGACACTAAAATATGCATGTTTTTTTATTTTTTTTAATGTATTTTTATGATTTTTAAGGGTGGAACTGAGATATGCTTCCTATTTTGAAGATGCGGGGACAACGAGACCAGGGGGGTCGTTTGTGATTGACAGGTGATCTGGTGCTTGATTTGTACATCATGATGACGAAGAAATGATTGAGCTTGAGGATAACCTCAATAGGATCACTCTAGATATTCTTGACATATCGGTGGACGAACTCCCTAGGAGGTACCAGCAACACACGATTGGTGTGTCAGGTCGCTTTGATCGCTTGCTGTGTAGAGTAGCCAGGGCCACTATGTGCTACCACGATCATCACTAGGGCTCGACATGATGTATACATTGAAAGCTAGTAGGTTCATTTTTATTTTTTATTTTGTATTGCTGAAAGCTTGTATGCTTCCATCCAGGTCTCAAGACCACATTTTGTACTAAAAATATTTTATATATATACAGACTCGTTTTTGCAGCCTACATGATTTGGTAATGGAATCTTATTTACATGGATGTCATATTTCACACTTTTTATTTGCAATCTTCCATGTTCGTTTACTTCTCAATGTATCAGGAATGGGCAATATGCCAAATCTGACATGTATATAGCTAGTGAATAAAACGCTGAGTTATATGATCTTGGAATGTGTTGGTAAGAAACAGATTCAAATGACCTCTCAAGTAAACATACTCTTTGAAAAATAAGAAGAAGCACTGGGTTTCGGATGGGGTACATATGGTTAAACTAAGAAACCACGAGCTCGGAGTCCAGAAGACAACGAAGTGACTGACATCATGAGAGGAGGATTTCGTAAAAACCCTATCATCACATGGTATTCATCAATATTGTTGGTAGTGGGGCCCATACAAAATCCTCTTGAACTAACTAAGTCATTGGCTTCGAAATATAGTACCCAAGATGCTGAAGCAAGATTTAGGGTATGGAGGCTAGTAGCTTCGGTAAAACCGTAGTAGAAAGTGATCTGCAGAATGTAAATCATAACATGGAATACGCAGTGTCGGACAATACCAAAACCATAATAAAACAATAAAACCACATTACAATCCAACATATAAATATACATACAAGGTACTCATGCAAGATTTCCTAGGCATAGTACCTTTCTCAGGTAAATCCCATTGCGAGGATGCCGTCATAGTCCTCTAATTAATAGGCCCATTTTTCCAAGACTTTGCTTAGGGACCATACCACATTGATTTCAGCTTCCCTTTCACCAATTTATCATTTTTATGGTCGTATTTCAGAACAAGGTCTCCTTCATTAAAGACCCGAGGTTGAACAAATTTATCATATTGGGACTTGACTCGCTTCATGTGTGACTCGTTATCCAGAGTGGCATCTCATTGTGTCTTGTCCATGTTAGTTAGATAAAGGAAGTGCTCTTCCTTGGTCGAGGTGTTGGGTAGAATATCAAGAGCTATTTTTAGTGACAAAATATCACATTAGATAGGTAAAACGACTTCCAGTCCATAGACCAATTGGAAAGGTATGAAACCATTCACCTTTTTCATAGAATTTCTATACACCCAAAGTGTCGAGAATAGAGTTAAATGCCAATTTTATTTGTGTTTTCCAACCATCCTACAAAGCATGGTCTTAAGAACTTTGTTAATGGATTTAACTTGACCATGAACTTTTGGATAGTAGGGGGTTGAGTTTTCATGAGGGGAACCCAACTTGGCTCTTATCTCAACCGTCATATGATTACAAAAATGAGATCCATGATCAATCACTATAGCCTGAGTAAATCCAAACCTAGCAATGAAACTCTTAAACAAGAAGAGGGAGATAGTCTTACCATCCTTGGCATATGTAGGCATTTCCTCAACCCATTGTGTAAAATAATCAATAGTTACAATGATGTAACCGTGCCCCCCAACTAAGATAGGATTACAATGCATGAAATCCATCCCCCATTCGAAAAAGGGCCAATGACGATGATGGGGTGTAGTGGAGTAGGGTGGGCATGATTTTTTGGAAAAAAAAGATGACACGGTGGCCACTTTTTGACTGCTTCATGGAAATCCTTGAAGATCAAGGGCCAAAAGTAACCAGAGCTGTAGCCATCCCAGAAAGATGAAAACCATGTGCTCCAGAGTGGCAATCATTCAATACTTGCTCAGCCTCATCGTGTATTGAACATCATCATAGAATGGAATCAATACCAAACTTATATAAGGTATCATTAAGAATGAGATAATATTTAGCGTGATGGTGAATCCATTGAAGATCATCGGGAGATAGGTCAAGATTAAATATCTGGGTTTGGAGATATATGATCAAATATCAATACCATGGGTTTATCATGCTAATCGATAACAAGAAATCATCAAGCAATGAGTCATTGGGCTCAGTTTTTGTGAAAGCACGAGGAACACCACACATCAAAAGGATTTCTTGGAATTAGTCTTGGCGAATTCAAGGTAAAATTATTGGAGGATAACAATCCAATGAGAATATTGCCCCCCATCACATGACATGTCAGGATGTAATACATGGGATTCTGATTTGCGAGAATGATATTTGTGTGAATTAGGATGTAATGAAGAAAACATTGTAGAACAATGATCATATCCGAAGCTAACTTCTCAACATGTGAGTACTGAGATTCAGAGTCTAGAAGACTCTTACTGATATAATAAATCACATGTTCTTGTCCATTTGAATCCTCTTGCACTAGAACCATACCAACGATAGTAATGGAGTAAACATAGAGAATAAAGTATTCCGAGTAATACATTTCCTTTGTTTTATGGCATGTTTTAAATTATCAAAAGCTCATTGTGCTTAACCATCCCAAATGAAGGGAGTTTTCTTGTTCAACAAACACATACAACCATGCATTTTCTCTGCAAAAATACTCACGAAACGATGAAGAAAGCTTTCCTTCCCTTAAAAAATTTTGAGTTTTGTGATATCGGTTGGGGGGGTAAGGACACAATCGCAACAATTTTCAAAGGGTCAATCTGGATACCATATTTGGAAACATCAAAGCCAAGAATCTGTCCACTCTCCATACAAAATATCCACTTATGTTGATTAAGCCAAATATGATAATCATTAAATGAAAGGAAAATTCCCTAAAATGCCATGAATGATCCTCTCTTCGTTTTGAATGGGTGGGAAGGTCATCCAAGTATGGTTCCATAATGTGCTTGATATCATGAAAAACATAGGAAATGGATTGTTGGAATGGGGCTCCTGAGTTTTTCAATCCAAAAGGTAACTTACGGTAAGAAAAGGTTCCCATGGGAAAATCAATGCTATTTTGTGTTGGTCGGTGCATAGTATTTCAATATATTGCAGCCATAAAATCCGTCCATAATGGAAGTTGACATTTCCAGCATAATTGTCAATTATTTGATCGATATAGGGAGTAGGAAAGTTGTCTTTTGGACAAGCTTTGGTTAAGTCCCTGAATTCGATGCAAACCCTAATAGTGTCATGCTTCTTGTCAACATGAAAAATATTAGACACCCACTCAGTTAATGTCACTGGATAAATGAAAACAGCTTTCAAAAGTTTTTCAACCTCAACTTTTATTGTTGCAACTTTCCTTAGGTGGACCTGACGGAGTTTCTTCCTAACCGATTTTTCCGTTTGGTAATTATTGATCTCATGTACTATGATGGATGGATAAATCCCATGCATTTCTTCGTAACTCCATGAAAAAACATATCATAATTCCTTGAAAAGATCTTGGTATTATTCAATTTCTATCACTGAACAGTTATGTCCAACATGAACATGTTCAACAACTCCTAGCTTCATGAATATGTCGATCAGAATAGTTTGAGTAATGTCGCACAAATTCCCTTTAGAATCAACATCTTGCAATAACACAGGTGTTTGAGGATGCTTGAAAATATTGGAACTGATAAGAGATACAAAATCGAAATCCATAGAACCGCCATTAGGAAGAAAAGAAGACCTATGATGATGATATTCCCATATGGATTCATCCAGACTCATAATATCCATAACACGCTCTTCTGATGGAAAAGTTTGTAAGAGATCATCTAGAGTTAGGAGAGGGGAATCTAGCCAATAGGGTAAATGGTAAGGATCCGACGCTACTATATGTTGATCCTCAAAGTAAGAATTGAAAGTAGATTGAATGGCATGGTATAGGGCTTCATGAGGACCCAAAGAAGGTATTTCAGCAATCTCTTTTCCTTAAGACATGCCCTCGAAAGTGGCTGATATCATATTAACCATAGAAACTTCCATACTAGGAGGGGAAGCAGTAGATGGAAAGACTCCCATAAGGGATTAATCTTTCAAAATTCCAAATCCTACGAATTGATAAGGAGGAGGGGATTTCCCCAACATAGGAACATTCATTGTTGTGGTGGTGTTGATATAAAGAGAATAGTAGTCAAGCTTATCAATGGTTACAATCTTCCCTTGATGAGGGAATTGGAGAGTGTCAAATACCGACGAAGCAACTGTCATCATAGAATAAAACCAATTCCCCACTAATAACAAGTTATAATCCAACAGAGCGTTGACTAATTCTACCTGGATAGAAACAGTCTTGCCCCTCAGCTTGATAGATAATGCTAGTAACAAGCCATGAGGTTGGAAAATTCATCCCTCAAAGGATTTCAAAGTGGTTGGTGACCAATTTAGTTCAAGAGATTTGATGACTTTCCAACAAGACATAGATAAAACCGAGGTGGAAGCTCCTTTGTACAATATAGTCTAATGAACTTTCCTACCTACCACCCTATTCATGATTTGAAGTGCGAGTTGTTGGGATAATACTCAACTCAGAGGAATTGCCAATTTTGTACTGGAAATTCTCATCGAGTGCAGACAGAGGCTGTTTCCCTAGCATGAAACATTCAATACTAGAAAAAAATAACAACAAGATGTAGAGACTTCTCCTAGGATTATATAAACCTCTTGAATTAGCTTCTCTTCTTACCTTCCATAGGATGCAAGTTTTTATCCTTGAAGTGTTTGATCTCTGCGAATGACCTGCAAGAAACACAACAAACAAAAACATATATAAGAGTAATAAGAAATCTTAAAATCATATGTGAAAGAGCAAGGATTTAAACAACAAGCACAACATAATAATCAGACATACACATGCATGTGGAAAAGAAACTACATTTGTATTAAAAGTACAAAGAGGGAGAGTTTGCAACCAATTCCTTGGTGTTGAGAAGTATTTCTCAATGGAAAATTTCATCAAAGAATCGAGCTTTCCTCCTAATCACCTAAGAGTCTAACAGAATCTAACCATAATTTGGATGCAATAACACATTCTTCCTCCTCTTACACATTAAGGGTAAGATAGTATATAAAGGCATGAGAGGATAGGATAGGTTGAGGATTTCATGGGAGAGGTGGAGGGGTGATCTTTGGATTATGGATCTTGAGCTCTAAATGTCCTAAACCATAGGGATGAAGCTTCCACGAAGTCAAGATTCGAGAAGTCTCTTGAAATTTTATTTTTTCATTCATAACTCAAGCACCATGCCTTCTTCAAGGGGAACTCATTACCAAGTGGGCACTGCACCTTGTGCAAGGGAAGTAGGCAGTGGAAATGCTTTTTGCATAAATAATTTTTTTTACTGATATGGGTACCGCAATTTGTCCATAGGAAACGAGCGATGGTGGCCAAAACTATGAATTTTCTCATTTCTAACTTGAATTTTTGAAAATTTCAAGGAAAATACTAATATTTTTGTCCCTCAACATGATGTTGAGAAGAATCATGTATAACACAATGGCATGTCTTGTTCACATGCATTGTGGAATGAGAAGAAATATCGATCCTCTAGTTGTCAAAATCTATTGCAACCGTTTTACAAAGGTATAATCTATCATTAAGTTGTCATGAGAGTTCATCTTCACTTGCTTGGTTTGTATGCTTTCCTATGGAAGGAGCTCGACCACTCCATGGTTTTGTTGTACCATTCATACTCATTTCCTTTGCATGGTCTGTCAATGAAGGTTTATTTGTATCTGATTTTTACTTGAAGGTTTTTATCTGTTCGATTAATGGCAAAATGGATGCCATTATGGCCTCAGCCTTTATGTTTTGTCACAGGTTATAAAGGGAATTCGGTCCTTCTTTGATCTTTAGCAAAAGATTTGCAGCCTCCCTACATTAACCAGGTAAGAGATTAAAGCTTCTCCAATGTCCATTCTGCAAGCTCAAATTTTTTTAAGGTTTTAAACTAAAAATTATAGAGTTTAACTTGTGGTTTTCTGTCGTTGTGTAGGAAAGGAGAATAAGGGGAAAATAGGAGGAGATGGTCCCTATCCCTCTCTGTGTTCATTAGAGGTGAGTTTTAGTCCGAGATTCTTATGATTGATCAATTCGTTCCTATGAAAAATGGTTTTTATAATTCTAAAATATTAATGTGCAAGTGGATTCAGTTTGCTAATGAAGCTTCGAGTGAACCTAGCTTCATTCTCAAGACCCATACTTTATTGTCAAAGTAAAGGTTTTCACCACCATAGTTTCCTTTATTCATTATACTTGTTACAATTTACAATCATAGTTTTTGAACATGTGTAATGTGGAAAGAAGGTTTGTTAAGTATGGCCTAGTGAGAGCATCAAGAGGGTCATCTCTTATTAGAATTCTTTCTTCTCTGTACAGAGGTGAGGGTTTTCATCTAACATTGTTTTCAAATAGAAGAATGCATTTTTGAAACCTTGGTCATTAGTATTGTACTAATACCACTTAGTTTGGTGCATGTAAGTACCGTTGCTATGGCTTGGATTGCACAACTTTGATCCTCAAATAGTCACATGGTTAGGCTCTGATATATCAAGGGTTCCAATGGTTTCCCAATGGGTTTGCAGTACAAAAGTGGATAGGGCTTTCACAACCACTACGAACATAAGTTTTAATTGTATTTTTAAAACCGTTATGGGTGTGTACTATCGTATAATATGGCTTCACAATCTCTCACGTTTTAATGTTCTTGACTTGTCATCCTATTCAGATGTACATTACATTTTTTTGTTCTATACAATGGATTTCAATAGATGGGATTACAACCACGATAATGTTGACAGTTGGAAAAATTTATTGGTTGAGATTAGTCTATTGTAACTCAGATATCAATAAAGATTATTATTCCTTTTTAGATGATATGATTAGATTGTGAGATGAATTCTTTTGACAGAGCGATCTATCCTTGGGTATGGATACCTGTGAATATAGACTGTTCATTTGTATTAAATTTAGTTGACTGATAATAGATTTACTCTGCATTTTAACTAGATCTATTTATTATTGAGTTTGTTATGCAGATTTGTGAGTTGTACATGTATTGATTTGTTTATAAAAGATTATGTTGGAATATTTTATATTTGTCCCAACAAGTATGATTAAACAAATGATAGAGGTCGTAATCTGATTAATGTGTATTTAAAACATAGATATGGAGATTCATGATCTAGTTACTTTGAAGTGAAGAAGCATTTCGACTATACTCTGTATATTACGAATAATTTCTTCGACTGTCTACAATCTTTTCGTTTAGTGATTATATTCTTTAATTTCTCATTGGGGTTATTAATTTTTTTGTTTAATTTATGATTTCTTCTTTAAAGTCATTGTTAACTACGTTAGTGAGATCTGGTCATATCTAGTAGGTACTCTAAAATAGTTTTACATTTCGTAAATAAAGAACAATTTATACTAAAACATAACATAGAAATAGGAAAAAGGTTAAGAACAGATGCATCGTATAATTCCATATTAAAACTATATTTACGATTCATTTTAATATTCAATCTATAATTTATTAGTACCAAATATATAAGAAATCAATTAGGGAACCTGACACCATAGTTGAAAAAACTGAATTGAAGTTGTCGTTCCTCCCAACAAACTCCTAGAACAGCCAAGTCTTAATTGGTTTAGAACCCCCAATCCTGTTTGTTCAACCACAAGGAAAAATCCAATCAATTCTCCACCTCTTTGCATCAACAAATCAATTCCACGTCCATCGGGAACCTCTTGCTTGCTTGATGGACATACTAATTTATAATATTTTTCGTACAACTTGGTAATTTATGGGCCTCCTACTCTTTAGCACTCCAGAAGGAGTCTTTTCCTGATTTTTGGGAAGATGGATCCTACATCACTTGAGTTGTCACTCAACAACTTTCACCACTTATATTTTCCCCTTGTTGGTCAACAAACACCCTTTCAACAACTACTTAAGTTATGATTCCTCTTAGTGTTTTAATTATTAAAATGAAAATAATCCATTACATTTATTTTGACTTTCTAGTCAAAATATTTAAAAAAAATCCAAGTAATAATAAATTACAGTTATTTGGTGTATTACATACACCTCTCCTTAAGGATAATGTCATCCTTGGTGTTATTAATTTTTTGTCTTCATTCTTCCATTATTTCATCTTGAAATAGAATTGAATAATCGTCCTGCAAATTACTCTCCAATTCTCAGGTGGATTCATTTAGAATAAGGCGCTTCCATTGCACCTTGACTTGTCTGATGGTACGGTTTTAGAGTAAAAGTTCTCTCCTATTGAGAATACTCTCTGGTTCAACCTGAAATTCTCCTTCGGTTTCCACCTGTATAACATTCCAGTCAATCACATGAGTAAGATCATGAATGTATTTCTCTAGAATGGAAACATTAATAACATTATGTACTTTTATTGTAGGTGGTAATTCCTACTTTAATGCTACTGGTCCAAATTTTGCCAAAATTTCAAATTTCCTGGAATACCTGGGTGCCAAATTTGATTATCTTTCCAATATTAGGGATATTTTCTTGGGTTTTACCATGTATACATGTTCTCCTACCTGGAACTCTCGAGGAGTTCTTTTCAAAACTGCATAACTCTTTTTCATGTCTTGGGAAAACTTCAAATTTTGTTGTACCTGTTTCACCTTTAGTTCCATATATTTCAATAATTCAGGTCCTAACATCAACTTGTCAACGAGACTACTCTAAGAAATTGGAGTGTTACACTTCCATCTGTACAGAATTTCAAAGGGACTCATTCCAGTTGAAACTTGGAAGTGATTGTTATACGCAAATTCTAGTAAGTGCAAGTAATCTTCCCACTTATGAGGTTTATCCATTATGTACATTCTAATAATCTCTTCTAGAATTTGATTTACTCTTTCGGTTTGTCTGTCAGTTTGAGGATGATATGTAGTGATGAAATTTAATTGGGTGCCTAATCCTTTCAACAAGGATTTCCAAAACTTTCTTGTAAATTTTACATCTCTATCTGAGATTACTACTTTCGGTACACTATGTAATATGAAAATGTCTTTCATAAATACATCATCAATGTTAACAACCTTATAAGTATATTTTACCAGAATAAAGTGAGTTTCTCTACTTAAGTTATAAACTACGACTATGATTGAGTCGTGTTGTTTAAAATTCTTAGGTAAACCTCATATGAAATTCAAGTTGATCACTTCCCATTTCCATTTTGGAATGGGTAATGGATGCAATAATCTTGTTGGATGTTGGTGTTCAGCCTTCACCTATTGGCATTCAATATAGTCACTGCTAAATATTTTGCTACTTCTTTTTTCATATTACGCCAGAAGAAATCATTTCTTGTCACAGTAATTATTTTCTGATATCTAAGGTGTCCTGAATAAGGTTGTTTATGTAGTTTGTCAGTAATAATTACTTTAATATCTGTTGAATTAAGTATATATAATATATAGTTATGTAGTAATAACCCTCTTCTGTTTAGGCTAAGATCCATTTCTATTTGATTCCTTTTGTTTTCTGTGGTCTTCTATTTTAGGTTTTGATACTCTTTATCAAAATTTATCGCGTTTAAAATTTTATTTTCTAAATCTGATTCATAATTACTGCTTTCATATAGTAAGTTTGCATGACGACTTAAAGAGTTTGCAAATTTATTCTCTTTTCCTTTTATATGTTTTATTTAAAAATCATATTCGCTTAGAAATGAAAACCACGTAGCTTGTATAGCATTATGATTCTCTTGATCAAACAAGTATTTTAAACTTATATTATTTGACATTAGTAAGAATATTCTTATGATGAGGTAGTGTCACCACATCTTTGGCACATGTATGATGGAAGCTAGTTTTAGGTCATGACTAGCCTAATTCATCTTGTGTTATTTTAACTTCCTAGACTTGTAGGCTACGACATAGTTTTCTTGTATTGGTACTCTTCCTAAACCTTCTTTACATGTTTCGGTGCATACGAAAAAATATTTAAAAGGATCAACAATTTTTGAGATAGGAGTTGTGGTTAACAAATGTTTTAATTTATTAAAACTTTCTGTACATTTTTTTCTCTAATAAAATTTCTTACCTTCTTTCTGTAAGGAAGTTATCGGGTATGCTATCTTAGAGAATACCTCAATGAGTTTTCAGTAGTAGTGAGTAATCCCCATGAATGATATTATGTTGGCTACATTCTCTGGAACATGCCATTTAGTGATAGCTTTCATCTTATCATGATCGGCTGATATCCCATCTTTAGACACCACGTGCCGTAGATAGTGAATTTTGTCTTTAAAGAAGTCGCACTTGCTAAACTTAGAAATAGATTTTGTTCCCTTAACACTTGTAAAATTATTTTTAAGTGTTGTTCGTTCTCTTTTTTAATTTTAGAGTAGACAAATATGTTGTCGATAAAGAAAACTATGGATTTAACTAAGTATTTTCTTAAAACACTATTCATTAAACACATGAAAGTTGTCGAGCTATTTATTAACCCAAAGTGCATTAGGACAAACTTGTGATGCTTATATCTGGTTCTAAAAGCAGTTTTAAAGATGTCTTTATCCTTGATCTAGACTTGATGGTAACTGAATCTTAAATCTATTTTGGATAATATGGTTTTGCCTTGAATATGATCGAATGGATCATTAATCCCATGAAAAAGATATTGATTTTTAATACTCATTTTGTTTAATTATCGATACTCTATACATAATATTAAATTGCCATCTTTTTTCTTTACAAATAATACCGTTGCTCCCCAAAGGGAAACACTAGGTCGAATATACTTTTTATCAATTAGTTCTTGTACTTATGATTTAAATTCAATAAGATCTACTATATTCATCTGATAGGGATGTTTTTAAGATAGTACCTCCCCCTGTACCAAATAGATCATAAAGTATATATCCCTCTTCAGAGGTAGTCTAGGAACTTATTCTAGAAATATGTCTTTAAAATATTTTAAACTTGGTGTATCCTCTATTTTAAGTTGATAATATTTCTCTTTGTCATCCATTGCATAGAATACAAAAAATTTGCATCCCTTACATACAGACCTTTTCATATGTCAGGAAAATATTTATCTTATGGTAACCTTTATGCGAATTCCTTTTATAATAATGGTATTACCTTTATCATATAAACATGTGAAATTTTTATCATAACAATTTAACATAAATCTACGTTTCTCTAACAAGTCAATTCCTATCATCAAATCATATGACCCTAAGGATAATATATTTAATTTAGCACGTGTCTTCAATTAATTCATAATAAATTCACAGTTTTTCACATAGCTAGTGAATTTTCATTTTGTGCTTGTAGGAAGTTGTACCAACCAAGATTTTTCAAACATATCTTGATGTAATTTATATAATTCTACAATTCTAGGTCATACATAACTTAGACTTGCACCTCGATCAATCATTATAGAAATGGGTTTATCTTTTATCATAACTTCAAGATTTCGACCATTGATTTTTGATGGTCTACTTGTTGATTCTACAATGCTCCTTTGATCCTGGGCATGCTTCTTTCCATATCCCCAATTATGGAAGCTTCTTGAATTGAGTGAACATTATTAAAAAAAAAAATCTTATGGGGTAATATTTATAGTAATGTGTGTTATAGCTGATTTTACCACACTTGGTAGATCATGCTTTTATGCTCTTCCCTATACCTATGCAGACTCTTTGGACCCACTTTTCCCGATATAAAATTTGATGCTACAAAAAATCCATTAAAAAGGTCTTGTTTATTGGTATACGTGGGTCACCATCCTATAGACCACGTGTACACACATATTGCTCTATTATGACCCGCATACATCAAGAAATGTGCTCAAAAAAAAATATTTGGAGTTTTCCTCACTAAGTCATGAATAACTTGAATATTGTCCTTCCATATTCCTGGAAAAGCTCTGACTCGACCCTTCAATTCCTTTTGAATGGATATATATTGAGCTACTTGGATGCATTAGAGAAGGAGAACTTGTTAGAGCAAAGCATTTATAGTGGATTTGTGCCCCATTTCTTATATACTTGAGTCTGCATCCCTTTTCTTCTTTGAGCAGCCATTGATGCTCTTCCCAAGCTTGTCACTATTTTGTGAGCTTGCCATTGATATGGAGGATCAAAGTGGTGGAGGCCTTGGTAGAGGAATCGGTTTCGACAAGGTGCCGATAGATCTTGTCACTTATATATTTGTTTATAATTAATAAAAATATTCATTTCTCATCCATTATATGTGTAACGATGAATATTATTTATCCATGGATGTAGTTCCTTTGATTTTATAGATATTGGATTGATATATGCTAGAGTAGGTTATAACTCTTAATATCTATCATGCATGTATATTTTGTAGTTGTTGAGAATGGAATGTAGGTGAAAGTGTGGTTGAAAGCTCAATGGAAATCTACTACGAACATCAGTAACAAGCTACAATTCTTGACTCTTAGTGTTAGACTTGTTTATCCCTTTAGAATATTGGAAGTGGATTGATTTCTGGTGTCATGTTGTCTTTTGTGGTCCACCCCAAGCCATAGGAATTTTTCTCCATAACATAATAAGAGACTCCACTGGGGACTTTCCATTTTGTTGGGTTTTGGGTGCATGATGTACTTGATTTTGTCTCCACTTCTCTGTGTTTCTGTGTCATGTTCAGGAGTATGTTATCCCATTGGTATTCCTTTGAAGTAAATTCATCCTTAGCCTACCTTTTTACCACCTTTATCTTGATGAACGCAGGCCATAGAGGTAACAGTCGCATATAGACACAGGTTGTAGTACTTACATTCATGTAGACATGCGGATTTTCTATGAACATTCTCATATATACCTCTTGGTGAGTGAGATATTGATGTTTGAGAGATGTTGGGTAGCTTCGTGTGATGTTTCTTTACTGCTTTTGTATTGACCAATGACTTATTTTTCTTTTCTTTTATTTAAAAGTTGTTATTTTCATTCTTTTCCTCTTTTTTATTACTTAACGTGTGTGTGATACTTGCTACAAGGTATGGGAGTATTAGAGTCTTTTTGTTCATTCTCATACCATTCATAATTGAAATACAAAAATGGATGTTTTTGCATTGTCTATTTGAAAGGAAATAATAATTTCATTAGGTTTTCTTAGATGAAACAGGGTTCAATATTTCATATAGGAATGATTGCATTTTCATTTGAAGATAAATTTATGCATTTCATGTAGTGGCATACCCCTTTTTCATATTCAATAGAAATTGCACTTGGCATCATTTGTTAGGTGTGCATATTTATTTCACTACTAATTCATAACATCGCTAATTGCACGTTCATTACCATTGAGTAATCACAACCATTAAAATTGATTACACATTTTTATTTCATAGAGGTGCATCAACAAGCTTAGGTTATAGAGTCTTGGAATAGGGTGTCATGAGTAAATGTTTCCAAGACTATGAAACTAAACAATTAGGTGTCTGTCTAGGTGAGAAGAGAGACCATTGATATAATTAGTGTTCTTAGGAGGTTTCTCTTACACGAGATTTAAGCATGAGGAAGCGTACACGTTGGTCGCTGGGATATCCACTTTCCACTCTCTGTGTAGCACTAGAGATATTTCCATGATCTTATTCGTATCTAGGGAATTTTGAGGTACATTTTGTGCTTTTTAGCTTCAAGATTTGTTACCCTTCACATAAGGTATATCCCTCCTGTGATTGTCCACCTAAGAATTGGTTATATTGGGATGACCTTATTTTCCTTACCTAGGTATCACAGGGGGTACCTGCAGAGGGTATTTTGTGAGTGTCTTGGCCAGGCAGGGGTGGAAAAACATAGTTTCTATATGTGTTGAAGTTGAGGGCCACTATAATTGTTTACACACCTCCTCTTGTAGTGTATGGGAGTCTCAGGCCACTACAACAAATCCTAGAATTAGCGTCCCATTTAGCATCCCTTTTTAGTGTAATTTTTTTTTTACATTGATTGGTCAACCTAGATGCTAAATGGGACGCATCATGGAAAAAAAATTAAAGCGTCTCAAAAAATTTATTTTTTTCTTCCTAGATAGAATCATTTATGATGTCCATCGTCTATTTTTTTCTTCCAGAATAGCATCCAACTTTTCTTCCTAAACAACGTCAAGGTTTCCTTCCTAAATAACTTCCTATTTTGCTTCCTAGAAAGTGTTTGCTTTTTCTTCTTAAATGACATCCCCATTAACACCATATTTTCATCCTTAATAGAACCATGTTAGCATCCAATATTGCATACATTTTTCTACCACTTTAGCATCCCATTTTGCACCATGTTTTACTTCCAAATATGGGTCAATTTTCGCTTCCAAATTTGCACCAATTTTTGCTTCCTTTTTTGCATCGTGTCTTGCTACCAAAATGACACCAAATATTTCGTCTATTTTTGTACCATATTTTTCTTCCTATTTAGCATCATGTTTTACATCCAAAGTAACATATTATTTTTCTACCATATCAATGCCATGTTTGGATTCATCCTTAGTGCCATGTGTTGCATCATTTTTAATGCCTAGTTTCACTTCTTATTTTGCTACCATATCAACGCCATGTTTGGCTTCATCATTAGAACCACATATTGCATCCTTTTTAATTCCTAGTCTCGCATCTCTCATTTTTTGGTCACTAATTTAGTCGTTTTTAGTAATTTTATATACAAATTTTGGTCATTTTGTTTGGTCACTTATCTCTGAATGTTTGGTCACTTATATCTTTTTTTTGGTTACTAATTTAGTTTTTTTAACCAATATTATAATATCATTGGGGCATGGAGTAATCGAACCACTAACCTCCTTCTTGAAAGGAAGATAGTCTTCCATTGAGCTACCACCATTTAAGAATTTGGGAACCTAACTTACAAAGTCCTCTATAACAGTAAAAAAGATCAATACACAACTTTGAGTATCTAATGGTCGGCAAAGGATGATAGATTGTATAAGTTCACAATATATGATCAAGCAGGTTATGAAATCCATAAACCTTTTCTAAGAATTTTGAAAAAAATCAAGAAATATTAATGTAAATAATTTTTGCATGATGACCAATAGATCAATATGGTTCTCTATCCAATCTCTCTCATGGTTGTTGCACTTTCAAATTGATCTTGAAGAAAGCCATATCCTACCTATGTGGTGACTCATCACCATAGTGCATTCAACGTAAGAACAAGGCAGATAGTCAGAGGGTGAGACTTATGGTAATTGAATTAATTTCCATGCAAAGCTTCGTATATCCCATCATGCACAATAAAAAGTGAATGAATCCATGTACAACTATAATTAACTTGTAGTTATAACACTTTAGATGTACATGGGATCATATGTATCTACCCTCGACAAATGTAACAAAAAAATGAATGTTGACACCAATTCATGGATAATTTCATGATAAAGGCAAGGATATAAGTAGTGTGGATCTTCCTGAGCATCCCCAAGAAGGATATAAATTTAAAACCATGAAGGCCAAATCCTGACTTAATTCATCCAAAAATAATTTGAAAGCTAATCCTCCCATAGTATGATGAGTCATGATTTATAATTCACAACTTATCAATATAATTAAACAAAACCACAGACTTTCGTACATCTGAAAATGGTTTTGTTAACTATAGCCAGAAACCTATTGTTTATAGCATTTAGGGAAGATGAATGTGTGAGAAAAAGGCAATGAGTTTGATATTTCCCCCCAAAAAAATCCATTTCCTACACAACCTTAAAGAACTAGCAAGCAATACCTATATCATCTGAAGACACGATTACCCATGGAAAAACAAATTTCAAACCAAGAAAGCAAAAGAAAAATGGTTTTGGATTTTTCAAATTAAATAATGAATAACCAAATTTTTTTTGAGTTCATGAACATCTCCCACAAAATGACTAAAGAGTTGAAAGCTTAAACATAATAAATTTTGGTGGGGCGATGCTATCCCCTTGGGTAGATTTCAAAGAGATATCAACTTAACTAGAGGTTTCATCACTTGGTGTTATATTTTTATCATTTAAGAAATATGATCTTAGGATATTATCTGAGAGAATAACATGCACAACAATAATCACAAGAGACAAGAGACACAAAGAATTTTTCTTCAGGGAAATCATAAAGGAGAAAACCCCGCAACTTTCTCAGAGATAGAATGAGCACTAATGGAAGTAGTAAAACCCAAAGATAGAAAATATGATCTCCAACAGTTTTTCTCTCTCTCACTTGAGAGAGATTCTCCTCTCTCACTCATGCACCCCAGTTGAGTGAGTGTGTGTTGTGTAGAACTGAGGAGAGCCTCACTTCTATTTATATTATTTCGTTCACTTTATTTCCACTCCGACAAGTTGGCCTCACTTAACAATTACTTACCAGGGTCGACTTCTCTAGAAGAGTCTAATAACCCTAGTGCCCCACAACTATAGGGAATTTACCCTCTGATCAACAAGGACGGTTAACCTTAACTCAATTGTAGGGACTATTTCCCTGACTTACAATGAAGGGTTAACCTCATTGACTTTATATGGCTTTATTATATTAATGAATCTCCCAATAGGAACATCGAGGTACAATGAAATACAAATGATTCTCCTGATAGGAACATTGGGGTACAATATAAGATATACAAGTGAATACATTCCAAAGTTACAAATACATCATCACCCCCTCTTAACTAGGAAGGTATTCTCTTGACATAATTCATCAGCACAAGTCTTCTTCTCTGGATCAATTTTGGATCACCATCAAAGCTGGATCATCACTAGATCATCATTGAAACTGGATCATCATCAAATTTGGATCATCACTAGATCGTCATCATCATCACTACTTCTGCTATCTCTATCAAATGGTGCTATCTCTTCATTCTTCTCGTCACAGGAAGTTCTACATAGACATCCCCTTTTCATGCCGGTTGTAGGCCTAGTCTCCATGTAGGTCTTCATATTCTTCAGCACTTATATATGACCCAGTAAAAAAGGTCCACACAACACTTACATCTAACCATGGGAGGAACACATCCACCACCATGTTAGAAAGGAACAACACTCACACCTGACCATGGGAGGCCCAGCCTGCCACCATGTAAGAAAGGCACTGCACTTACATATGACCATGCGGGGAACACATTCAACATACATGTCAGAAAGGATCTGCGATTACATTTGACCATGCGAGGAACACATCCAACATACATGTTAGAAAGGCTATGCACTTACATATGACCATGTGATGAACACATCTAGCATACATGTTAGAAAGGCCCAACAAGTATATTCACCAGCATGATAGGACACACCTACTATTATCTGTGAAAAGGTGCAGCACTTATAATCACCACAATGGTAGGACACACCTACTACCATATGTGAAAAGGCCCAGCACTTACAATCACCAGCATGGTAGGACACACCTACTACCATCTATGAAAAAGCTAGCTGTTACAACCATCAGCATAATAGGACACACCTACTATCATCCGTGGAAAGGCTCAGCTCTTACAACTGATCATGTGGGAGCCAATCCCACAGTCATATCAGAATGGATCTACACTTACATATGATCATGTGGAAGCCAATCCGACAGTCACATCATAATGGCTCTGCACTTACATCTGATCATGTGGGAGCCAATCATATAGTCACATCATAAAGGATTTGCACTTACATCTGATCTTGTGGGAACCAATCCCACAGTCATATCAAAATGGATCTGCACTTATATCTGATCATGTGGGAGCCAATCCCACAGTCATATCAAAATGGATCTGCACTTACATCTAACCATCAAAGGAACCAATCCTCTCACCATGTCAGAAGGGCTCTGCATTTACATCTAACCATGGAAGGAACCAATCCTATCACCATGTCAGAAAGGCTCATAGTCTCATCACTTCCCTTTGGAAGGAACCTCGATATGGAGATCACCAAGCTTCTCCCTGAAGTAATCAAAATTCACTTTGGCCATTTCTAGAATAAAATCACATCAGCGATGATTACATCCAAGGATAACCTGCGAGCTTCACTAGGACCGATCTAAGGACAACCCACAGGACCATTTACGTCTGATCCACCTACGAGCTTCGCTAGGATTTTATGCTCAGACAACCTGTCTCACCGACTATGCTAGAACTCCCTCTTTCAAGAGATATTGATCTAGATCACATATTGGAGCTTCATTGCTCCTTTCTAATCTCATACTGAAGAAACAACCCAAAGTGCTTTTCCTATCAATGGAACTGCCTACCCAATATGAATTCATATAACCCTCTTGGTTAAATTTTTTGATTCGCTTCATACTTGAGCCCATGATCAACAATACCCTTTAGGTACCCAACTGCATGCTTCACAACCATCAGGTGAACATGTCTCAATGTGTTCACAGCAAAGCAAATATTTGGTCTCGTATTCGTCAGGTACATCAAGGAACAAATCATCTGATGATACATCGTGGCATCAACCGATTCTAATGAGGCAACACTCAATAGCTTTAGGTTCGATGCCATAAGTGTGGTCATGGCCTTGCAGTCCATCATCCTGAACCTCTTTAGGATCTCTAATGCATACTTCCCTTAACAAAGGGATATTTCATATGCATTCTACCACACCTACATGCCTAGAAAAATTCCTCTTCTTGCAACTTTAATGAGTTCCTCTTTTCCTGAAAAGAACAAATCATTGACATATAACAAAAGCATCACCGGTGTTCCGCCTTCAACCTTGAAGCAAAGGTTGGGATATGCTTTACTCTTAGTAAATCCTAGAGCCATCAATAAGATGTCCATCCTGTCATACCATGTCAAACCTCAGGATCTTATGCAGTCACTCCCTCTGAAGTGGAGCACCATTCTCCCTCTATATTTCATACTCTATGCATTGAAACATTATGTACTAGAGTGACAAGTAGTTTCCTATGCTACTAATATTCTATGTATCCATCTAGGGTTACTGGATACCAAGATCCTCTATCTTGAACCTTTTTAAAAGTTCTTCTCGCACCCATCTGTGAGCTTGTTATCCTCTATAGGATTTCATCTTCAACCTTGTAGAAAAGGTTAAGATCTTCGTCACTCTAGGTGATATTCAAGCTCCTCATGCTATTTTTTATCCTATGGGTGTATTCTAAGCTCGTACAAGGCCTTATTTCATTTGCACACATGATTCTTTCTGTCATGTGTCTTAACTTCTAGTGGCTGCAAATGTCTCTTTATAGTCTATTCCTTCTTTCCATGATAAGCCTCATGCTACAAATCTTTCCTTGTATCCCACGATGTTTCCATCTACTGCATTTGTAGATCCATATGGAAGACATTATGGAATTTCCTTCAGGTCTCGATACGACATCCTAGACATCATTCTTCTTGAACTGGTATTCTTCTTCGCTTTATTATTGGATACTTCTTCATAGCTTGAAGGCTCTGCATCAATGATATCACTCAATAATGTCACATAACTGCACTGTGTCTCAGATCTCTTCTTTGTTTGAAAGTATCATCATATTATTCTTCATCTTGGATTATTTCTCGAACTGACATCACTTGTTCTTCGGAACAAGTCTCATCCTTCTTTGCTTGTATGTTATTGTACATGATCTTTCCTACAACTCAGATGCACCAGTTGTACGGTTAGAAACATTTCATAAGTTATATTCATAATGAGAAATTCTTATGCATAAATATATAATCATGCAACTATTTTATCCAATACAACATTCATCCATATCACGGAAAGTTTCTATATGCCTTCCATCTCTACCATGACAACATTGAGATTGTGCACTAATCGAAGATGTCAACAAAGAGGTTTTATTCTAGATAAGTAGTAATGGAGAGTTGTATAGAACCATGAGCTACTTACCCATCACATGCATGTTAGTAGTATACTGTTATTAATGCAAACATTCTATCATGCGTAATACATCAACTGAATATAAACAAATGCATAAAAAAATAATATCATGAAATGACAATTGAATACTTATCTTTGTTCGTTTCATGAGTAGACTCTTTACCTTCAGCATCTTCTTCATTCAGGACATCATCATTTCTTATCCAAATGGATAGGAGGTTCTTCATAATTGAATCCTTCATATTCCTCATCGCTTCAGGGATCTTCTTTGAATCATGAGAGCTTGACCTTCATATGCTCCCATCTTCTTTTCGCTTCTTCTTGTGTATACTCTTCCCAGAGTCAAGTGAAGGTAATCACTTCCTTCTGGCACACATTCCTTGAATGAATGAATCCCATGATCCTTGGAGGCCATTCAAGGTGGTTATCACAACTTATGCATTCTCCACTTCTTCTTCTATTGCTTCAAGTTGTTCTTTGACTTGAGAGAACCTTGTAAAGTATGACTGTATGGTCTATGCATTCTGGAACTTCACATTCTTCAACTGGTTTCTTAAAGTCATCTTCTGATTTATGTTCTTCCCTTCAAATAGCTTGGTCAAGGAATAAAACATCTCTTTAGGTGTCTTTAGGGAAGACACTTGTTAAAAGTTTATCCTTGATTGAATAGGCAATGATCTTTTTGGCCTTGACCAAGTTATTCTTGTGTAAGGCTTTAGCCTCATCTCCCTTTGGAACTGGAACCTCTGCACTTATGTAGGTGTCGAATTCATTTTCTTCAATAACTAATGAAAACTTATACTTCCATGCTTGGAATTTTTTATCTTCACCAAGCTTCTAAACAAGCTGGTGTCACAGGTCATTTTGAAATAAGAACCTCAAAAGTAAATAGCCAAAAGATTAGATCTTACCGATTTGAGGTGTTTGTCCTAGTTCCAGAGATGGCTAATCTAGGGTTTGTCAGAGAAACCCTAATTTTAAAAACTTGGAATATTTGTGATCTAATTGGATAGAAATACAGAACTCTTAAAGGAGAGCTTTCCAATGTACTCCTTTTTTGAAAATAGTGGAGGGAAGCTCCCGGAACAAGAATCCCTAGTTTACCAATTTCTTCTACAGAAATGTCTCATAATATTTCTATGGTATATACAACATTACTGATACTCTATCTCTAAAACTTTGTACTACGATATCCTCTTTTGTCCTCTTTCCAACACCATAGGTTTTACTAGAATTGGTTTCACTAATTGGGACTTATGAGCTGTTTCCCAGGTTGACTTATTTCAGGATTGTTCAGCATAGCGAACTTGTACAGACTTCCATGTGTCCCTATTTCATCCTAAAGATATGAAAATTTTAACACGAAAATTAAGGTCTATTCCCTATCTATAACATCTTGCAAAATTTCATTTGGATCTTTGTAGCTCGAGATATAGAAATTCTCCCTAGGTGTCCTGTTTAGGGATGAATCCTGGAAGAGGCTCGAACAATGATTTGGAGGAAACTTATCTCCTAGAATATAGCGAATCTGAGGCTGAAATGTCTTCCAAAACACACATCAAAATTTTATCTTCAGCCTATGAAAATTGCGGTCCCTGATACTTATTCAATCCCGAGATATAACGAATGTACCAAAACTACTCATTTTAGTGTTTTAGGTTTTTTCCAGGACCGAGGTTAAACTAGGGTTTGACTTTCCTGGAGTTTTACCCAACCAAAAATCTCAAACTTTGTCTCTAAATTTCTATTTTGAGGAGGATAGAAATCCTATGCCAGGCTCACTCAAAAATTCCTCTTCTGTGAAAATCCTTAATTTCCCACAACAAAAACTGAAAATGCCTCAAATCAAATTCTACTTCGATGGAAAGATGCGCCCTTCAATGGAGAGTTAGCCTAGCATCATTTTGCTAATGGATTTTGGAGAGAGACCCAAAAATTAAGAATCCCTAGCTTCTGTGACTACACAGTGTCTTCTTCTCATGTTAGCTCTGATACCATGTTATATTTTTATCATTTAAGCAATATGATCTGAGGATCTTATCTGAGAGAATAACATGGACGGGAATAATCACAAGAGATAAGAGACATAAAGAATTTTCCTCGGAGAAACCATAAAGGATAAAACATTTCAACTTCCTCAAAGATAGAATGAGCACCAATGGCAGTAGTAAAACCCAAAGATAGAAAAGATTATCTCCATCAGTTGCTCTCTCTCTCACTTTAGAGAGCTTCTCCTTTCTCACTCATGCACCCCAGTTGAGTGAGTGTGTGTTGTGTAGAAATTAGGAGAGCCTCACTTCTATTTATAATCTTTCGTTCACTTTATTTCCACTCCAACAAGTCAGCCTCACTTAACAATTACTTACCATGGCCGACTTCTCTAGGAGAGTCTAATAACCCTAGTGCCCCACAACTGTCGGGACTTTACCCTTCGATCAACAAGGAGGGTTAACCTTAACTCAATTTTGGGGACTATTGCCCCGACTTACAACATAGGGTTGACCTCATTGACTTTACATGACTTTATTAACAAATGTGGGGACTTTACCCTCTGATCAACAAGGAGGGTTAACCTTAACTCAATTTTGGGGACTATTGCCCTGACTTACAACATAGGGTTAACCTCATTGAATTTACATGACTTTATTATATTAATGACTCTCCCGATAGGAACATCAGGGTACAATGAAATATAAATGATTCTCTCGATAGGAACATCGGGGTACAATATAAGATGTACAAGTGAATACATTATGAAGTTACAAATAAATCAACACTTGGAATATTTAACTCACTTTTGTGATCCATGAAACTGCATCTGATCCATTGTACCACCTCCTTCACAGTGGCAACTTGACAAATACCTTTTGCATGAGAAATTCAATCAAATAGATATTGAAATAGGGAAATTTAATCCTCCAATTCTTAAAGCTAGGAAATCACCCCCAACTTCTTCCAAAATACTTGGTGATCATTTCCACACAAAAAAATGAATTACTCCAGATACAATAGCCATTAAGTTAACTTAGAGTGGATAGGATAAAACGTACCCACTTACAACTGATACTCCACAAATAAAACAGAACAGAGAGCATCTCATAGAAGTCATGGACAATTCACCTCCATGATAAGGCAAGGAAATAAATAAAACAACAACCCATGCTAAGTAGAGTTTCATCATAAATATAGGGGATAAGGAATTAAATACATATAACTGAAACTAAATGGTTGTCCAAGCATCCTAAAACCTAGCTTCCCAGGTACTTGGTGTATATGGAGGCATAACCCTCACAATAGGAATCTAAGCATCCTAAAAACTTAGCATACTAGATTCTTTGTGTATATAGAGGCCTAGTGTATACAAAGGTGTAAGCCTCTAGAGTCCATATACAATAGCTATTAACTGAGGTATTTGTACGACAACTTCCCTAAACAATAACTAGAAAATAAAATGATTGAAAAAGAGAACATTTATTAATCGAATGGAAATGTATAATAGGAAAATATGTAAATGAATAAATTCATAGACTAAGAAAATGTTTGGATCATTTTTCTTGAGAACATTGCTGAATGGATTCCTAGGTATCTAGGTACAACTCAAGGAGGTAAAGGTACATATACAAGATGCATGCACCCACCAAATTAGGATGCGCTAGGATCTTTACATAGAAATGAAGTAGCACGAGGTGTAGACATACACAGTGCACACACCCACCAAATGAGAGTACACTAATAATTGAACATGGACCCACAACGATACCCCCATGCATTTAAAACCCAGAGACTAGGAATTCTACCCATATCACAACCACCTCCATCTTTGGGATTTATCATTATAACTTGGTGTTTAAACTTGGTTTTTTTTTCAAATATTTATTTACAATAATAGTTTGGTAAATAAATAATACATGTGTTAAAAAGCAATGGGTATTTACAAGGTTTGGGTGCTTTCATGGAAAGCACCCCCACTTTACCCATTGTTTACTTACCATTCAACCAACTAGTATGCTTCAATTTAGTTTTCCAATCATGGTTTCAATTTTCTGATGTTCAAGATTTTTTGTGGCGCCACACTCAATCATGTGTGTTGAATCCCTCACAAACATGGCATAACAAGAAAACCAGTCAGACCATGGTCCATTGGTAGGGTCATTGTTCATAGTGCTCTTGTTTCTACACCTTCTATTCAACAACAAGATCCATTAGTACCCTTATGACAACATCAACAAAAACATTCATGGTGTCTAATGTTATATCTGCACTGCTCCAATGTAGATTCATTACTTCTTAGGTATGATCATAATGCAAGGGATCTTGTGTAGTATAAATTCATATTATAGGTTTATTACATTGTACTTTAGTCTATTCACTTCCAATTACATAATATAAACAATAAAAATGATATATAATGTTGCAAATAAAACATGTGAAAGGATCCAAATGGATCCATTCCACCCTCAAAACATTGCTTCAGACAAATTTCGATGCCCCACATCTTTGTTACATGCAGGACTATACATTTCTTCGTTCATTAAAAACATCATTACAAGATCATAGGCTTCGTAAATCCTCTGAGTAGTACAATCTAGTCTCCTACTTTACAAAATCAAGTCAATATGTGACTGTGTAGAAGGGAGAACACTTTCACTATTCCTGAACCATCTGTGAAGAAACGTTCCATAAGAGAGTATCCTAAAGGCTAATACATAGGTACAAAAAAATGACTGAAATAGTTGAGCATAATTTGTCACCAATGACTTTAGTAGCACCAGATTTATTATTCCCGTCTCTGCATTGGAAGTAGGAAATCAACACTACTAAGAAGAAATTGTTCATAACAAGCAATTAAATGAATAAAATACAATCTGAAAATACAACATATGAACACAAGAAATCCTCCATCGAGGTACACAAAAAGAAGCTAGCATTTCTAACAAAACACAACAAAATTAGAATTAGACTTTCCATCTCAATACACAACTTTCCTAATCCATTAAAGGGCATCACATTAAATTTCAAATGTCAAAAGGCCATTTTAATAAATACTAAAAAGAGAAGAGAAATCGGACCACTAGCAATATTGGTTCAAATGCAATGTCAAAATGTCTTTTAAATGCTAATAACTCTATAGATTTGTAAGGGATTGATGAGTCATAATAAAAAAGGATAGAGAGGATAGAAGCTTACTAGATTATTGATTCAATCCATCTATGAAACCGAAGAGACCTTTCGTCAGGATAACTTCTGGATGGCTCCACAAATACTCTTTTCTTCTTGCAAA
Source organism: Pseudotsuga menziesii (assembly GCA_001517045.1). NCBI lineage: Eukaryota > Viridiplantae > Streptophyta > Pinopsida > Pinales > Pinaceae > Pseudotsuga > Pseudotsuga menziesii. The sequence continues at coordinate 87,000 of LPNX010458457.1, read as the reverse complement.
AGAGGAAATCTTCTGTGTCCAAAACATATGAAGCCTATTTTACATGCACAAGTATATTAGCTAAAATATTGACTGAATATTTAATACATCTTTCTTGGGTATTTACGATTATGTAATGACAACTCAAGATAAATACTTTGCTCCTTAATAAACTTCCTTAGTGGCATCAAATTCACACTTCACAATGCAAAAAATTAGACGTGTCGGATGATATTTTATGCTCAAGCCCATTCACTATGTCAACACTATCCATCACCTTAGACATCATAAAAAAATCCTTGCCACTGGCATACTTGCAAATGTTTATGAAAGATACCACTATCTATTATGAATCTACTCTAAAAAATAACAAGTTTTAGACATGAAGCATAATTTGATACAATTTAATTTTATAAGTATAGAAAGAGGCACAGCACCTTGAAAGGAAGAAGTTTTGCCTTTCCTTCATGTAATTATCTATTGCAAGAACTTCATTATACAAATAACTTGAGAAGGAAGGTTCCAGTGCGGTAGGAACGACTTCAAGCTTCTCAATACCTTCCATTTGTTGAATTGTCGAGAAGTAAGGATTAGATGACTCCAAGGAAACAAAATAACACTTACTATCTTAAATGAAACAAGTACAAACATGTCTACCACTCTCAGAAAGTTGCTGCTTCAAAAAGAAGAGAATTTCACTAAAAGTTAGAAATATTGACTACAATACGGCAGACTAGTTGAAAACTTACAAATTAAAATCGATAAATATTTTCACCATGCAGTAACATGCAAGCATTCGCATGGTAAATTGAATAAAAAAACCTTGAAGGTGATCTTGATATCTCATACAATTCTAACATAAACAACTTGTTTTCCATATCATTTGACGCAATCATTTGGATCTGCAACCAAAATGCTTAATATAGCAATGGCAATACTTCAACTCCTGACAGGGATTAACATAAACAATCATACCAAAAAATATTTTTTCCCAATTGCACCTGCTTTACGAGTTTGGATATCAATTTATCCAATGTAAACAAAATATGTGACTGTGTTCCAATGATTGCTCGACATTCATCCTCAAACTTGGCATTGCCAGTTGATCCCTCAATTAAACTGTATAACACACTCATAAATATGGATTTCACATATTCCAGCAGTCCTTGTGTTAAACATTGTTCAAACGTCAAAAACCAACAAAAAAAGACAAAACGAGACCATGGGTGTTAGATAAGATACAATGTTCCAAGGCATTTTCAAAAAACTCACTTTGCATACAAATTAGGGGCTGATGTATTCTTTACATTCTTCCAATGCAGCTCTACAGTTAATGCATTCTTCTTTGCAGAGAGTATCTGTTAACACTCTGTTTTTTAGCAGTTGATTTAAGGGATTGATAAGAGTTCGATAAGGGTCTCATTCCTGCGAGCTTCATGTGAACTCTCCTTCGGGTACGAGAAGTGAAGGAGAAGAGAATGGAAGGTGTGCTGAAGGTGTTGGGTGAGGCTCAAGATCAAAGGCTGAAAATTGATTTAAGGTGGATCAACGGCTCTAAACCATTTCATGCAAGTAGACATTCTTGACCCAAGCTGCGTTTCCAGATTGAAAAATGGGTTAAAGGTCAGAAACATTCTATGTCCGAGATGAGATCTAAGTCAGATCTATGGCTTCAATCAATTTCGCAAGCCATACATGCACGGGTAAAAGCCACGAGTTCAAATTGCGAAGGAGGGGTATCAGCTGCAAATATCAATGACTGTGATAAGAATGGAGAGAAATCTACGGCTACGGTTTATTTCGTAGTGCAGACTAGCATGATGGATACCAAAGCTTCTCATTGTGAAATATAGTGGGACCTACCGTAATATACGACTGCATGAAAGATCGGTCGCAATCGATGGTTGAAAACATGTCACGATCCTGATTTTCCTGCGGTGTTCAAAGAGGGAAAGTTAGCGGCAGAAAGTATGGAACGTGGAAGATTCCTTGGATCGAATGGCTAAGATGGCTCCTAGGGTACATGGTTTCACATCTAGTGCGAAGATGACAGTGGAGGAGATGTTCATGTGTGTAATCTGCGCTCTTGTAGGTTGGCCGATTTCTCTGAAGCCATTTGTAGCACACGTAATGGTGGGATCATCCCTTTGGCAGAGTCATATCACAAAAAGATAGGTGGCTTTTGTGTGAGTTGGCCGAAGGAAATGAGGAAAGTAGCTGATGAATCCACTATTCACACGAGGCAAAGCCAGCATGATGTGGGAGACTATTCCGTTTCCCACTTCAAAGGAGAAAGGAAACATGGGAGCATCCACTTTATGAACTTTGTGGCATGGATCTATTGGACCCAATGGCATCCATGAATGCTTCCCACAACAGACGGTAAGGTGCCATGACCTATGAAACTAATTGACTAGATCCCTAGTAAGTAAAGGATTGCTCTGGTTGCACCTTCATACATGTTTATACCAAATACACTCAATGACAGAGTATGTAGGAATGATGGCCTGCCATTGTGGGGGTCAGTCCTGAAGCCTTATATATACTGCTTTCAGAGCAATAAGAGTGAACTAACATATCTCCAGAACTCGAGTGCTACTTCTCTACAAATCTGCAAAGGCCTGAAGAGTTTGACGATGAAGATATGGTTTGAGAAGCTTGTCCATCTCGGGGTATTGATGGTTGGTGGAAAGCTTCCACACTTGCTCGTCACCTTGGTATTGCATACTAAGAATGACACCAGCCATCGAGGTCTAGACATGATACCCACAGCCCAAACAATGCGGGGCCTAGACACTTACCCCCCGTAAGTGTTTTTTCAGGAACCCATGATAACATCACACCCACCAAAGCCTCCACGGAAGGGGAAAGTCATTGACTGTTCCCTGTATAAGCATTTGTTCGGATGGGAGCGTTAAGGGTTAAAAGCCCTAATAGCCCTGTTTTTGAAGTCTACTTTCTAAGGGTGATGGGGCTAGTGTAGATATGCTACACCCTTGTGCCTGTGGGAGAGCTCACCTCACTAGAGGTGAGGAGTACAAGAATGATAAGCCACCCCACAGGTTTGTCTCAATTGGAAGCAATGCAACACTTCTTCCATAGCTCACGGCTAATAGTATTACCTGGAGAGGAAGGAGGCAGCAGATGTGATGGAACTAGAGAAATATGCAAATGACCTAGCGAATGTGCACCCATGTGGAAAGCTGCATTTGAACACTATGGGGGCACACGCTTCAGGCATGGAAGGAAGCATCATACTCGCAATCCGCCATAGCATCCCAGCACATCGAACTGTCACTTGGGTTGAATGCGACTGCCAGCATGTTTATTGCTTATTTTTGTAAAACGTGGTGATAGTCCACTCCTTGTACAGTTAACACATGATAGTGACTTATAAAATTTTTTTGTTCGGTAGTCTCAGCATTAGAATTGTATAAATACACTCCCAATAGAGGGAGAGAGAGGGAGTGAGTTGAATTGGGAAACATTCTAGGGCTGAGGCTTGCCATTGTAAATAAGTTTTGATGCTTTTGTCATGAATAAAATTGTAGAGGATGAGTTGTTTATCATAGTAGAGATTCATGTGTCATTTATTTTCCCAATATGTACCTTCTTTAAGTGCAATGCATTTCTTGTTTTCACTTCAGTCCGTTGATTGCTTTTCATGTCTACAACTTAGGGTATAGTAGTTAGGAATTCATACTTGTTATGCTCCGGCTGCTGTTCCATACATTTATCAATTGTTCTTATAAAGTTGCATGGAATTCATCTCGCTGATGCTCCATGCGATGGACTGTTCTCTCTCTCATCCTCTAACCGCCCGCTAAAAATCTCCTGATTGGGAGATCAGCGGCTACCTTGCCTCTGTTTGCTACTCTATGCCTTCCTTTCCTCTCACAAGTATTCAGTACATAGGTTCTCGAATCCATTGCCAATGGTTCCTGCCCCGATAATCCCACCTTGCATCTCGCCTTTACACACTTTGCCCCATTCAGAATCCTAGCCCCCTGATTATGCTGATTGAAAATCCTATGTAGAGTAGACTCTAGTGACACATGAGATTGAAAATATTATGTGGAGTAGACTCCGGTGACAAATGAGAGATCCCTCTCTGACTGCACAATGCTGGAGGTGCGGTCTAAAGTGGTTCTGCTGTTGCACCGGGAGCGGGCATCCCCCTCAGCCTTCGGGCCTAGGAAAAATCCCGGTGCTAACTGTATCCATTCATATAAGGTATGAATCAAGATTCAATAAGTACAAAACCAATTATTCCTAGTCAATGAAGAATATATTAAGAAATTAGTGAAGAGAAATACCTGATGCATCCTAAAAATCACATAAAAAGTATCATTGCCATAGAAAACAAGACCCTTCTCTGATATGCTTGAAGTTGTAGAATAGACATGCTCTGACAGAGGCTTGGATATGACCAAAATATGATCCGATAATGCAAATGAATCACCTTGTTCAGCATTGAGTGCATCAACCATTTCTCCAACCTTGCCTTCACTTTCTACTTTCCCCTCATTGTCTTCATGATCAACATCTTCTTCATTATCTTCATGTGAGAATCCAGCACCATTTCCATACTCACTTCTTGAAATATCTTCACCTCCATTAGAAGCATTCTTACTATCATTCGCTGATTTAGGTGCACTCTCTTCTCCATCTTCAGCATCATTCTCTACCACTCCACAATTAAAATATTAATTATTTCCTTGTCTACTTGTATAAGTTCTGCTTGAAATCTTGTCATTCCCTTGTAGGATAGAATTCTTAGTTAAGACAAGGTCACCAGCACTATAACAATGCACATTTTCTTTATCCTCCACCATAGCAGGTGGAGACGGAGCAGGGGATAATTCACCTTCTTCCATTTTAAATTTCCATCTACCCTGCACTACTTCATTATTATTAGACCTTTGATGAAAGTCATCTGGTTTACAATCAGTAGCCCCACATTCCCTTTCCAATGGTGCCAATTCCTTGTCACTTTCCTGTAACATATTGGAAACCACAATAAGGGTTTAGAAATATAAAATTCAAATGTATGTGAATTACAAACCACACTATGAACCCAAACTTCCTTTCCAATGATAGTGATTCCCTATCACTTTCTTGTACCAAATTGGAAACCAAAACACAATACTAAATAAAAATATTAAGTCTATCTTGATGAGGAAAAGAAAAGGAAGTTTCATAGCAAAGTTTGAAACATATGTCTGGACTTCTATGATGCAAAAGAGTCAAACTTGGAAGCTAGAAATAATGTAGATGACAAAGAGAATTGCATGGCAGATAATGATGGGTAAAAAGTTGCAAAGATGAGCCAAAGGGTTCTCCATAAGAACTTAAAGGCCATAAATACTCTCTAAAAGCATTTAGATAATAGCTTAGAGAAAATCTACTTTGATAAAATTACTAGTACCAAATTCCAACAAGCACTTATCCACGTGAGAAGAAATTAGGAAGGAAATTACATGAGTATTCAACCAATAACCAAAATCAGTCAATGAAACTTGGAAAAAACAGTGAATAAACTTAGTGAAATCAAAGTGCCTAGGGCCTATCCTACCTAATAAAAAAAATAAAAGTAAATAAAAGGCATAATATATTAACATAATGGAGTTAGATCCATAATGGAAAAACCCTTTGCAATAGTGTATGGCCCTGAAGGAGAACACTGAAATGTCATAGCTATCATTAATGTGTCTGAGCCTGAGGAGGAGCCTGCATATTGGTCTCTCGTTGTGAAGTCGTCGATATTGAGATTTAGAAGTCATCACAACAGTGACCATGACTAAGAGGAGTCAGTTGGGAACAAATATAAATTAAGATGGAACTACTTCAGATATCCAATTGCTTAAACAACAAATCAGGTTAATGTTGAATTTCTGAAACAGATTAATGCACTATTCTTAAAAGTTAAAACAATAAAAGAAAAATCACAGAACAAAACCAAGAAATAATTAAGTTTAAGCAGCATGTTTAGAAACCTTAGAAGATAAAAGACTACTTTACATTAGCACAAACACCAAAAATATGCTAGATAAATATAAATATGCAGTTCGATACATGAGACACAACATCTGAATGGAGAAAAAGAATAGGACAAGTGAAAATGGAATTTCTTGGAAACCAACACTCCATTCCACATGGGAAACCATGTTATACATTCAAATTGGAGAAGATGGAAAATGGAAGACAATGCAACAAAGCTTCTTGGGACAATCTTCAATTTCAAAACCATCTGAAAAATTACTTTAGAGAATACCAGCATTACTTTGACTCATAGGAAGCCAACAGAGTCTGACTCATTAGTCCAACTAACTGAGTGAATATGACTAGCATCTTATTTGTGACACTGGTGAAATAAAAACTTGAAGGAGATGACTCAACTTGGTTTCCTAAAAGAGCAAAGTTAAACGTGGAGTTTATTACAAACTCAGAAAATTTTGGTAACAACAGTCCCACAGGTTGAAAAAGTTTCCATTTCTAGCTTATGTTGCTTCAAATTCAACATGCCAAGATTCGACCTTAATTATTTTTAAGAGGATCCAACATGCCCAAAATTGCCAATAAATGCTCAAAAGTACATCCAGATTCAAGAGATAACAAACAATGAGCGTGCATCTTTAAAATTCGTGTTTTGTATTTATTTCCTCTACTATACTACTATGGAATGTAGTACAACAACTACTTTGCATACTGCTAAATAATTTTTTGGACCTTTTTCAAATATGGATCTTATCAAACTGAAAGGTGGTATGGTATATCTTCAAGGAAAATATTACGGGTTTATGGACTTTTTATCAAATAGAAGATGAAAACCCTACAATTAATACATATTCAGGTCTGTAGTTTTTTGTGCCTTTGCAGGCTCTATTCTCATGGTGGAAATTATGTTTGTATTGTTGTATCTTACTAACTTGTGCTAGTATTTAATATATAACAGTCCTAAATTTTTCCACATGTATAGGTCATTGCTGAAAATGACTAAGGCCCATAAGAAAATTGATGTTATGACTTCTGATAACAACTTCTAGCAAATAGATTAATCATAGCAGGTTTCTCCATTATATGAGAGCATGATAATGAGGGATAGTGCTCTACTAAGAATTGATTTTTTCCTCATTACAGGTCTTTGCATGTGCTATTAAGACTTCGTTAGGCTAGGGAACCTCACAAGTGGATATGATACATTTCATAACAAGGTGTAAAATATGCCAAATATGCTACATAGTTTTATTGATTATTGTTATGATGCCATTACCAAATATTCTACTTTCATGTCTTGCTGCCAAAGATGATATAACACCTTGGTTGTCCTCCTCTATATTTTTTTAACACTTGGAACAACTTTTACGTAGTGTTTTCATCAGTCTCCTTAAGCCTAAATTCTCAGCACCTTCTCTATGAATGTCATGTGAATCCCTCTTAGATCCATACATTCCAATCAATTTGAGAATGACTTATACACCATGTTTTCCTTGCAATCGATGCTTCACTACCTGTCTCCATAAATTTACAGTGCAAGTTACGTTTTTACAACAGATTTTCCAAAATGGCTTAGGGGCATTTCCTGTAGAAATATGAACTTCAAGATGATGATATTTCAAATTTACCTAAAGCACTCTGTAATGCCCTTTTAGACCTGTCATGTTGTCAATGTTCATGCCTGAGTATTCCTTTTACCAAATATGGGGTTTTTCACAATTTCACATAGTATCTGATAGAAAAATGATGATACATTGATATATTAAAAATTTAATTATTATATTTTCCAGAGATGAGAATTTTAGAAATTGGTGGCATATTTTTGGATTAGATTAAAAGCAACAATTTGTTTTATTCAGACTTGGATTCATTAAAACTTAGTTTAAAAACTAAAACTCCACTTAACACTACAATTTTGGCCAGGAAAACATGGCTTAACCAAATTTCAAAGCTATTACAGAGTTGAAGCCTGAGAGTGGTAATAAAATGGATTATCATTCAACCCAAGATTAATGCTGTAGATGTTCCTTTCTCACACGTCAATATTCATAATTCAACGTTTTAAGTTCAAACTTCAAAGTTAAGTCACAGGTAGTAAATTTTATGTGGTTTTGACTTGGAGAAGAGGCTTACAGTTCAATTTATTTTTGTATGGGGATGACTATTGAGCTGCTAAAACTTTCATATTGAAACAAAATCAACTTCCAAGCAAGAAGAACGATCATATCTGAAATTACAAATAGCTTCATGCCTTCACCCATTGCTCAAGCACTAAACCAGCAAGTCGCTCAAGCTGCGGTAGCATGTCTATTGGGCAGCTGGCTGCAAATCATTTTCAAGTTACGTGTATTTATGAGAGATGGAACCACTTTGTTTACTAGATTGGACTTGTTGGAGGGGTAGTGATCCTTTTAAAGATCCAATTAACACCAGTAAAAAATAAAAAATTTCCAATTCCTCACTAGGGTTAAAAAGAACAACAGTTTTGCATTTATAGCTAGTTTTTAGCCAATGCTGAGGCCATTCTTGATTAACCCTAAAGTTATTACGGATGATAAAGGAGTCCCAACTATCCCCCCGAGACAGCCTATGGTGGATGAGAATCTTAACCAAACTGTGATGAAATAAACTCCTACCTCTATTAGTTGTGTTGTTTTGAAATGAATACGCCATCTTTTACAAACTATTGATAAGATAAAAAGGCATATTGAGTGCTTGCCCCTTGAAAATCAATAATAACCTAAGATAATAATAATGTATGTGAGAAAACTCACTTCGCAAGTGACATACCTCATGATCAATTCAAGAAGAGGATGTCATTTCCTTTTAACCAGCCAATAAGGGAACCCATACTTTGATTGGACCTCTGAGCCAGTCTTAATCAACAATTTCTTCCATGTTATCCCTTTGATGCATTTCCCTCTAAAGCATATTTCACCCTCCAATGACAATTGTGTTGCTTGAGAGACAAACTCTTACATCACTAATACGAGCAATATTACCATCAAACACCAAGGTGAATTTTTTAGTAACTGCAATATTGAAACCAAAAAACATTTGCAAAAAGGGCATCCACCCAGCTTTCATTATAAACTCCATGCATTCACTATATGCATCAAGATACTCAACTACATAGAGTTCAAACCGAACCATAGGCACCATAAGAGAAAATGAGGGTTTACACTTTACAAGGAACATACAAAACCCCTCTTCTTTCTGATATCTTCGACTTCATAAAAAACCTCTCCAAGCACTTTTCCATTCTCAGATTCCTCTCCTTAATCTTCTTCGTCTTCTTCTTCCTATTTCTCTTCTTCATGTTCTTGTTCCTCCCCTTCGATTTCTTTGGTTTCTTTGTCCTCCTCCATTCCCTCTCTTGACCCTCTTCTTGCTGCTCGACATCATTGAGTTGCCGCTGCCACTTCCCGCGCTCCTATTCTTCGAGACTCCTCCTCCACCTACTCTTGCTGTCTTGGTGAACTGTACTCTTGTTCTATAAAATATTAAAAGATTGATTCCAATAGTATTGTATAGTTCATCAAGATACTCAACTACATAGAGTTCAAACCGAACCATCGGCACCATAAGAGAAAATGAGGGTTTACACTTTACAAGGAACATACAAAACCCCTCTTCTTTCTGATATCTTCGACTTCATAAAAAACCTCTCCAAGCACTTTTCCATTCTCAGATTCCTCTCCTTAATCTTCTTCGTCTTCTTCTTCCTATTTCTCTTCTTCATGTTCTTGTTCCTCCCCTTCGATTTCTTTGGTTTCTTTGTCCTCCTCCATTCCCTCTCTTGACCCTCTTCTTGCTGCTCGACATCATTGAGTTGCCGCTGCCACTTCCCGCGCTCCTATTCTTCGAGACTCCTCCTCCACCTACTCTTGCTGTCTTGGTGAACTGTACTCTTGTTCTATAAAATATTAAAAGATTGATTCCAATAGTATTGTATAGTTCATCAAGATACTCAACTACATAGAGTTCAAACCGAACCATCGGCACCATAAGAGAAAATGAGGGTTTACACTTTACAAGGAACATACAAAACCCCTCTTCTTTCTGATATCTTTGACTTCATAAAAACCCTCTCCACTTTTCCATTCTCAGATTCCTCTCCTTGATCTTCTTTGTCTTCTTCTTCCTGTTTCTCTTCTTCATGTTCTTGTTCCTCCCCTTCGATTTCTTTGGTTTCTTTGTCCTCCTCTGTTCCCTATCTTGACCCTCTTCTTGCTGCTCGACTTCATTGAGTTGCCGCTGCCACTTCCCACGCTCCTCCTACTCTTCAAGACTCCTCCTTCGCCTACTCTTGCTGTCTTGGTGAGCTGTAATCTTGTTCTATAAAATATTAAAAGATTGATTACAATAGTATTGTATAGTTCATCAAGATACTCAACTACATAGAGTTCAAACCGAACCATTGGCACCATAAGAGAAAATGAGGGTTTACACTTTACAAGGAACTTACAAAACCCCTCTTCTTTCTGATATCTTCGACTTCATAAAAACCCTCTCCAAGCACTTTTCCATTCTCAGATTCCTCTCCTTGATCTTCTTTGTCTTCTTCTTCCTGTTTCTCTTCTTCATGTTCTTGTTCCTCCCCTTCGATTTCTTTGGTTTCTTTGTCCTCCTCCGTTCCCTCTCTTGACCCTCTTCTTGCTGCTCGACTTCATTGAGTTGCCGCTGCCACTTCCCACGCTCCTCCTACTCTTCGAGACGACTCCTCCGCGTACTCTTGCTGTCTTGGTGAACTGTAATCTTGTTCTATAAAATATTAAAAGATTGATTCCAATAGTATTGTATAGTTCATTCAATCATATGATGCTGCCATTTTTTAAGTCTCTAAAGATACTATTAAAGTCGCTCTACTGCTTCGATCCAGATCCGATGAGATAAATGGAGATAGAAAATGGATCAACCTTTAATTTGAGTTGTTTGGGTTTACGTCTGATTGAAAGCGGATTGAAAAGATAGCCTTTTTGAGTTGAGTGCAGTTCTTAAGATTGATAGTCCATCCCACAGTAAGCCATATTACATATGTAATAATGGTCCTCTAAAGTGAACGACCGAAGAGAGCCGACATAAAGAAATAGTCAGGAAGGGGGCCGAACTCAACCTCGTAGAGAGGAAATGTGCTTTACGGTAAATGTGGATAGCAATGAAAAAAGAATATGCTGGAACCACACCTAAATTTTGAACTAAAATGCTTTGAAGGAATAGATCCGGAATGATATCATAGACGCTCTCACTCAATAATGAGACTCCTACTCCTACCATTTACGATCTTAAAATTTTTTTTTGTGTTTATACGTGGCTTTGTCTATCATAACAGCCCCTCGACTTCTTTGACCTTAGGCCCAAAAGAGGGTCTATTTGAGAGATATCATATAAAAATACGGGTATATTTGAGAGATATCATATAAAAATACCATGACAGTTTCTTAGCCAATGTAATGAACTTGTGTGTGGCATTAGACCCTCAGCAGCCTTAAAATATGCCCCAGATCCACACTTTAAAAGATTGTTTTTCTTCATTGGTCATGAAAGGTGTGTCTATATAAAATGCTTACAATAACTAATCTAGTTTAGGCGGTGAAGCTCATTATGATAGTATGGACTATATTATTGTCACATCCTAGTGAAGGTGGCTCCTTGGAATGCTTATTACTTATTGAGCCGCTCATAAAACTATAGTCCATGTGATAAGGGCCCTGCATCATAATCTTGTTCTTCTTTTGCATCCAGGAAGTGCAAATTTGATGGATTTTTCGAGATTATAACTTTGGATAACAACTCTTATTTCTACACCTTTCATCTTCCTTCTACTTTGATGAAATGACTTGGAGTGTCCAAACGTTGTGTCCAAGGGAACGAGCTTGAGAAAGCAATAACATATTGTATATGACACTATAATATAATGAATTTCATTTGACAATACATTGGAACATAACAACTAGATTAATAATGCAATATCATAGCATATAATACATTGAACACATAATTTAACCTTGAGAAACCTAAAGGAGAAAAAAAATCTAGTATCAAATAACTATGGTCAATCTTAATCTCTCGACAATTTGTAGGTTAAAATGAATTTTGGCTCTCTAGTTCATTTACAATCATTTCATAGTAATTTTAATACAACATTCCTTTTGATCTTTTCTAAATAACCCCCTATGCTTTAGTGTTCCTAAGTTTATGGAAGATTGACCTCTAATAGGGGTCAATTGAAAGACTAGGCATCCCCAATATTTAACTCCCCAATCTGTAATGCTTCTCTTCTCCTTTGTCTTTTTTTTAACAACAATGTAATGTGTGGTTCTTTTTCTGTTATTGTCTTTGTTTCTATTTTATATATGCATTATGTGGGGGCATGGATTTTATCGATCTAGATTGGGGCACTTCACAATTAACCATGTCTCAATAGCTCACCATTGATTCCTATCGATACCAAAATGGATCTAAATAACAATGGTTTTAGGAAAAAGTCCAACAAGTATTATCAAGGTTCTACAATGCCGAGCCATTAAAAAAGAAAAAAAATTGCCTCTACAATCGTCGCTATAGCGACGCATAATCAATAACGTCGCTATAGCGATGAACGTCCATCGCTATAGAGATGTTACTAACTATGCGTCACTATAGCGATGATCGTCGAGGGAATTTTTATTTTTTCCTAAAATTTTAAACTTTCTTTCCACGAAAAATTCGATTTTAACTTATTTGTGGCAAACGTTTGTGGGACTTTTGAGCCATATGTAGTAGTGGTGGAACATAGTTAGAGAGAAGCAACATTCAGGCTACCAATTGAAGACCCTAAGAAACTCATGAATGACAACGAACTTATTCTTTTGAAGGAAAACCACAACATAACCCAATTCTAGAAATCACGCACTTCCTATCAAGACACCATAACTATTAATCGTAGGGAATCGAAAATACTAAACAAAAGGCCAACGACAACATCAACACTTTCGAACACTTCACACAAATTATGCAAGTTTGTGCCCAATTGTTTTATTATAATTTTTTATGCATTCTAGAGAGGTTTACCTCATCGTTGGTGAGCATATACACTTCAATCAGAACATGGGACAAAGCCACTACAAACAGTAAAAATGGATATCCTAGCTACAGGAAGATATATTTCAGCGTTGGTGTATTTCTCTCATGACTATTTATATTCTTCCTATATGTAAAAGAAGTGTCCATAGCTCACATTCCTATAAGTTACTCCCATTTGCAAGAAAATTCTTACACTTACTCCAAGGCCTGTTACTGTTGATTATACAAGGTCTGTTTATTGATATTGTTAATTACAGAAATATGAATATTGTAGTGGCATAAAAATTTGCAACTATGTGTATACAAAGTCATATGTATTTGTTGAATGTAACTCCATTTGATACCTAAACTAAACAAATCAGCAGCAAGCACCTATAGGATAATTAAACCGGTACTCATACCATTAGCCATAAAGTGTTTGATAGAAGTAGTGAACCCAAATTCACTAGCATAGTCAATAATTCAGTAAGGGAGCTCTATAGGGGTTAGCAGCAGTGTTAAAAAAGTATATGATGAAGTGTCCATACCAAAGACAAGCTATCATCTATAACAAATCTGAATTGAATATGTTGCAAAGTGTTTGACAGAGTCTCTAAGAAAGACAAATTGCTACATCCATCTAGGAGAGCTACATCCATGCCATAACCTCCCAGGTCTGAGCATTAATGTAAATTTTGGTATTGTCTTTCATTGTTTGCTACTTTAAAATCATGCATTCTCTCTTGGTATTAAATATAGACTTCCATTTCAGAAGTGTATCAAATAATAGATCTCTGTCTCAAATACGGTTATTATGAGTCATATTTCTATCACCTTAAGGGATGACTTTTTATGAGGGTTGCAAATGTTCCTTGACATTTTTTATGCTAATGACGTCCTCATTTATAGCACAAAAAGGGTTTGAAGTTGTTATGGCTTAAGATTTTTTTATGTGCAACCTTAGTAGACTTAAAATCCCTTCAAACCACTTGAAGTCATCAATCTTGATTATCATTGGTACTAAATCTTTGGAGATGTTTGATTTTGAAGGGATTGAGGGGTTTGGTTTTCATAGGGATAAGTTGAGTTGGGTTTGACTATGAACAAAAAATATCAAATCTCATGTCTAAGAAGGATTTGGTACCTAAAATAAGTAGTGGCATATTGATATAACTTATTAGTTATTTAAACATATTATATCCCACCTAGATAAAATTGACCATAACTTTGGCTCACTTTAACTAAAAATAAAGTTGGTCACTTCGACCGAGCCTTTGGGAGTCCTCAAGGAATTGAGGTCATGTATAAAATCCCAACAAACAAGCTAAGACAAATGCTACCAAATATTATATCAAAGAGCCAAATAATTCCCTTTACTAGTATGAGAAGTAGATATTTCAAAATAATGTTCTTGTATCTTAGTTGATCAATGAGAAATATTACCTAAGATTAAGGTATGGGACACCATAAATTTGGCAATAGACATAGGCACTTTTTCCAGGATCTAAAAGGTTATCTAAATTATATCAAATGAAAAGAAATTATGTGAAGTTTCTTTGGGGTATTGATATCTCGTAAGATAAAAAAAAAGGGTGTAGAAAATCCATGTGAACCATTCATGATTTTCTTCTTAGACTATGTTCCATTCTCAGAGGTTGATATCGGGCCACATGTAATGCAACATACCAAATTTGGAAAGTTAACATGTTGTGTAAATGGTGTAATTTAAATTGTGACAATTTATTTCAAAGGAATACTTTAGCCATAGGACACTCCTACATCCCATGACCTGAGCTTTGCCATAACACACAACAAACAAATTCGATAAAGTTTATCAAAGTCTGTCTCCTAGCTTCAAAGCAGGTATAATGCAAAATAATGCTCAAATATGTCAGTTCAAGGGAGTTTCGCATAAAAAATGAAACTTCTTTAAAATTTAATAGAAATTTGACAAACCTCAAAAGATTCACCGAAAATTGAACCAATTATTCTGAATCTTTAACAAAAAATCCACCAATGCCATAAAACTTGAGAAATCAACTACTTTTTCCCT
This sequence comes from Pseudotsuga menziesii, assembly GCA_001517045.1. Classification (NCBI taxonomy): domain Eukaryota; kingdom Viridiplantae; phylum Streptophyta; class Pinopsida; order Pinales; family Pinaceae; genus Pseudotsuga; species Pseudotsuga menziesii. The sequence goes on along the minus strand of LPNX010458457.1, from coordinate 71,927 downwards.
TGAGAGATGTCCTCTTATAAGGCCAAAGATGTAAAAAAATTGGTCCACTTCTTCAAAGTAACACTATGAGAATTATTGAAATTCTTGTTTCTTCATTCCATTTTAAACCAAGACCAAAATTTCCTTAAGAGTACAAATAAAGTTAGCTTTTGTGTTCATATTGATATCCACTTCTTATTCCTTGGATGTTCTTGGTAAAAATGAGGGTATGGATGGGGGGAGGTGTCCAAAACAACCTTGTAGTGTGACATTTTAGTAGCACCATGATAGGTGGTATTGTAGTACCTTTATGCAAGGGGGGTGGAGGGGGACTACTAAACCCAATGGCCATATCCGTCAATGTAAAACCCAATGGATAACAATATTCTTATAGTAAACACCTCACAACCTCTATTAGTTGTTATTAACTCCAATATCTCAAGTCTTGCGGTATACATAAGTATTATGACATGCATCATCATCATGGACATCGACGTTTTCATCATCATCATCAATGCCATATGTTAAATCAACATCATCTTGATCATCATCCTCATTATCATGATCATTGTCAGCATCAAGAACATCATCAAAAAAATCATCGTCATGATTTTCATTATGGCCACGTATATGCCATTAGTTTTCTTAATCACTCATCGATATTAGGATTCATGTCATGTAATTGTTAAGGTCATTTATATGTTGTTACAGTCATTTCGATGATAATAGGGTTGTTTAAATGTTGTTACAGACATTTAGGTTCCATTAGAATCAATTATCATCCAAAAGTGATACCACATCCATAATCATCATTGAAATCCACATCATCATCATCATCATACAATAAATCAACATCATTGTCATCACCGTAGTCATCATCAATATAATTGCGATAATAATGAGCAAGGAGCCATACTACCTCACAAGAATGGATGATATACTCTTATATTTATCAAATCATATCCATACGCTCCATCATAATTATCGTAATGCATCATCATCATGTTGTTATGGACAATCATATGCCATTAGGGTCTATCAAATGTTGTTGGGGACACTAAAATGCCATAAGAGCAATTTAAGTGACATTAAGGTAATTTACCCCTCATTAGGATTAATTGTGATCCAAAAGTGCCATGATTACGATCATTTAGGTGCCACTATGATAAATCAATATCCAAAAGTACTATCACATGGATCATGATCATTGACATTGACATTGATATATCTGACGTTATGTCAGACGTTTACTGAGCACAATTCCTAGCTCTAAACCTAGTGCAATTCCTAGCGTAGTTCCTTTCAAAATTTCTCGCATTATTCTAGGTGTTATACTTGGATCTATACCTGGCACTATGTTGGATGTTTTCTAGGCACAATTCCTAGATCTATACTTGGTGCTATGTTGGATTCTTTTCCTGCTGAAATTCATGGCGCAGTTCCTATCGCTAACCCTGGATTAATATATGGTGCTATGTTATTCATAACATTTTTTTGGAGGCTATTCTTGGAATTATATGGGATTCTTTTGCGGACAGTAATTGGGATATTAATTTAGATTCCAATTGGGATGATAATTGGGATGATAATTGCGATGTTAATTGGGACATTAATTGGGATGCGAATTAGCATCCAAAATAGTGCCAACTTTAAAAAGGGAGGATAATTGGGATGCTAATTGGGATGTTAATTGGGACGCTAATTGGGATTCTAATTGTGATGCTAATTGGGACGTTCATTGTGATGCTAATTAGCATCCAAAATAGCACCAATTTGAAAATGGGACACTAATTGGGACGTTAATTGAGATTGTAATTGGGATGTTAATTGGGACATTAATTTGGAAGCTAATTAGCGTCCAAAATAGCGCCAACTTTTAAAAAGAGATGATAATTGGGATGCTAATTGGGATGCTAATTGGGACTCTATTTGGGACTCTAATTGGGATGCTAATTAGCGTCCAAAATAGTGCCAACTTTTAAAAAGGGACACAAAAAACACCATTAAAAGAGCCATCTCGTGGAAAAGAGTCCACTTTATCCAAAAAATGATGAAAAATACATCAAAAGTGATAGTGGACGCTAAAGAGGAAGCTAAAAGAGACGATAATCACAGGGTTTTGTTGTAGTGGGCCCCTCCTAGGTGAGACATACCTACTGCATTGGGGAGTTCACTTATCCTCCCTCTTGGATTTCTTGCATCTGACTTAGAGTTTCTTAAGGTTGTTCTCTTTGTGTGTTATCTTTATCTAGAAATTATAATTAGTTGAGTCTTCTAATTTGTGTGGATTCATCGTGGATCGAGTTCCGACCCTTCGTGGATTTCGATGTTTAGCATGGATTTCACCTTGTGGACCTCCTACTCTTCCTTAGAAGAGGATTAAACATTATAGGAGAACTTATACACACTATGATTCACACACTTCTCTCGTTATGAGTAATACATCTAAGACCACGTAGGTCCGTCCCTATCCATCCTCCTGAATGGGGATTGCGACTATCATGAGACCTGGAACTCCAGTGGGCACTGACCCTCACATGTATCGTAATTCCTATGATTCATGACCCTAGCTATCGGATTTCATAGCTACTTATTGGAGGTATTTACCGGTAAGGTCGAGCAGTGAGACTCAACATGTTCTATTTAAAAAAAGTCCCTTTAGGTTTGGCATGTTGGACCTTACTGATACATTTATGTCATCTGCCGTTTATTTTGGTATCGATCCTAGTGTTGTTCTTGGGGGAACTTTGATCCCTTTCCATGTGGATAGATTTGGCAGTGGTCATATTGCACCTTCTGTTTGATTTGTGGGAGGATTTTCATAGATTTTGTTTGGGCATAGCACCAGTGTTTACTCTCATGGATTTTCATAGATTTTGTTTGGGCATAGCACCGGTGTTTACTCTCACATATTTTCATAGATTTTTTTTGGGCACAACACCGATGTTTACTCTCACGGAGGTAACCCTAGACATGTGATTGTTGGAGGCACATCTTACATTCCATCCTATGCTCCATCGTCCACTACATTGTTTCATCAAATTCCTTTCTTATGACACATCCTACTCATAACTCACATGGTCCTTCAGGACAGGGTGTTTCCTCTAACCATGTTGTTCCCTCATCAGCTAGTGTTGCTGTGTTGGGAGGTTATGTGCCTCCTTATGTATTTGGGGTTTAACCTATTTATCAATACTATAATTATGGTTATGTATGACCCCATTTTCAAGGTATACCAAACTATAATATTCACATTCATCCTTTCATGGGTCATGTAGGAGGAGGTTATTATCCAACTAGCCAAGTCCATGGTATTAACTCTAATCATCCTTACATGAACCAATCTTTTCAGGGAGCATGGTACTAGATGGCACAACCTAGGCTTCCATTCTTGGCTATGTCGAACTTTTTCTGACCTTTTGAATTTGACCAATGATCCAGTATCTCACGATCCGATGAGGCCAGTTGTCCCTGACAAAATTCCTTCATAAATATAGAATTTTGAAGGTAAGAGTGGTGAGGATCCTGGAGAGCATGTGGCTACTTTCCACCCGTGGTTCTCTTCAAACTCATGGAACCATGATTTTCTTCATCTACAAAATTTTCAATGCACACTTATGGGTCCTACCATGAAATGGTATATAGAGTTTTCTGGGGGCACATATTGGACATTTAATTACCTTTCCATGACCTTTCTTAACCACTTTCAACTACCAATACGTTACGATTCCGGTACTAAGGTCTTGTCGATATTTCGGCAAGATAAAGTCACACACATATATGACCATATCCAAGAGTCATGTAGATGAAAGAGGTTGATTAAGGCCAATGTTCCACTTGATTTTTTGTTTGAATGGTTACTCAAATAATTATTTCCTTATATTGCAAAGAATGTTTCGACATCGAGTGTTATGAATGAGCAGTATGGTATATTTGGAGCTTAATGGTTAGACTTGATTTATGCTCAATCTAGGATCCTTTATGAGATTATCCCTAATGCTACATGGTCAAACATTGAACCTAATTTTAAACCTATGCACATGCCGATGGTATTGTTGGATCCAAAAGTACCAAGGTTGTATACTAGGTTATGAATCAAATGTGAAATGTGCCTATTAATCAACCTACAACTAGACCAGCTATGATTCATCCAATTCAACCCAATTGGTCGATGTGCTCTCAGTACATTTGTCGAACCAGAAGGGTAACCAACAACTCAGATGGAATAGAGAGAAGTGAAGAAACAATACAATGGGTGGGAATAGGAAGGAGAATTCGAATAATGACAAGAACATAAATTATGCTAGGGGGGACAAGAAGCCTAAAAAGAATGTTAAATTCCCTTACAAGCTTTGTTGGGGAGACCATATCACATAGTTGTGCCCCTGTATTGATGAGGCCTCAAATTTCATCACACAGAGCCCAGCTGTGTTAACTAACCCTTTACCTCACACTCAAAATATGGGTTCGAGGAACGTGGACACCGAAAACACTTTTGGTGGGAATAAAAACCCATTGAATGTGGAAGGTGGCTATGGTTGTATCAACATTATGTCTACTGTTAATGTTGCGACCCATAAAAAATACTATAGTTCGACACAACCCAACTTGGTTAAAGAGCCTAAACTTCCTGGAGATACCTTTTCTTATTAACAAGCCTGAAGACATACCTTGTATACTGAAGTGAGTCGTAAAGTTCTTGGGGCACAATCCTAATTCCTGAGCTGCCTAGCATTATTCTATTGTCGATGATTTAGGTCAGACTCCCTGTGTGATGTCAACTCTTGAAGTTCTTTAGACTTGTCCTGTGCAGAGGAGAGCATTATTTTCTACCATTGAGATGGTTAATTCTAATACTTCCACTACAGTTAGATTTGAAACATGCAAGGTCCAAACTCGCTTTCTGTACCATGTGGATTTCTTAGTCCATGTTGAGTGTATGAATAACATGATCAAATGCAAAGTTATTAATGAGGGTGTTGTGACCTCCATGATTTCTCTGACTTGTTGGAAAGGCCTTGGATCATCCATGTTGTCAAAATCCATGACCATGTTTATAAAATTCGATGGACATTCTTTTCAGTTGCATGGTATTATTACCTCTGTCCAAGTCCAGTTGGGAGAGAAGACTCTGTCGATCGAGGTTAAGGTGGTTGATGTACCCCTTAACTAAAATCTTTTACTGGGCCAAAATTGGATCTACACTATGAAAGTGATCGTGTCTTTCATTTTTTGTGTTATTTTCTTTGCTTTTGAGTATCAGATTGTCACGATTGACTAGATGTCACTTGATAGCTCCTTTTTGGTTACATCGTTGGGATCCACCATCCTAACTATTGACACTTCTCATCCGACAACTGAGAGTTTTGGTGTTGGTATGTATCCATCATTGATGGGATCCTTTAATATTGCAGCACCAATCCTAGCTATTGGTTCCACCCTTGGTAGTGATTCATCATCATTGAGTTCAGTACCATTTCCCACTATGTATTTAAATGACCCTTGGACTCTCCCTTCTTCGAGCACTTCGGATGAAGACACGAGACATACCAAGATGTAGATGTCATTGTCTACAACAAAAGTTTCTTATCAAGCTATTATTGATCCCATTGTAGACCCTGCTCCTTCTTCTTAGAGGATGGAAGAGGATGATCTATTTTCACTACCCGCTTGGGCATTTGCGTCATCATGCTCGCATGATTGCCTCGATGATGTTTTTTATTTGGATGAAGTGATTCATGAGGCCATGACTGATTTGGAATGGCCTTGGGAGGAGTTACACCATTGTTCTTACTTCCTCTCGTAGCTTGAATAGATCGAGCGTGATGAATTTAGATAACCCTTAGCAAGAATGTTGGTTTTCTCGTGATCTCATTACGAACCCATGGTGTATATGTCGAAGGGAACATGGAAAAATTGTAACCTAAGATCCCTATCAACATTTCTTGGATTCTTGGAAAGATAGAGAATGTTTACATTGGTGCAGATTGTTCTCCTGATGAAATTAAGGAATACACTGATATTTTTAAAGAATCTCATGATGTTTTTTCTTAGTCATATGATGAGATGATAGGAATATACCCTCGTATTATCGATCATGAGATAAAAACTTATCCTAATGCTAAGCCTATTCGACAGTGTTTATGTGTGATGAACCCACGTAAGGCACCTGCTAGTAAGGCTAAGATAGAGAAGTTACTCAAAGCTTGCTTTATCAATCTGTTTCCCTTGACTGAATGGGTATCCAATCCCATTCTAATAGACAAGAAGCAGGGAGCTATCTGTGTGTGCACTGACTTTAGAGACCTGAATAAGTCCTTTCTGAAATATAGTTTCACCACAATATTCATAGATCATATTTTGGATGAGTTTCCGAAAGCAAAGTGTTCTTGTTTATGGACAGTTTTTCAAGGTATAACCAAATCCAAATTAAGACTAAGGACCAGCAAAAGAGTTCTTTCATTTGTCCTTGGGGTACATTTGCATACCGAAAGATGTCGCTGACATTAAAAACACAGGATCTACATTTCAGTGGGCGATGAACTTTGATTTTCATGACCTAAAGTGTATTATCGAATTCTATCTGGAAAATTTAGCTACTCACTTTCATTTGAGAGTGGATCATCCATACCATTTTCCCTTGGTTTTGGAAAGATGTCGTCATTATCAAATCTGATTGAATCCTAAAAAGTGCATGTTTTGTGTGAGAATGGGTTGTTTATTGGGGTTTTTCGTTTCTATGGAGGGGATGAGGTTTTATCGTCTAAATTTTGATGCAATAATTTGGTTTTCTCCCCCGTGCACGATTAGACATATTCAAAGTCTCCAAGGGATGGATAACTTCTTATGAAGATTGGTTGTCAATTTTTCCAATTTGACCAAGGGTTTTAAGCACCTTTTAAATAAGGATACTTTTATTCATATGGGATATGTGAGCCCATGAGTCCTTCAATGCACTTAAAAAATCCTTGGCATCAACCCTCATGCTTATTCCGCATGACTAAAACTATGATTTCCTATTATACCTGGCCATGTCTCAAGAAACGATTGGGATGGTTTCAGTTCAAGAGGATGATGAGATCCAAGAGAACATTATCTACTATATTACTTAGAATCTCATTGATGTTGTACTTTGATATAGTCACGTTGATAAGATAGCCTTAGCAACTGTTCATGAAGTACACCAGTTGAGACACTGTATACTCCTTCACCAAACTATGGTCATCACTCATATCAATCCATTTAAGTTTATCTTGACAAGATGAATAATAGGGGGAAATTATAATAAATGGATTTTTATTTTGCAAGAATTTGATCTCGAGTTTGTTTCGACAAAGTCGAAGGAATATTTAGTTTTTTTGGAGCTCATGTTAGGTCTCCCTAGTTTGGATGAAGACAAGATTCATAAAGATCCCTTTGTGAATGATCATATATTCCTTATCTCGACCATGAATCCTTCGTATGGTGATATCATCATATATTTATAGACTTTGAAGGTTCCTCCTCACCTCTCATGGGATGAGAATCGATGTTTACGAAATAATGCTAAGAATTACCTTATTATCAGCGACACATTATATCGTCGTGGTGTAGATTCCATTTTTCATCAATATTTCACTCATGATGAGGCTAAGACTGTGTTGAATGATTGCACGGTGTGGCGTGTGGTGGTGATTTATTTGGGCTTGCTACAACCCAAAAGATATTGAGAGCGGGTTATTATTGGTTGTCAATCTTTAAATATTGTGTCAATGTGGTCAAGCAATGCCACCCTTTCCGGGTGTTTGCGTAGAATATGTGTTTTCACCCACCCCATTACATCCTATTATCACTGTCAGTCCCTTCATGAACTGGGGGGCATACTTTATGGATTGCAACCCAGCTTCAACTAGGGGGCACCATCACATCATAGTGGTTGTGGACTATTTCACGAAATGGGCAGAGGATATGCCTACTATTAAATCTAATGGTGAAACAACCACTAATTTCGTCTTCAATCATATCATCACTTTGTTTTGTCTCTCAAGAGATCTTGTCACTGACCATGGAAGGAAATTTCAAAATAAGATGATGGATGAATTATCTTTGAAGCTAGGATATAATCAAGAGTACTAGTCTTTTTATTATCCTCAAGAAAATGGACATGTTGAAGCTATGAACAAATCCCTTAAGTCCATTCTAGAAAAAACTGTTGTTTTGTCTCTCAAGAGATCTTGTCACTGACCATGGAAGGAAATTTCAAAATAAGATGATGGATGAATTATCTTTGAAGCTAGGATATAAGCAAGAGTACTAGTCTTTTTACTATCCTCAAGAAAATGGACATGTTGAAGCTATGAACAGATCCCTTAAGTCCATTCTGGAAAGAACCGTTAGATAAAGAAAGACCAATTGGCACATTATTATGTATGCTTATTTGTGGGCATACTGAAAAAAAAGGTTAATACTACCATTGAGTTTTCTCCATTTCAGTTAGTACACGCGGTGGATTCGATTTTACTGGTTGAATGTTTGAATTCCCTCATTGAAACTAGCCATAGAGGTGTTACCAGAGACTTCTAATTTAGAATAATGTTTGGTCCACTTAGAACACCTTGATGAGTAGTGTCCAGATGTCGTAGTGGCTCTTGATATTAATAAGCATTGTGTGAAGGCTCAATACTATAAGGCCATCCGTCCCTATATATTTAATGAAGGTTAATTGTTCCTCTTGTATGACCGAGCTAGTAAGCCATTAGGGTAAGGCAAGTTCAACCCCATGTGGCATGGGGCTCACAAAGTAAAACATGTCTTGGAGAATTTTGCCTATGAGTTGCAGGATTACGAAGGGACAACCTTGGTGGAGCCTAGAAATGGGCTCTATATTAAAAAATACTATGCCTAATTCTCAGCTAAGGCTCATCTCTTGTATATTATTGTACAATTGCATATTTTACTTTTGGTTCCCTTGTAGCAATTCAGTCTGTTGACTTGCTTCCCCTTGTTGTGACAGATGTTGATGGAATATTTGGTATACCTAGGATATGCTGAAATTGCTAACCTCCATACCCAGAAATTAGATTTAGTTGCTTGGGTCATTTATACACCTGAGGGTCATGTGGTGTCTTTAGGAGGTGTATGTATCTAACCATCATCCAACAATGTTGTTGAATATAGTGTCGTGATTGAGTTTCTATGCGATGCCATTTCCAATGGTGTTTGATTTCTTGAAGTCCTTCTTGACTCATAGTGAGCTGTATCACAGTTAAATTGTGTTTACCATGTCAGAGATCTGACTTTATTACAGAGATTCTTATGGGTAATATTATTAGAACGAAAATTTGACTACAGAACATACATTCATATTACTAGGTGTTACAATAATGTTGCTGATGCTTATTGAGATTACATTTTAGACTAGAATTTGTTACATCAACAATGAAGCATATACATTCCATTCACAATTAAACACACATGTAAATACATCAAGCCAATCACTGTAAGTTTTTTATTTCCGAATATAGTTCAAAATGGTGTCACGGTACAAAATATCATGATACAAAATTGGGGCTTTAAGCCACCAACAAACTACGCGGTCTATACAAAAAGTCTGTTTCGGCATATATGTCTGTGGACTATAGTGATGATCATGGTAACAAACAAATGCATTGGAAAATTTCCAAAATAACCTAACCCACGCACGGGGTACTCCTACTATGTGTCTCTGCATAGCCTCAACAAAGTCCTCGAATTGCACCATGGTTACCCTATGTGTCAACTAGTGAAGTTTCCATGTATGTTTTTGGAGTGTATGCTCCGTATTTGTACTAATCATGTCATCCCCTCGTCCCCTCCTATGATGTCAGTGGAAACCATCTGGTCATCTCGTACGCACATATGCATATGCATGATTAATGTCAATACGTGATAGTTCCAAAAACATGTTTTTGATTCCATTATCTCAAAAATAAAAAAGCATCAAATAGTTCTAAAATACATTTGGGATTCTTACCTATGTTACCATATGATACACTCGGTGGTAGTGGCACATTTGGGTCCCTACGGGAGTCAATCCATGCATAGGGATAGTCATCCACGACCACGATATGTCACCTTCACCAATGGAAAAAGTATGGTGGGAATGGACTTGGCGTCCAACCTCCTCCTAAATGTCACATCACTTCCTCCCAATGGGTTTGGTCCAGATCTCATAGACTATGTGGAGGAACCTCAACTCTTGGGCTAAATCTAGATACTCACCTCAAAAATAAAGTGCTAAGTATGCAGATGAACTTGAAGTTATTTATCCTTTCTACCTTGCAGTCATTCAGTTGTTGTTTCATAGAATTTAGTAGTGATGTGCTCCAATCATACACTATAGGTCTCGTACACTCTACTGAATAAAACATGGTAGGACTGGGGGCTTGATGAAGTGATGCCAATCCTCCTATTCTGGCTAGTACCAAAAAAATCACGTTGAGACTCATGCTTTGGATGGAGTTCACCAAAGCCTGGATTTTGATCTTCTCATTATCTGGAAAGTAATAAAAATATATACACTCCTAAATGGTGATCCCTTCTCCCACCCTGTGATCCCGTAAGTTTACTACCTCACCTCAGTGGCATATCTTGGTAATGAAGTAGATATATTCCAATTCTAGTCTTAAGGGAATCCCATTTAGCTGAAAATCCTCTGTGTCTGGGTCATGGTAGTCAACACACATCTAAATAAGTCTTGGTTGAGCCCTCAAACCCTTAAGATCCTAAAATTTGTATAATACATAGCTTTTTAGAGTTTGTTTATCATTTATGTCTCCATGGACTTCTCTATCCACATCCTCATGCTCATGCTTCCTCCCTTCCAGCATCATCCTGTCAAAAACATTGAATTTTGATGAGAATGTTCCATTGAATTGGGTATCTGTGTCCATGTACGCGACTATTATTGGTAACAATTACACATGTACGTGGGTTTTCTATGATTTTCCCATGTACATCAGGACCTATATGCGACCTGATGGCTTTTGACCCTCGTGGGCCGGGATACCCATTTAGGGTTGCTTCAAACTAAAAAATATGCCATCAAAAATGAAAATAAATGCATTGAATGGATAGGGAGTTAGAGTAGGATTTACCTGGTCCTGACGTCTCATGATTTTGTTTCTCCTAGCACTGGAATTGAGAGTTGAAATTGATGGTCGAAATGGCTCCAAATGCACTATTTGTGGTAAAAAACAAAATGGTATAGTGAAAATGTGAATTTTTACTATTTATCAAATTTCTTTCGAAATGTTTACCCACTTAGCCTATAGTTTATACTTTTATTAACCGTTTTGAGATGTTTTGGCCTAATCTTGTGGTGTAGGGACTTGTTTTGAGTGCACTTTCACTGAGGTTTTGACTCGTTCATGTCTATAACATGTATAACTTCGAGCTCGCATATAGCATAGGACCACTTTTTTCCCTTACATCATGGATTGTCCTATGACCATGCCACCTTAATTATAGGTATGAAACCACTTTGTGATGTTACAGAACCTTGACACTGCTATTAGAAGTGGCATTACGTAAGTGGTAGAGGTTTCCTACACATTGGTACCCTTGATAGATCATAGTATTCCATTCGGTACCCATGCTGAGAATCCTCAAGTAGGTATGAGAGTCCCTTGTAGTTACGCCATGTTCTTGAGATAGAACCTCATATTATTTCTTCAACATTATGTTGTCCATATCCCACAGGGACTCCAATTTTTATCAAGTTGTAATTCCATTTCATGCATCCTCTTACCGTATTAAGCTTTATGATGGCTCCCTGCTTCAGTTTTATAAATATTATATTCTGACATTGTCTCAATCCCAACCAAGTAGAGCCTATATCCTTTGTAGCTTGATCACCCCATACCCAGAGGAGACATCCCCCCGAGTGTCCTTATTCTACACATGCTTCCTTGCATTGAGCATAGGTATGTTCCACTTCTTAGAACTAGTTTCATTTCCTGCAACACTCATTTCGTTCTAGTTTTGTATTATAAGAAATTTTATTCTTTTTCAAGCTTTCTAATAAGAAAAAAACAAAAAAAAAACATAAAACTCTAGACGAGAAATGATATTACTTTGGCATATGTCGTTCTGTGTCACCTTCAAACAGAAAAATGTATATTCCATCCATCAGTTGGGTTATTAGTATGACTTTAGGAGTTGTACTCATTACTCTAAGCTTCTTCATCGACTGGTTATGCTTCCAGTCCCTATGGATCCTATGTCGATGCCTCCTCTGTCACAAAGTTGTCCCATTTTCCATGTTGAGTCTATGTTTCCTATGATTCTCCATATTCCTTATGCTCTTGTTCGAAGGAAGTTTTACCCTGAGTCGACCACTCCTCAGTTATATTGTCTTTGCATGTCGGCCATTCCTGATACAGTTACTAGTTCATGCACATCTTGTTTATTTGAGTTCTTTCATATTATCTACCATTGTAGTGTACCTCATTCTGGTTTCTGGGGGATTCTTTAATGCCATCCTTCCAGTGGATTCCACTGCATCGAATTTAGATAATTTATTCTTGAATGGGGATCTAGAGTCCATTTAGTGCCTTGAGACTTGCAGTATCAGTGGCAGGTTCTCTCTCCATTGACAGATTTGGGAATACATAAATGTTACCAGATCCATGCATTCCCTAAAGTGTTCGACCTCAACACATAACTCCACACTTGTTTGATTGCACTCTGTCCCTTGTCTCCCATTATCATCATCGGTATCACATCTGTTAATGGTATACATCAATGACTAGTAATCAGATGATGATCCATCATGGTCGACCATGACACCTTTATTGTTGTGATGGACGCATGATGGGACATGTACCAATGGTATTTTGTGTAGAATACCTTCGAACTTGGTGGATTTCCTTATATGTTAGATTCTTGATTGTTCCAGTATCTATGAAATATCAGTTCTCGTGACTAGATTACAATGTACCATTAGTTGTCTTCATTCAGTATGAAGATATTATTTGTCTATATTTTGTACATGGCAACGACCACATGTGACATATGTCAATTATTCCTATTCATGGCCATTGTACTATTATGTATCTGGGCACTGCTACACTTCATATTTGTAGTCACATGGTGAAATGTATCATTGTATTGTACTGATGAGTAGTTGGTTTTTCCACCTAGGTCTTCATTACTCCACTTCTGGGATTGGTATAATGTATTTCGACCACCATGTAACCCCTTTGAATTAACACATTACGGGACATATGTTATAGATGATTTTACCACACTTGGTAGATCATGTTTTTATGGCCTTTCCTTGTCCCTATGCAGACTCTTTGGACCCCCTTTTCTCAATATAAAATTTGATCCTCCAGAAAATCCCCTAAAAAGGTCATGTTTATTGGTATACGTGGGTCACCATCCTACAGACCATGTGTACATGCATCTTGCTCCACTATGTCTCACATACATTGGGAAATGTGCTCAAGCTGAAAATATTTATATTTTTCCTCATTAATTCATGAATAACTTGACTATTGGCCTTCCATATGCCTCGAAATGCTTCGACATGACCCTTGAATTTCTATAGAAGGGCTATACATTGATCTACTTGGATGTATTAGAGAAGGAGAAGTTGTGACATAAAATAAACTATAGCGGATTTGTGCCCCATTTCTTATATACTTGATTCTGCATCCCTTTTTCCTTTGAGCAACCATTGATGCTCTTCCAAAGCTTGCCATTATTTTTTTATCTTACCATTTATATGGAGGATTGAATTGGTGGAGGACCAGGTGGAGGACATGGTTTATCGGTTTCAATGAGGTTCCGACAAATAACTTATCACTTATATATCTGTCTATAATTGATAGAAATATCCATTTCTCATCCTTTATATGTGTAACTATGAATATTATTTATCCAGGGATGTAGTTGCTTTGATTGTATATATATTGGATTGAGATATGCTAGAGTAGGTTCTAACTCTTAATATCTATCATGCTTGTATATTTTTTTGTTGTTGAGAATGGAATGTATGTACAAGTGTGGTTGAAATATCAACGACAATCTACTATGAACATTCAGAACAAGTTATGCTTCTCATATCTTAGTATTAGACTTGTTTATCTCTTTATTATATTGGAAGTGGATTGATTTTTGGTGTCATATTGTCTGTTGTGGTCCACCCCAAGCCACATGAAGTTTTCTGTATAACAATGTGGTTCACCACATTCCTAGCATTTTATTGGTTCCCTCTATGCAGTATTTTTATTAAAGGCGGTGGGTGGTTCCATTTATTTTGTTGTAGCATTCATTGGCTTAAAGTTTTTATAATTATTCTTAGTGTTCTTATCAAACTTAGTATTTTTCTTTTTCTAATCGAATTTGTCATGTCTTTTAGTTTTCAAGTTAGGTATGTTTTCCCTTTTATTATTATTCCAAGCATAGAATAAGTTTGCTTTTCCCATTTCCTCTTCCATATTTTTTGGATAATCATACTCAATCCTCTCTTTGAACATAAGAGGTAAACAACTAAGAAAGTGTTGTAATTTTTGTTTCTCGTCAATGATATAAGGCACATAACGAAGAAAACTTAAGAATATATTGCAAAGTTCTTTCATGGTCATGGAACCTAATCTTAATTCGTAAAATTCCTTTTCTTTTTCTTCATAATACTTTTCTGATAAATACTTTCTCTTAAAATGTTTATTGAAGGTTTTCCACATTACATAATGTTCTTTTATGCCTTTTACTTTCTTTATGTCTTGCCACCAAATATCTTTTTTTCTTGTTAAATTATAGATTGTAGCCATTTTTGTTTTTGATTCATTGAAATAATTTAAAAATCTGGATGTTAGAATAATCAACCCATAGTTAGCTACCTTAGATATTAATTTAAGCATTTTTATCTTATTTGCCTAGTTTCATGATTCCACCTTATGCAAGTTGTCATCTACACATCCATAGTGGTCAAAATTGCCTATTTTGACTCATGGAGTGCTTGGGAAACCTCAAGGAATCAATTCTACTTTACTCCTGGCCTCCTAGGCGCCCTTCTTCCTTTTCTGCTTTATTGCCTGCTTTTCAAGTGCTTTAAGGCAATTGGGAAAGTTTGACTAGGTGAGGTTAACTAGTTTTTTTGTCCTCCACATCCTCCACTCTTTTGTCCTATGAAAAGCATGTATGAGTTGTCCTTCCATCACCTTTTAGCTTGCCTAAGTGATTTTGCCAATTCGTGAGCTCCTTAACTGATTTGGAAACTACTTTATGCACCTATGGGGGAATTGCTTAATTTTAGTAAGCCTGCTTTTGACTAGATACGAATTGCCTCCTCATGCATTCGAATCCCTTATGTAATTATTTATTGCAGCAACCTATGATGTTATAGGGTTGGCTATTGTACACTGATTTAATACAGTTTAGTGTTCAGCTCCATATTCAGTCTCTTTTGTGAGTGATTTTGCATGTACAATTGATAATTGTTTTGAGTGTAATTGTTCTATCACTGGGTCCAATTTCCACATGGTATCAAAGCCCCTTGTAGATCGATTTCTCTCCTTCCAATTTGTTTTGTAGGTTTGACATCAGTGACTTTGAGCCTTCTACTGACAGCCGGGACAATTTCTGAGCTATGGATCAATCTCAGAAGATCATATTGACTCCCTTCAACTTCTTTGAATGGAAAGCAGAGATGGAGATACTATTGAGAGAAAAATTCCTCTACATAGTGACTATGGCAATAGAAGTAGAGCCCAATGCAGCTGCAGAGAAGATAAAATGACAAAACAGGAGGGATGAGGCCTATGGTCTCTTGTGTCTGAGTATTTCCAGAGATCTCCTTGTCCATCTTGATGGATTGACATCACTGAATGAAGTATGGGAGAAGCTTGTTGATATTTTTGGAAATATGGATGAGATGAGGGGACATCAAATCGAAAATGAAATGATCTCCCTGAGTCCAAATAGCTTTGAATCCCTGCAACTCCATTTCTCCAAGTTCAAAGCACTTGTTTTGCAGCTAAAACAATGTGGGATCGAAAAGAAGGATGATCAGTTGGTCTTGTCCATACTCTCGAAGCTTGGACCTGACTATTCAATGTTTGTTTCGACCTTCTATGCCACAAAGTTGACAGCTCGAATTTGGAAGATGCCTAGCCTTGCAGATTTCATGGAATCTCTCACATAAGAACAGGACAAACTGGTGATGATGGGCACCATAAAACCATCCAAAGACCAAGCTCTGGTTTCTGGAGATTCAAGGGTGGATTCAAAAAGAAAAAATAAAGCTAAAAATCCACCTGAGCAAAAGAGAGACAAGAACAAGTCTCTAGAGGAGCCTCAAGGTTCCAAGAAGAACTACCAGAAGAAGAAGAATAAAGGAGAAATGAGCAAGTGCGCATAATGTAGTAAGGGAAATCATATTGAGAGCTCCTGCATGAAGAAGCAAATAGACATGCTAACCCAACTCCTGGAGAATAATGGCACCTCCCTTCCAGACATCTCAAAGAAGAGAGAAGGAGGATCAAGTTCAGAAGACAGAGAGAGAGTTCATGCATTGGTTACTGGCACATCAAGCTCACCTAGTTTCATCATTGATTCTGGAGCTTCAAGACACATGGTCTCGACCAAGGAGGCATTCTCCTCACTTGACATGTTGAAAGGTACACCAATAGTACTGGGAGATAACTCTCTCACTGAAAGTTTGGGAAAAGGGAGGATTGATCTTGATCATGGTCAGTTCAGCAATGTGTTGTATGTGCTTTGTCTTGCCTCCAACCTCTTATCAGTGTATTAGATGACTCACACTGGGTCTCCAAGGAAGGTCATATTCTCCCCTGATGAATTTGATATCATAGAGATCTCAAGTGGTAAAGTCATTGCAAAAGGATTTGCAAATCATACTTCGAAGGTATACATGTTCTCACACTTCCTACCCTACTCAAACCCCTCTGCTCTTCTGATTCATGCTAATGAGGCAAGCAATATTTGGCATGAAATATTTGGCCACCTAAATTACAATTATCTTTCTAATCTTAGTGAAAAATATATGGTCATAGGGTTACCAAAGATAAAATTTTCCAAGGGAGTCTGCCAAGGTTGTATCCTAGGAAAACACCCAGAGCATAAATTTGAGAGAGCTAGTCGTGAGAGAACCTTTGCACCCCTCGAGTTGATCCACATTGATGTTGCTGGCCCATTACCTCATATGTCCATGAGTCAGGTGAAATATGCATTGAATTTCATAGATGAATTTTCCAGGTATTGCTGTGTTTACTTCCTGAAACACAAGTCTGAAGTTTTTGGCCTCTTAAAAGTCTTTAAGGCTTTGGTTGAAAACCAGTCTAGGAGGAAACTAGAGGTCCTTAGATATGACAATGGTGGTGAGTATGTCAAGTCTGATTTTATTCAATATTGTGCAGATGCAGGTATTCAGACGCAGCATTCTATCCCTTACACACCACAACAAAATGGTGTTGCTGAGAGGAAGAATAGATCACTGAAGGAGATGGCAACATGCATGATGGAGGCCAAAAATTTTCCACCAAAGTACTGGGCCGAAGCTATAAACTATGCAGCCTATATCCAGAATAGGATTTCTCATAAACAACTTGATGGTATGACTCCTTTCGAAGCATGGAGTGGGCACAAGCCAGATGTGACCCATTTCAGGATTTTTGGCTCAAGGGCTTGGGCTAGAATTCCAACAGAAAAGAGGAAGGCTTTGCAGCCCCAAAGCCAAGAGTGTCTATTTGTTGGGTCCTCTGAAGATTCAAAAGGGTACAATCTGATCAATTTTAGCACAAACAAATCCTTCATTGAAAGGTGTGTTCAGTTTCAAGAAGAACCCCTAGAAGCAGTGGAAGTTGGAGAAGCCTCTTCACCACCAGATCCTTTGAAAGTAAGTGAAGAGATTGTTGAACATGCTGATTCTGATATTTCTGATAGTGATAAGTTTATTTCAGATCCTAACATCCCTAGAAGGCCAAAATGGGTAGCCAAGACCCTTCATGCAGCAGGAGAGCTAGCTGGGAATCCCAATGACCCTAGGAGGACTAGATCTCAATTTGAGAGTGCTCTGTGCATGAAGGATCCTATGTTTGCTGAGAAATGCTATCTGATGGTGGAATCAGATCCTTAGACATATGAAGATGCAGAAGGATATCCAATATGGCAAGCAGCCATGAAGGAAGAGTTCATCTCACTCCAGAAGAGCAACACTTGGGAGCTGGTGGATCTTCCCCCAGGGAGGAAGCTAGTTCAGTGTAAGTGGGTGTACAAGACCAAATTTGATGCTAATGGTTCACCTCTGAAGTACAAGGCCATAATGGTAGCCAAGGGCTACTCACAGGTTCATGGCATAGATTACAATGAGACCTTTGCACCAGTGGCAAAGATGGACTCCATCAGGATAGCCCTAGCCATTGCAGCTTCAAAGCAATGGAAGGTACATCACATGGATGTAAAGTGTGACTTCCTAAATGGAGATCTCACTAAAGAGATATACATGCAGCAGCCTCAAGGATTTGCTACTAACCCATCTCTTGTGTGCAGGTTGAGAAAGTCATTGTATGGGCTAAAGCAAGCCCCGAGGGCTTGGTATGCCAAGATTGATAGCTTCTTGCTATCACTGAATTTTGCTCGGTGCAAATCAGATCCAAATGTCTATTTGAAGTTAATTAATCATTCATTAATGATCATTGTGTTATATGTTGATGACCTTCTCATTACAGGAAGCTCAAGGGATGAGATTGCTTCCTTGAAGGGTGCAATGAACCAAGCCTTCTCCATGACAGATTTGGAGCTCTTAAGCCAATTCTTGGGGCTTGAGATTGCTCAAACCAAATATGGAATCAAGGTGCACCAGTCCAATTGTGCCTTGGATTTGCTGAAAAAATTCAGAATGAAGGATTGCAAGCCAAGAAATACTCCTTTCCTTTCAGGAGTGAAGCTGGAAGAAGCTGATTCTTCACCTATGGTAAACAACACATTGTATAGGCAATTGATTGGATGTTTGTTGTATATTACACATACTAGACCTGATATTTATTATGTAGTAAGTGTGGCTTCTATATACATGGATCAACCTCATGATATCCATTGGAAATCATCCAAAAGGATCCTTAACTTTCTTCAGGGAACAAGGACACATGGGATCTTCTATAAAGCAAAATCTGATCTTGATTTTATTGGGTTTACTGACAGTGATTGGGTAGGTGATAGCATAGACAGAAATTCCACATCAGGATATGTGTTCATGCTTGCAGAAGGGCCAATCAGCTGGTCAAGCAAGAAACAGAGTGCCATTGCACTCTCATCTACAGAAGTAGAGTACAGAGGAGTTGTAAATGCAGCAACTCAATGTTTATGGTTGCAGGGGCTACTTGGAGAGTGTGGCTTCGAATCAAAATACTCAACTACTATCTACTATGATAACCAGAGTACCATTCGAATATGCAATGATCCAGTTCAGAATCAGAGAACCAAACACATAGAGATCCATATGCACTACATCAGAGAGCTTGTGCATGATGGCACCATTCACCTACTCTTCTGTTCATCTTCAGAACAAGTAGCTGATATCTTCACCAAAGAATTTTGTGAGAAGACCTTCAACAATCTCAAATCACTGTTGGGGATTGCTGATCATGCTATGAAGCATGAGTGAAGACAAGATTTCCAAATTTGTTTTTACAGTCCATGTTTAAGGGAGGATTTTCCCACTGGGTTTTTGCCTCTTTCCTTGGTTAAATGGACATGCAGTATGTAAAGGGTGAGTAAGTCTTATTGCTAGGCCCTATAATTTTATGATATATTACTCATAAGTCAGGATTAAGGGGGGGTGTTAGAATAATCAACCCATAGTTAGCTATCTTAGATATTAATTTAACCATTTTTTTCTTATTTTCCTAGTTTCATGATTCCACCTTATGCAAGTTGTCATCTACACATCCATAGTGGTCAAACTTGCCTATTTTGACTCATGGAGCGCTTGGGAAACCAAAAGGAATCAATTCTACTTTATTCCTATCTTCCTAGGCACCCTTCTGCTTTTTCTGCTTTATTGCCTGCTTTTTCAGTGCTTTAAGGCAATTGGGAAATTTTGACTAGGTGAGGTTAACTAGTTTTTTTTTGTCCTCCACATCCTCCACTCTTTTCTCCTATTAAAAGCATGTATGAGTTGTCCTTCCATCACCTTTTAGCTTGCCTAAGTGCTTTTTCCAATTCGTGAGCTCCTTAACTGATTTGGAAACTAATTTATGCACCTATGGGGGAATTGCTTAATTTTAGTAAGCCTGCTTTTGACTAGATTCGAATTGCCTCCTCATGCATTCGAATCCCTTATGTAATTATTTATTGCAGCAACCTATGATGTTACAGGGTTGGCTATTGTACACTGAGTTAATACAGTTTAGTGTTCAGCTCCATATTCAGTCTCTTTTGTGAGTGATTTTGCATGTACAATTGATAATTGTTGTGAGTGTAATTGTTCTATCACTGGGTCCAATTTCCACACTGGAAAACTTCTTCATTCCAGATAACCAAGCTTTTTCTTCTTCTCATTTTTCGATCTCTCCATTAAACATAGGAGGTTTGATCTTTTTGAATTCACCTAAAATGTATTCATATGGTTTGTATTTATTTTTCTTTTCATTACCATCACTACTTTCACTAGAATCTTTATGTCTTATAGTATTATGTTTTGTTGATTCTTCACTTGAAGATTTAGTCTCATGTTTGGAAAACTTCAGTTTCCTTACCTTACGTTTGTAAGGTGTAGTTATTTCCCTGTTAAGTTTGGTTTCTTTATTTTTCTCTTTTTAATTACTGTGTAGTTTAGACAATAGAATATTATTTAACTCTTTATGTTCCTTCAGGATATGTTCGCTATCTTCTCTAACTCGTTTTGGTTCTGTACTTAATTTATTTAATTTTTGTTGTAATTTAGATGTGTTATCGTTCCTAATTTAATTTATATTTACACATATTTCACCATCCCTTATGTTAAATTTTTCATTGTTTATTGGATTCCTAGGATGTGATTCCTTTTTAGTAGACATTCCCACATCTTCCATAATTTCCTGCAAAAACAAGGTTATTCTTCTCTTCCTGTTCGTAAGAGAGACAAACCATAAAAAAAATAAAGTTAGTTTTTAGTTTAATTATTTTTCATATGCCAGGTATTGTAACCATGATATGATACCATTCTGTCCCAAACCCATAAAAACCATAAATATTTTTTTTACTTTATTATATTATTATTTGTCGTAACATTTAAAGTTAGTGGTAGCATCTTATAACTGTTGTCACATATATTTATGCATGTAAAATTAACTTAAATTAGATCTACACTTATTCAACATGTTAATCCCCTCGTGGCATTGCCTTCATACCACGACGACCTTATCACATTCTTGCCAAGGTGATGTTTCTAGTCCTTTAGGTTTATTTTTAATGTTTTGGGTGTTAGGACGTAAGCCTAAAACTAAGGCTTAGTATTAACTACCCTTAAAGGTTCACCCTTAGTTATTAAAACCACCCTCTTAAAACAAGGTAGCAAGGGGGTTTTATATGTGTAACATAAAGATTCTTTTAAGGGTTAAATGTGTCAGAAAAGCTTGCCCCAACACATGCCTTGGTTTAAACTTGGATTATAAGTTTAAACTATGGTGATAACAAACACCATAGTTTTAGTCCCTAGCCATGACATTACATATCGTGGGGTGCTATGTTATAAAATTTGTCATGAAAAGTAATTAAGGGGGGGGGGGTATAAGGGTTTCAGCAACACAAATATTTAATGGCTTGTAAAAAGGTTTTAGACCTTATCCTTGGCTCCAAGTTGACAATGCATCAAGGCCCCATTTAATGGCATGTCTTGTTCACATGCATTGTGGCTCAAGAATAAATCTGAACTCTCCACTTGTCAAGATCTATTTCAAGGGTTTTACAAAGGTTTAATGCATCATTACGCTGTCATGATGGCTCGACTTCATTCACTTGGTCTATATTCTTTCTTGTGGAAGGAGCTCATCCACTCCATCATTGCATTGTACTAGTCATACTCATTTCCTTTTCATGGTCTGTTAATGAAGGTTTCTTTGTATGTCAGCATTACTTGAAGGTTTTGATCAGTCCAGTTAATGGTGAAATGACATCCATTATGACCTTGAACTTTCTGGTTTGTCGTGGGTTATGAAGGGAATTCTATCCTTCTTTGATCATTAGCAAAGGATTTGTAGCCTACCTAGCTTAACTCAGTAAGAGATTAAGATTTCTCTAATGTCCATTCTACAAACTCAACTTTTTTTAAATGTTTTAAAGTAAAAATTAGAGAGTTTAACCTGTGGTTTTCTGTCATTGTGCATGCAAGGATAAATAAGGGGAAAACAGGAGGAACTGACCCCTCACCCTCTCTATATTCATTAGTAGTGATTTTCAGTCTGATATTGCTATGAATTGATCAATTTTTTCCCACGACAGTGATTTTTATAACTTTGAAATCTTAATGTGCAGGAAGAGATAGGTTATTAGTGAAGCTTCATGAGAACCTAGATTCATTCTAAAGACCCAAACTTCATTGGAAAGGTAAAGGTTTTCACTACCATATTTTCCTTAAGTTCATTATATTTATTACAGTTTACAATCATATTTTTTCACAATGTGTAATGTGGAATGCAGGATTGTTAAGCTTGGATTGGCGAGAGTGGCACCAGGGTCACCTCCTCACATGCCTCCTTCTTCTCTGTACAGAGGTGAGGGTTTTCATCTAACATTGTTTTGAATAAGAAGAATGCATTTTTGAAACCTTAGTCATTCGTATTGTACTAACACCAATAAGTTTGGTGTATGTAACTACCAATGTGATTTCTTGGACTGCACAACTTGGATCCTCTAACAATCATGCGATAAGGCTTTGGTAGATTAAGGGTTGCAATGGTTTCTCATTGGGTTTGTAGTCCACAATTGGATAGGGCTTTCACATCCACTGTGAAGATAAGCTTTAATTTCCTCTTTAAAACCCTTATGGGTGTGTACTAGCTTATAATATGGCTTCTCAAACTCTCATGTTTTAATGTGTTAGATTTTCCATCCTATTCAGATGTACGTTACATTTTTTTATTCTATATGGTGGATTTCAATAGATGGGTTTACAACCATGATGATATTGACAGTTCAAAAACTTTGTTGGTTGAGATTATTATATTGAAGCTTGGAGCTCAATCAATATTGGTATTCCTTTTTAGATGATATTATTCGATTGTGAGATGCATTATTTTGACAGAGTGATATATCCTTCGGGATGGATACCCACAAATAGAGGTCATGCATTCATATTAATTTTATTTGAATAATAATAAATTTAATCTATAGTTTAACTAGATCTGTTTATTGTTGAGCTTGTTATGCGGATCTATGATATGTACATGCATTGATTTGCTTATAAAAGATTATGTTGCGATATTTCAGATTTGTCCCAATGGGTATGATTTCCCAACTAATAGAGGTCTTAAATTGGTTAATGTGGATTTAAAACGTAGATCTATAGATTCACGATCTAGTTGTTTTTAAGTGAAGAAGCATTTTGGCTCTACTCTGTATATTTACGAATATTTTATTCGACTGTCTGCAATCTTTTTGTTTAGTGATTATATTCTTTGATTTCTCATCGGGGTTATTCAATTTATTGTTTACTTTGTGATTCCTTCTTTAAATTCGTTGTTAACTACATTGATGATATCTGACCATAACTAGTAGGTACTCTCAAAACAGAGTTTTAATTGGTAGAAGTTATAAATTAATAAAAATATAGAACATAGATAAACTCTAAGTGGATAACATTGGCTCCTATGGTTATACGATTAGTTTGATTTACTTAGATCTATATACATTTTAAACATTTTAAAAGAAAATATGTAGACATAATTTAAATTATTAAAAATATATACGATTTGGGCATTACTCTCGTTTACCGAGTACTAGGTTATTTTATTATGATACGTTCATTCAGTTCCTTTAGTTGTTCTAAAAATTTAATCCTCTCTAATCTAGGTATAGAATCCCAAACAGAGAATAGGTTGAAAATGCACATAATATTTACATAATGACTTTGAAACAAAGGATATAAATATTTGAAATACTTTTACATTCAGTAAGTAAAGAACAATTTATACTAAAACATAACATAGAAATAGGAAAAATTTTAGGAACATATGCATAGTATAATTCCCTATTGAAAATGTATTTACGATTCATATCAATATTTAGTCTATAATTTAAAATTACTAAATAGATAAGAAATCAAGTATGGAACCTCACACCACACTCGGAAATAAAGAACTGAAGTTTATGTTCCTCCCAACCAACTCCTAGAGCAGCCAAGTATTACTTGCTCCAGAACCCTTGAGCATGTTTGGTGAACCACAGGGACAAAATCTGATCAATGCACCATCTCTTTGTATCAACATATCGATTCCCCATCCATATCCATCATCCTTCTTTCTTGATGGACATACTATTTTATAGTATTTTCCCTAGGACTTGGTCATTTATGACCCTCCTACTCTTTTGCACTCCACAAGGAGTATTGACCTAATTTTGGGGAAGATGCCTCGTGCATCACTTGAGTTCTAACTTGGCATCTTTCTCTGCTTGTCTTTTCCAGTGGTGGGTCACCAAACACTCTTTCAACAACTACTTCAGTTCTATTCCTCTTAGTGTTTTAATTATTAAATAAAAATAATGGGTGAGTGCACAAAGTTGAGGGACCTTTTAGATGCAATGGTAGAGTGAAGTCAATCACTCTTGATCCATAAAATAGAAACCATCCCAAGAAATCCCTACCCTGCCAAGCCTAGTCCCAAGGTTGCCAACATGCATGCCAATTAAGATAGTGCACCAAAATGCACCCCCGTTTTATTGATGTAAATCACACTCCCGTTTTTCTTTTAATAAAAGCGCTCCCATTTACTAAAACCTATTTTTTTAACAAAACAGGACAAGCACATCATTTTTGCCACAACGTCGCGCTATTGGAGCTTCAACGAAGTAGATTGGGAGTAGCCGAACGCATCTTGGTTGAGCCAAAGCCATCAACCTCTTCTTTGTGAGGTATTTTCCTCAAATTTTCCCATGATTTTTTCTTCATATTCATTAATTTATTTGCCATAATTTGAAATTAAACCATTTTTTTTTAATTTATATGGCCAATGGAAACTAATGGAAACCAAAAAACCAATGGAATTGGCCAATGGAAACCAAAAACCCAATGTAATTTACATGGGAAATGGAAACCAAAACCCCAATTTAGTCATATAAACCAGATAATTTTGATTATTTACCAAAATTCATACACAAAATTCACATGCCCAAGGGAAACCAAAACCCTAATTAACTCATAAAAAACAAATCAATTTCACTATTTCCATATGCATATTCACAAGCATCCTTCTAAATCCATACCAAAATTCACAAATATGCAATGTTTGTCAAGCACATTGCAAGTTTGCAAAAGTAATTTACATTCCCAGTGTAATCCAAAACCCCAATTAACTCATAAAAAACAAATGAACTTCACTATTTTCATATGTATATTCACAAGCATCATTGTGAATCCAAACCAAAATTAACAAATATGCAAAGTTTGTCAATTATATTGCAAGCTTGCATACAACTAAAAAAAATCAAGTAGAATTCATATCTTCCCTAAAATACATGTAAACAAACATGGTAAATCCGTTGGCTCTATCCGAAATATCGAAGTTGGTCATCCAAGAACATCAATAAACACCTTATAGTTTTGATGAAGCTTCCTAATCTGAGTGTTAAAATAAGGTATAGAAGCTTCCCATGCTTAACAAATATTTCCTCTTGACTGAAGGGTACTTTTTGGTTAAGGTCAAGATAACGAAGTTCAACAATAGGCTCTACGAACATCAAGATACATAGGGAGGTTGATGTGTTTGATTGCATGCCAATCAAATACTATCATACATGATAGAATCTAGTGGAAACCTTGCAACCATAAAATCCACTATAAAAAATTATGCGTTTAGTCTCTCGTGGGTATATAGAAAGAGGTCATAGAACTAAAATAATATCAAGTGGAATCCATAGATGGCCCAAATTACATATAAACAAAGATATGCTAAATGGACTTTGGAGTCCAAAAAACATCATGCTACAACAAATAATTACAGATCTAACAAAATCGATGCCTATACTGGGATTCTATTCATCAATAGCACATTATGTTGCCTATTCTAGGCTCTAGTCATTACCTCTACCTGCAATATGGAAGCTGGTCCTACAAGGGAATTAGTCAGCACCTCACAATTTCGATGAAACTTCATAATCCAAGCCTTAAAATAAGCTAGAGGAGCTTCCCAATCAACATATGCACATAGGACATTTTATGTACACATGCATATGGAAATTGGAATTAATACTTGAATTTAGGACATAAATTTTAAATGAAAAAATGTTAAATGTTTCTTCTTTACTGCAAAATTCAAGATCAATTTCAAAATTTAAATAATAGATTTAGTTTATGCTGTTATTTGTCGTACATTAGTTTTAAACATTTCAGTGCTTAGAGATTTCATTATATCATATGTTTGTTTTTCTAATCATATTTTATTTGTATTTATGATTGTAGTGGCTACTATGGACAACAATGTTGAGATATTGAGGGTTATTGGGCATCGCAGAGAGATTGGTTCTTCGTAGAGGGGTGGAGATGAGATCCGCTACTCCTTGTGAGACTCATTGCTAAATATTGTTGATATGAACGCAAGATCGATTGATTATTTGTATAGCATCGCATCCTACAGGGAGACAAAAAAAATACGCTGATGGTTTGAGCTACAATAAGATAAAGAAGCTGAAAATAACCAAAGAACACATGTATACATTGTTTAGACTGCCTGGGACGGATGTCATTTCGGACAGCACCATTCCACATATTTCGATTGAGTGGTGCACCTTTCCACCCATTAGAGACCATTAGATGGATAGATGGTACATGGTTTTTGACATCCCCCCTCATGATAATAGGGAAGTACCATTGTACTTCCTCCGAAATTTATATGTAGAGTTTGTGATGGGGAAACATGTCAACTATTTTGACATGTTGGGATTCCAAGGCATTGGTAGGGGGATTCCCCAAAACACACCCAATTCTATGAATAGAGATGTCAATCAATAGATACCTGCACCACGTTCCTAGCTACTAAGGGCAAATATACCTCTTGCACATGATATGGTTTCCCAGACATAGGAGGCAATTCTGACTCTGGCTGAGATGGTTTCTCGACACACAATTACTATTGACCAGAAAGCTCTCTCTTCCTTTGTTGGGGTATAAACACTAGCTTCTGGTGGTATAGGACCATCTATTTGTGGGGATAGACTAGCATCCCATGTTCCTCAAAGCGAGCCACACATGTACACAACGTGTGGTCAATCCTGTTATGGTATTGGACCAAGACATTGTACCTATACAATGACAGGTGGTTAGGTAAGTACATTGTTAAAACTCTATTATTGTTCAATTTTTATTTTTTCCTTATTGTACACATATTAAAAGATTCATAATATATGCAAATTTTACTCTTGCATGAGATTTGTACCTCTCAAGGGGGTGGTAGTGCATCCGGTGTGGTTGTATCCGAGGCCCAAACAACCAACATTGAGGTAATATTTAAACATGTGTCATTTTTTCAATACATATCATTTTGTCAATTCATGTGTTAGCCTTGATTAATTTGTTAAATTTTCTAATATTTACAATTTTTGAAGTTACAAGAACCCCATTTAGAATCGAATGCTGAAGACATTCATATCAGCGAAATAATCCCAGGTGGAATTTATGATTACCTAAAGAATGTAAGTACATGGTTAATGAATGAATCTTGTTCAAATTATTTAAACTTCTTATTGTACATTCCTTTATATATTGCTAATATTTATAATTTTGAAACTTGTAGATGGTATATGGATCTGAAGAGGGACAAGAAATTATTGTAAGCAGTCACTCCCATGGGGGAGATATGTCCCAGGCATAGGTAAGTATATTACAACATGTTAGTTTTTTAGTACATATTATTCCATCCTTTCAAGTCCATTTCTAATTATGGTAACACTTTCTGACCAGGGATGATTTTAAGGAACCATACTTATTTAGAAGTGTATAAATGTTGGCGAATATTACCAATTCTTAAAACGACAACTGTAAAATGATTAGTGATATTTTTCAAAAAATATTTTATTTTCAAGGATTTTATATCGTTTATATAATAATTTGGTGATTTTTAGGGTGAAAATGTTTTACCCCATCAAAATTGGATGAAATAGGGCTTCAAAAAATTCAAAATGGCGAATCTTTTTTCAGAGAAAAACACAGAAAAATAGCCCATTGGGCTAAAATTCACCCCTAAAATTCACCCTGTTTCTGAATGTAGACATCATCACAAATCCCTACACCGCCTCTTTCGTTTGGATCTCCCCATAGCCCAAATGTAGATAAGTGGGTTGTTTACACTAGACGACCCTCTACCTTGAAAAGAGCGGGTGTCCATGACGATCAACCTACTCATCCCATGGTAATGTACACACTTCCAATGGCAGTTGCTGGTTAGTTTTGAATTCACTTCAAAACTAGTTTTTCTTAATGTTATTTTTGCATGTTTACAACATTAGGATGTAGAGTCATCCATGCCAGACCTTAGTGGGGTTGTTGATGCTGTAGTCAATGTTGCATCTACAATAGGGATAAGTCACACCGAGGTACATCAACTTGAATATTTGTAATTGTACAGTTCATTTGTATTGTCTATGGACATGCACAATGTCTAACTATTTTATCATTTGGTGAATGTAGCCACACTTTGGTCCATTAGTACACACGTCTGAGGTTAAGTTTCAACCTACAGCTCCTCTTACTACTGAAGAAACATAGTATCTTCCCCTAGAATAAGTTTTTTCGGTGAGATGTTCATTTTTTACATAATTGATTAGTACTTTATCAATCATGTACATATTGATCATTGTTGAGATAATTGACATATTTTTTTTATTTGCTGAGAAGAATTACAGAGAGAATCTCTACAAGGAGGAGGACACCAGAGGCATCTATACCCCAGATGGATGCAGTGAGTCTTTGTTTTATGTACAATTGAGTCACATTTTAAATTTTCAAACTTTCTTGTCGCTGGACAGTACTAGTTCAGTTACCTAATCAAGAAATATTGTCATTGATTTGTAGTCACCAAAGATGCATAGTGGTCATGGACATAGGCAAGAAGAATCAGCGTTAAGAAAAAAGAAGAAAAATTTGGAGTTTTGATGTGTTAGTCCAAGACAAATATGTATTTTTTTGTACAATATAAAGTTAGAGTATAGGGGCGTGGTCTAGGAAAGATGTACTTTTTTTTCACATGTACCGAAAAGATGTTTTTGATACATGTACATTGGCAGGACATATAAGGGCCTTCTATTTTTGTATTATAACTTTCATGATATAAAAAATATTCCATATAAAGGCTCTTGAGATCTTCATGGTTCAATATTTTAAGTGTGATTATACACATGTGGCCAAGAATGTTTCTATGTGTTATGTTCCCAATTTCTTATAGATTTTACGATTGCATGGGGTTATTAGTTATAAATTTGAGAACAATGCACAATTAAAATATTATATAATGACAAAAATGTACATTTCAATTGTTTTTTACCGCGATCCAATTGCATATACAATGTTAAATTGTATTCACAAAGATGGAACATACCTAACACACATAAGCACCCAGGACAGCTAAGAAACTGATCCAACTAAGTGGAATACAAAAATACCTTACCCACATAACAACCTAACAAACTTCTAAAGGATGCATGAAATTGACACACCTAAATGATGCACCTGTGTGGTCTACATAAATGAAATTGGTATTTGGCATGATGTATTTCATCTAACAAATATATGGGATAGACATGAAACCTAAAAGTATCCGAGTATAAAGTTGATTATAATAATGGTTATGACTATATCCTACAAATTTTGTATATCTTGCACATTATTTTATCATTTTGTTGATGTACATGGCATTTGATAAATAGNTGAAAATTATGTGTGATTTTATTATAGTTTAAATTGATTGGAGAAGTACTATTCTGAATCTTGTTTTATAAATTTATGTTTATGGAGTATTATTTGAAACATCTGTAGTGTGAATATATATATTTTGTAATAATAGCGTAATATTTTGGCCACTTGTTTCTAAACATAAACATGTTTCATTACATGGTTACTAACGTAATGGCATTGTCTCCTCTTGCATTTCATCATACAAATGCTCACATCTCTTGGATGACCAGGCTGAATTAATATGGAAACAACCTCCTTTCGAATTTCCAGTCTCACGAATGATATGATATCCTAAGATCAATTCACCTGCACATAGAGATTGGCAACTCCTTTGTCCTTGATTAAAACACCAACAAAGAATATTTCTCCCTTGACAATGATTGGAAATAAGTCAAGTTCAACACCTCACAACATGTTACAGAATTCTCAACATCTACACATGGAATAATAGTTTGCAACAAGTATTTTTTCAAGAGGGGAAGATCTACACTCACCTTCAAGTTAACCTGTATGTGTAAAAATTTTGCATTCCCTTACTGATAAAACCCTAGTTTCCAAAATTAACTAATTAAAAAGGAATCCCTTGTCCATGGACCCATATTAGAGGGACACCCCTAACAGTATCCTGATGTCGACTATCTGAGCAACGTTCATCATTCTATGGCATGTTGAATCCCACCTCCTCCAGGCTTTCAGGGACACCTGTTGAATCCATACCTAGGGCATAGAATGGAAACTATGCATCAAAATAGGATTCTGGTGGGTCATCCAAGCATGTATAGGCATGTTCCATATGGGAATGCTAGCCACATGTTCATGATCGAGGAATTTATAAAGCTGACCTATATGTGGAAAAAGTTTGCACCCCGTTACTGAGAAAAACCCTAGTTTCCAAAATTGACCTAAAACAAAATCCCTTGTCCATGGACTCAGATTAGAGGGCCACCTCTAGCACTATCCTGATGTCTTGAATCCAACAAATTCAACAGTTCATCGATAGGAGCAATGGTCATCATTCTATGGCACGTTGAATCTCACCTTCTATAGGCTTTTATGGACACATGTTGAATCCTTACCCGGGGCATAGCATGGAAATCACACATCAAAATGGGCTTCAAGGGGGTCATGAAAGTGTGTTTAGGCATGTTCCATGTGAACACTAGCAACATGTGCATGGTCAAGGAATTTCCAAAGTTCACCCCTATGTGAAAAACGTTTGCATTCCCTTACTGAGTAAAACCCTAGTTTCTGAAATTGACCTAAAAACGATCCCTTGTCCATGGAACTAGATTAGAGGGCCACCCCTAGCACTATCCCAATGTCCTCAATCTAACATATTCAAATGGTTCATCGATCCGAGCAATGATCATTATTCTATGGCACATTGAATCCCACCTCCTGCAGGATTTCAAGGACACCTGTTGAATCCCACCTCCTGCAGGCTTTCAAGGACACCTGTTGAATCCCTACCTGGGGCATAGAATGGATTTTGTGCATCAAAATAGGATTTCATTGGGTCATGAAAGTGTGTTTAGGAATTTTCCATGTGGAAACGCTATCCACACAATCATGGTCGAGGAATTTGCAAAGTTGACCCCTATGTGCAAAAAGTTTGCATTCCCTTACTGAGTAAAACCCTAGTTTCCAAAATTGACCTAAACAATGATCCCTTGTCCATGGACCCAGATTAGAAGGGAACCCCTAGAACTATCCCAATGTCCTAAATCCAATAGACTTGACGTTTCTTTGATCCAAGAAATGATCATCATTCTATGGCACATTGAATCCCACCTCCTACAGGATTTCAAGGACGCTTGTTGAATCCACTTTTTGAAAATGGGTACATCGGGGGTACTATATATATATGTGTCATAGCCACATCATACATGCATATGGAATTATTCATAAATTATGAATCATGATTCATAATTATAAATTCAATTATTATTTGAACAATGAACATTCATATTGAAAATTTGATAAATCGTAGACTTAGTAGATATCAATTAGAATAATGTAAGTTACATAAAATTCGATAAATCATTATACCAGGAAGCTGTAACAGAGACTCAAACTTAGAATGCAAACTATGGTTTATGATGAAAACTAGAGTTACTAGGAATTCCTATAGGGTTTGTAAGATAGGATTGGCAATGGTTATTAGGCTAGGATTACCACTCCTTAACTACACAACTCCCATCGATAAACAAATTATCGGATTCAAGGAGATGTCCTTGTAGGATCAACTTCAAGATTTAAGGAAAATGCAATAGACATATCCCAGATAGAGTGGTAGATAATGGTCTTGGGATATATGGCATGATTCATGTAAGTATCAATATAATAGAACCAATGCATGATGAATCTCAAGTGCAATTTATCAAGTTCTAGAAGCCTATTGAATTTATCAATCTATCAAGCTGTAATTAATCAATGAGACCATGAAACCAAAATTTATGACTACCACATACTTGACCACCTACATGTGGTCATTCGACTAGACTATCGGGATCACCTCTAATAGAAACAATATCCTTTAGCCTTTTGTGCTCATAGTAAAGCAATAAGTATCATGAATTTGATGAGTTCTTTCTTGGAATTGTTTGCAGCTGGAGGTTTGTGCCAATAACTAAGTTTGTATAATGGTATACAATTTTACCTGGTCTATAATCTTCAAATACATAACCTTTTTTTTCTTTCGTGCATGGGAAACCTATGTCAAATATTCTCCTTTGATAACCATCAACCCAATTGGAAAATCATTGCTGTCATGTCCCCATCCCTCAGACAGGCGAAGAGGACGCGACGAACACCAAATACAGCCGGGCAAACAACCCCATGAACATGGACAGCCATCAATGCTAAAATTAAAAGCTTAACATGATGCATAACAGGATGCACAATCCATAAATTTTACGTGCACAGTTACTCAATGCATAATTCTTTAATCATACAGTGGAAGAAAACATACATTCCAACAATAATCATGTTCATCATTTCTCACGAAATAGTATATAAATTACAGAGATGAAGTAACCAGCAACACTTATCTTTCAATGAAGAACTCGCCTGCAACCAGCTACGTTGCTGCAACGTTCCACCCAACCATAGGCCAGCGTGCTCATTAATCTCTCAGCAGCGCTGCCACTCCCGAGCTGGGTATGATTCCTCCAAGGATAAGGGTCAATGCAGGCTTACACATAGCCAAGGGACCAGATCAACAAAATAACACAGCTGGGTTTAACAAGCCTTCAACAGATTGGCCAAGCCAGCACATTCCAAGGGGACAACCACTGCATACCCACAGCAAAACAACTTCATTCACGGCTCTGTGATGAAGGCAAAGATGACCGACTGATAGTCCCCAACCAAATGGTGAGCACAGCTCAAGTCCAACCACACTACTGAGTTGTTCTTGGCCCTAGCGTTGCCAAAACAACTCAGCCACAACACCCCAATAGACGATTGCATCCACAGCAAACCCAAAACCAGGGTGATTCCACAGCCCAACACACACAATGAAAGCGATGGAAACTATACACAGTCCCACAACAGGGAAAGACTCAACCAACAGATATGGAAGTCAACAACCATCCATCATCCAAAAGCCCACAACACACTGCTCCTCAATACGATCGCTGAAGGAGATGGCACAGTCAGAAAACGGCTCACTACGAATACACAGTGGCCCCAAAATGTAATTGGACACCACAGCTAACAAAACGTGGGGAATACCACATCCCCAAAACATAATCAGTGAGCACGGCTCACAACATGGGAAAACGACTCTAGTGATCTGTACGTGAGGAAGACTTGCACCCAACAACAAAACACAGAGGAAAACATATACATACCACTGAGCCTGGTATGGAACACACAGGCACACGACCCTGAGCGTGAATGGCTCCTGCACTCAAAAATCCTGAGTGATAGCTACAATTTCATCCACTCCCTGCATGAGGAAAATCAATGTAGAATTCCTGTGCGTGAGGATAAGAGAGCGACCGTCCCTCTGTGTGAGGATTTCCCCAAGTGGTGCGCGTGAGAAAGGTGAACAGACCACCGGCGAGAATGGGAGAGTGGGGTGAATGCCATCGTGGGTAGAGTGGGTGTGCGGATAAGGACTGACAGTCCTCCACAACCACCACCACTTCAGCAATAACTGCCCCAACTACCCAAAACAAGACATTGAAGAGGTTGACAAGGGAAGATGGCAAGACACACAAGGTGACAAACACATGGGTTTTCCCCCATAGACCAAGTTTTGACATCCCCCACCCCTTATCCTTTGGAACCATGCCCTTTTCATTCAACGTTGCACTGCTGTAGCTAGTTGTGGTTTTAGTTTTATTTGATGTGCGTGTTTACATGATGCCGAATTATAATGTGCCAAATAGCACGACATACCATCGGCAACTATCCCCATTGTCGAACCTACACAACCAAATCGATGGTGGGGCTTTTGCCTTTGGCTCCTCGCCACGATTAATTACAATATATATACATCATGCAAATGGGGTCAAAACCTGGGTGTTACATTCCCCTCCCCCTTGGAATAACACCATCCTCGGTGTTCCATTACATATGTACAATACATATACAATTGCACATCAAAATTTCAAAATTTTGCAGATCTGTCCCACGTTCAATCATCTACTTTGAACATTCACGACCAAGCCCCTCGGCTTCCATGGACTTCTCCTGCTTGTTCTCAGCTTCCAGTTGATCCCGAAGTCTAGGAACTTTGTGGCTATTGCCTTCATCATGTTCCCTCATTGGGCAGTCCCGGCGTAAATGATGTCCTCCGCATCTCCAACATCTCACTGGTGGCTTCATCTTTACCTGCTCAATTTCCTTTGAGTCTTCATGCCTGGACCGTTTCCTATCGGGTCACTTGGACAATTGTCCCGTTGCTGATCCACCTTCCTTTCCTTTGCCGATTGCTCCCAGAAGGATTTTCACCTCCCTTTGTAAACCAATAGAGTCTTGCAAAATCTGGTGGTTCATCTCATTTTGCCTTCTCTGTATCTTGAGCATCTCCCCAAGATTCTCTTGGGTCTTGGCAATCATTTGAAGGAGACTTCCAGCTAAGTCCAACAACTTTTGATCTACGGCCATATTCAATGTGCACCACCTAGTTTCACTTTTCTCACCTGTGAAATGCACCATTGAAATTTATCAGACCAAGCATAATATAGACATTAAAATCAGTCAGTTAATTACCTAATTGGCATGACAGTGCAAGCCTCATCAAGGATACTTTCATATTTTTCATGCCTTCCCAATAGGCACACAAGCTCATTCATGTCCATTCTTGGGCAGGGAATTAACCATTCCAGCATTCACAGTTTACTTTAAGCAAATACACACATTTCATTTCAATCATACATGCATTAACAATCCTTTGTTTTCACAATGCATAAATGTATATGTATATATATAATCAAAAGGCAAGAGAGAGCAGTAAGAGTTTTTCCCCTCTTTATTTTTTTCCATCCTGGAACCCACACCATCACTGTGTTTTTTCATGCTCTCAGCCTCTTTCACTTCACCGTGAATGCTGGACCAATCCTTCTTGGTCATGACACTTAGTGTCTTTGGTCTATTCCAAACCTCTAAACCATGGAGTCTCTCCACATGGTTTGCCTCGGTTGCTAGGACTCCTCCGTCTTATTAGCACCTTTTTCATTACCACTCAATCCGAGCTTTCCAAGACAGTCACATGTCCACATGCATCTCTAGGATGCTCTCATAGTCCTCGCTTCCAGTGACACCTATATCCAAACATTGAATGAGTTCACATGTTTATTTTATTCTCATCGGTTTTATCTCTAGAACAATAGCTTAAAACATCCTAACCAAATCATATACACATGTATATTCATAAGCAAAATAATCCAATACTAATCTGTATTGTGCGTTTCCTCGTTCGTCCACAGGATCCTGCTTCACTTTGCAAGCCTTGGGATCGCCTATGGACTTAGATGTTAGGTCAGCACGCAGGCTTCTCCTCAACATCGAATAATTAAGGTCCAGCCAGTACATTCTCATGTCAACTAGGCTTGGAACTTTACCGTGACCATTTCCAGGTATAGGATCTACTATGGATCCCCAGGCATATAACAGCCCAACATACACTTATACCGACATACACTTATATCAACATACACTTATATCAACAATAACCCTTACTCCGCAACCCCTCACAACAACCATTTACCATTTACCTTTACCTTTTACCTTTAGCTTGTCCACACAAGCAACACAAGCAATACAAGGGAACTCATCAGCGTTATTGCTCTAAAACTGTAATCACATTTCATATCATTCACTATCAAGTATTGAGACACCAGGAGTGCATCCACTCCCTAGAGTGTAATCAATTTTGAAAACCCTTTCATGATCCAACATCGAAAAAGCGTGCACCCATTCCCGGTGTATGCCATGCAGGCCCTATGCATACTTAAGCAACCGGTCATAGTGGATATTAAATCAAAACATGTTCTGCATATGGAATTCAATAATTAAACATGCATATTCTTAGCAAGGGTCACATAACACTTATCCATTTGCCGTCGCAGTATGCCTTTGTTAAGGAGGAATGGAGGCTCCTTTCCTGAGTTAATAGTCCCTCAGTTAGCCACCCCAATCTCCTTTTTATATTTCACATTCACACATGTATTATCGACATAACCCATACCATCTCACTCATGTTATTTACCAAACATACAGTGCAGATGCGACATTTCAAAATGTCTAATGGCGTTTCACCCGAAACCCATTTTCAAGATAAGGGAGAACCTTCCCATGAAGTTTGGATTCTGCAGGCCATCACACATGGTCTTCCTGCAGTGTGTACCCCTGACACATTCATCAAATATCCAAACAGTCAATCATTACTTGATAATACAATCCAAATTGATCGTTCCATAACCAAGCAATGACATTAGCAATCAAATTCAGTAGGAATTTTCAATTCTATCTACTACAGAAATTGACTTGTTCAATTGTGGGTTTCTTGTAAGAAGCACTACTATGCCCATTACAATTTTATGCTTACTATCATAACATGAATACCCACTTACCATGCGTCCCTCCTAACACAATCTTACACAAGCCAACAGTGATTAGTAGTTGTCAGCAATTCCTTTAAATTCGAAATTCACAATTCAAATTTAACAATCCAACTATTATGCACATCAACTATTTTCACAACCATGAGACTCTTCTCATAAATTTTGGCTCTTTTTACATGGTATATTCTGGCATTGGTCAGGGTCTTACCTCTCACTGCCATGCTCGAAGTAATCTACCTGAAACCTGAGTTTCAAACAACCAAACACAATCTTGTGCAAGCCAATAGTGACTAGTAGTTGTCAGCAATTTCTTAAATTTGAAAGTCACAATTCAAATTTAACAAGTTCTTTCACATGGTAGATTCTGGCATTGGTCAAGGTCTTACCTCTCAATGCCATGCTCGAAATAATCTAATTGAAACCTGAGCTTCAATCAACCAAACACAAGCTTATGCAAGCCAATAGTGACTAGTAGTTGTCAGCAATTTCTTAAATCCAAAATTCACAATTCGAATTTTAACAACCTATTATGCATACCATATGGTAGATTCTGGCATTGGTCAAGGTCTTACCTCTCAATGCCATGCTCAAAATAATATACTTGAAACATGAGCTTCAATCAACCAAACACTTGGTAAGTCTGGATGCATATAACCTTCTCATTGCTACAACCATCACCGAAGCATTTTCAGAATTTATAAAATTCAAATACTTCCAGCTGTTAGTCACATCAATATTATCAAAGCTCATTTACTTCATGCAATTATTATCATATTAATATTGCAAGGCTTATTCACATTGTTCATGCAATTAAATCAAATGTTTAGATACTCCTTACTTCACAGGCGTATCATTCATACCACCTTGCTCTTCCAGAGATCATTTCTGGCAGCAAATCGATCATGACTATCCTGCATGCATAACAGCCTTTGAAACAGTTCCAGAATTATCATTAATTCATCATTTCAGCTGCTAGTTATTCACAAGATCACATGCATTCATCTCAATGCATTCAAACATACCATGGGCTAACCATGACTACCTCATATAGGATGCATTACTATGATCAATATCATCAACATATTTAAGCATGACACCTTTCCATATTCAAATTTCCACATGGTAAGAGGTCTCTTACCTTTACCAGTCCATGGAATATGTCATAAGCAAACTCTTACCTGCATGGGTCGTACTTAGACCCTTACCATGACCAATTTGGTTGGTCCTTTGTAGGAGATTGCAGAATTTGCTCACCAACTTTTGTTATGGACTTGTTGCCTTATCCCTTTCTCCAGAGGGTTGTTGGTCACATTCCATCAGCATCAGCAATATATTCAGCTAGTTCCATGTCGTCGTTGGTTTGTCCACTAATGCCAACATCAATGCAATAATCATCATTAGTGGTTTATTATAATTGTATAATCCTCAACATCTTGTGTATGCAAAGCATATCCTCATACATTTCATGCATAAAACTCATAAAATATAATATGGTTAGCAACACAGGGTTAAGGAATTTTCCCTTTTCAAGTCTTTCATCCTTGCATGGAACTCCTCTTCCACACAACAGCTGGTTAGCCTTCATAGTCTTGCTACCTCTGGGCATGCAACTTCCCCGATTTGTCCATCTGATAGTAGCGGCCATCATTAGCACTTTGCTGCTCCATGCTCAGATTCTGGTATCTTACCCTTGTTCCCCACTGGATAATCTTTCCAATTCCTATCCACATGCTTCATTCTGAACTCGGATGTGAAAACCACACCACTTTCACCAAATCTTTGCATTTTTACACACTACTGCATTTTGGTCCAGAATGCTAACTTCAGCCACCGATCTCATTTCCGATGCACCATTCATCTTTTATGAATTCTGGGTTTGATTAATTTTCCCAAAACATAGAATTTTCTTTTGACAAGAATGATTGTCTCAGAGGACGACGGGGGTCAAGGGGGCTTGCCCCCTTGTGGCTTCCCTAACTGTAGGGCGGGTCAAGGGCAGCACCCTCATTTTTTTTTTTTTGTAAATTATTGATTTTCATGCAATCTGGTGCATAATATCGCTGCCACTTTTCTCTCTCTTAGCCCACGAAAATCCACTGAAAAACCGCTGAAAATTCCTCTGCAAAACAGTTGAATTTTTCTTTGTTCAATCGGGTCTCTTCCCCAAATTATTCTTCCACAGAATCGGCTCTCGAACCACTTTCTATTCCACAGAATCGACTCTCGAACCACTTTCTCTTCCACAATGGCGGCTCTCGGAAGCATTCTTTCTTCTGCAACGGCGGCTCTTGGAAGCATTCTTTCTTCTGCAACGGCGGCTCATGAACCACTTCCTCTTCCGATGCCCATTCGTTACTTAGAAAAAAATTCAAACTTTCTTTTCCGGCGTCGGCAGCCTTTTCACATCGGAAGCCAAATGACTTTGCCTTCCACAATGGCGGCACTCCAAACAATAACTTCTTCCGATCGGTGAACTAACTTAACCGACATCGGCAGTCTTTTTACATCGGAAGCCAAATGACTTTGGATTCTGCAACGGAGGCACTTCAAACAATAAATTCTTCTGATCGGCGTCGGTAGCCTCTCTCATTGGAAGACTTATCGCTTTGGACTTCTGCAACGGTAGAAGCACGAACACTTTCTCTTTCGATGGACGTCAAAACACTTAGAAAATTCCTGCGATTTTCTTTCTAACTGTGCTCCGTCAGCAGGCTTCCTCTAACTCTTCCGCAAAGGCGGAGGTTCACTTCGCCAACTCTTCTACAATTCCGGAAGTTCACTTTGCCAACTCTTCCACAATGGCGGAAGTTCACTTCGCCAACTCTTCCGCAACGGTGGAAGTTTTTACGCTTTTTCTTTCCAACTGTGCCCCGTCAGGCAAACTTTCACCTAGCACTTCCGCAACGTCGAAATTCCTTCCCCATCGGAAGACTTAGCAGTTTGGACTTCCACAATAGCGGATGGGAGACTTCTAACTCTTCCGCAACGACGGAAGTCAATTCCACTGATTGCTCCGACTGCTCCAACACTTAGCTAAATTTTCTCAATTTTTACAGTCATTCACATTATAACTTCTGCTGGCAAAATGAAATACAACCTCTGTTACTACATCTTCGCGGCTCATGCAGGCCCATGTTGCAACATGAGCTCTGATACCACTCTGTCACGTTCCCATCCCTGAGACCGGCAAAGAGGACGCAACGAACACCAAATACAACCGGGTAAACAACCCCATGCACATGGATAGACATCAATGCTGAAATTAAAAGCTTAACATGATGCATAACAGGATGCACAATCCATCAATTTTACATGCACAGTTACTCAATGCATAATTCTTTAATCATACAGCAGAATCAAACATACATTCCAGCATTAATCATGTTCATCATTTCTCACGAAACAGTATATAAATTACACAGATGAAGTAACCAGCAGCACTTATCTTTCAATGAAGAACTCGCCCACAACCAGCTACGTCGCTACAACGTTCCACCCAACCATAGGCCAGCGTGCTCATTAATCTCTCAGTAGTGCTGCCACCCCTGAGCTGGGCATTATTCCTCCAAGGATAAGGGTCAATGCAGGCTTACACATAGCCAAGGGACCAGATCAGCAAAATAACACAGCTGGGTTTAACAAGCCTTCAACAGATTGGCCAAGCCAACACATTCCAAGGGGACAACCACTGCATACCTGCAGCAAAACAACTTCATTCATGGCTCTGTGATGAAGGCAAAGATGACCGACTGACAGTCCCCAACCAAACGGTGAGCATAGCTCAAGTCCAACCACACTGCTGAGTTGTTCTTGGCCCTAGCGTGGCCAAAACAACTCAGCCACAACACCCCAAAAGACGATTGCATCCACAGCAAACCCAAAACCAGGGTGATTCCACAGCCCAACACACACAATGAAAGCTATGGAAACTATACACAGTCCCACAATAGGGAAAGACTCAGCCAACAGATATGGAAGTCAACAACCATCCATCATCCAAAAGCCCACAACACACTGCTCCTCAATGCGGTCGCTGAAGGAGATGGCACAGTCAGAAAATGGCTCACTACGAATACACAGTGGCCCCAAAATGTAATTGGACACCACAGCCAACAAAACGTGGGGAAGACCATAGCCCCAAAACATAATCAGTGAGCACGGCTCACAACATGGGAAAACGACTCCAGTGATCTCTACGTGAGGAAGACTTGCACCCAACAACAAAACACAGAGGAAAACATAAACATACCACTGAGCCTAGTATGGAACACATAGGCACATGACCCTGAGCGTGAATGGCTCCTGCACCCAAAAATCCTGACTGACAGCTACAATTTCATCCGCTCCCTGCGTGAGGAAAATCAACGCAAAATTCCTGTGCATGAGGATAAGAGAGCGACCGTCCCTCTGTGTGAGGATTTCCCTAAGTGGTGCGCTTGAGGAAGGTGAACAGACCACCAGAGAGAATGGGAGAGTGGGGTGACTGCCATCGTGGGTAGAGTGGGCGTGTGGATAAGGAATGATAGTCCTCAACAACCACCACCACTTCAGTAATAACTGCCCCAACTACCCAAAACAAGACATTGAAGAGATTGACAAGGGAAGATGGCAAGACACACAAGGTGACAAACACATGGGTTTCCTGCATATACCAAGGTTTGACATCCCCCACCCCTTATCCTTTGGAACCATGCCCTTTTCATTCAACGTTGCACTGCCGTAGCTAGTTGTGGTTTTAGTTTTATTTGATGTGCGTGTTTACATGATGCCGAATTATAATGTGCCAAATAGCACGACATACCATCGGCAACTATCCCCATTGCCGAACCTACACAACCAAATCGATTGTGGGGCTTTTTCCTTTGGCTCCTCACCATGATTAATTACAATATATATACATCATGCAAACGAGGTCAAAACCGGGGTGTTAGAATTGCCCTTCAAGTCGCTTAATCAGACAATGAGGGTCTACTTCCCATCCAAGCAACGTGTTAGCCAATAGTCAATGTGCCATTCATTGCCTCTTGGGGTAACCACTGCGTATATGTTCCTTGCATAAAATAAAGTGCGAACCTAGGAGTCAGCTAACTAAACACAACTAGTCATCAAACATTTCAAAGTTTTCAACATAATAGTCTAACCTGGTTGTATGAAATCTAAAATGTGGTCATAGTCATGTGAAATACTTGACTGGCCCTCCTCTAACTAGGATAATTTGGTAGTTATTTTTTTACCGATGGGGAGTGATACACGATCCCAACTGTCAACCCAATTTGTGGATTCTCAGTTGTCCCATTCACCACTACTAGATGGATAACAAAAACAAGAGAGTTTCCTTGTCCACACTTCAACTATAGCATTTTCTGACATCCTAACTGAATGGAATGCATGATTTCCTTGGACGGTCTTCCACTCATATAGGTGTGATCGATCTACATTGACCACCTACCAAAAATATCTATGTACATATTCTTTTTGAGATGATTGGTCTTCTTTCCTTCTAGCTCCATGTCCCATCACTGAAGAACACAATGCAACAATGGTATTTTCATCTCGGATGAGCAAAATAGTTGTGCATTTCATCTCTTTCCTGCGTAATGTAGTCTTGATTCATGCAACTGCTCCATCATGTTCCCCTTTTCTGTGTCCTATCTCAAAATAGTCCCAAATATGTGGCACCTTAATCCTCTTGTGGCGAATACACAACCATTGGAAGACACGTGAATTTTTTAATTTCCCCACACAACCATCATACCGAATCCAATGTTGTTCCATCTATATATTGTTATCCTCCAAGTGTTTGTAGAACAATTGAAAGTTGTGTTGTACAAAATCCAAGTCATGACACCTGTCATCACTTATGTAAAAGTGATACTCCTTCAATATAACCCTTTTCTTTTTAGTACTATCTGCCCCATGTCTATAGGTGATATGGACCATTATGCTGATACGGTATGAGTGTTAGTATTGAATTTGAATCTCGTTCTATGGTTGAAGAGTGTAGTTTTTGGCAAAATCGACCACTGATAATATAGTTCCAATAGTAAATGTATCCCTGCATGTTCTAAACTGCTCATCTTTCCAAGGAGCCACATGTACATGCTTTACATATTGTTGTGTCTTTTCAAAGAATTCCTCCATGAAGGTGCATACCATTACCTGGTAGATCAACAATAAAGATGTACATATCAATATGTTGTTACATGTGTGAAGTAGCAATACATGAAGAAAAAAATACTATTCAGGAACTTGTTACTAACTTGAGAGGTGACCAATTGTATTTTTTTTCTTTCATTCCCTCCATCGATATCATACATGACATATTTGAGTGACTACAAGTTCACTTCATGTTTCCCAAGTTCATGCTCATCAGAGACATGTATGCATTTGTCCAAAAATTCCATTCCACCACACCTTAGGCATGTCCCATATCTGTAAGGCATTTGATAAAATGTGCAACCTTCTGTCCTTCTAAAAAAATTGTTGTCACGTCCCATCCCACCCAGGAGCAAAGAACACGATCCAACTCTTCTACTAGAGTTTCCTATCATTGATTCTGCATTTGTATGATGATTCCCGATTCTTTTTTTTCTTTAAATATCTACACAAGAAAGAATTTCTCCTGCTAACATTATGATCTAGACCGTGTATAACTCTTTATCTTCCCCAATCGTAGATAGATCGAACGGTGGGGAATCATACTGCATAAAATCGACGGTGCAGAGAGCTTCACTTGAGGAATAAGAAACATATCAAAATTTCACTCTCTCACCCCACATCCCACATGTCACATTCCGCATTCTACACCTCTGATGCAGAATGGCTGTTGCGGAGATCAATGTTGCGGAAATCAAAATTTACCATAGTCCTTTCTGGATCTTGCATCCCATAAGTTACGGAAATGGAATTGTGGAAATCATATTTTTCCAAACGAAATTTCCGCATCCCACATCCCGCAAGTTGCGGGAAGGAAGATGCGGAAGGAAAAATATGCGGAAATTCGATCTTTTCATGAAAATTTCTAAGTATAAAACTAATTTCCAACATCCAGGCCATCACCAATCCGGTCGATCTAACTTCATAACATCTTATAAAATTCATTGAAGTAGTTACACACATATATGCATCATTCATGAAATATACAGCTGAAACACAACAAATTTCATTCAAGCATTCATCATTTCATAATAATTTACAAACAAGTACAGTTGCAGGGATTGAAACACAAGAGATACTTATTTTTATCAGACACTTGTCTCACAACCAGCTATGTTGCTGCAACTTTCCACCCAAAATAGGCCAGTGTGCTCATCAATCTCTCAGTAGCACTGCCACCCCCAAGCCGGGGATGATTTCCCCAAGGAATAGGGAACACTAATAGACTTCCCCATAGCCAAGGATACAATAAAACTAAGCCAAGCCAACACAGTTGGGTTTGTCATACTTACACAAGCTATTATTTACACATAGCCAAAGTGTATACAAGTCACATCTAATCCAACTAATGGGTTTATCAGGATACCATCCAAGCCATCCTTCCAGTTGGGTTTATCAGGATTACATAGACAGTGATTTACACTTAGCTAAAATTCACATGAAACACAACCATGCCAATAGATGGGTTTATCAGGCTACCATCCAAGCCATCCTTCAAGTTGGGTTTATCAGACTTACACAAGAAGTGGTTTACACTTAGCCAAAAATTTACATGAGACACATCCAAGACAACATATGGGCTTACTAGGCTGCCAAGGAGGCGGAAAGACCGACTGCTAAG
Organism: Pseudotsuga menziesii; assembly: GCA_001517045.1. Classification (NCBI taxonomy): domain Eukaryota; kingdom Viridiplantae; phylum Streptophyta; class Pinopsida; order Pinales; family Pinaceae; genus Pseudotsuga; species Pseudotsuga menziesii. The sequence continues at coordinate 26,971 of LPNX010458457.1, read as the reverse complement.
CTAGTGAGCTCAATCCCAGAGCTATGGACACCTACACTAGATCTAGCTTGAATTCTAAACATTTACACACTGTTGTAATCTCACAGATCACATAAGGTTACCAATAATACACACTAAAACATATATAAATATAAAACAGAGACAAGAGATAAGAACAGATAGGTGAATAAACAGATTATATTATACAAATGATTCCATACAACACAGAGAACTGAACTAAGTTCCCATTTGGCTCAACAAACTTAATATATATGATTACAGAACAGTTACAAAATAACTACCTGTTAGTTCGGTGAACCGACACGACCTTAGGTGGCCGACCTATTCTCTTAGTTTAGTCGGTCGAACGACTTAGTCGGCTGATCGACTAAGTCGGCCCATCGACTTAGTCAGGTGATCGACTTATCGACGTTATCCTTCTACATCTCCCCCATGAACAAAATGTTTCTTCGTCTCGAAGAAACAGGGAGGTACAAAATTCTTGGTGTTGTATAGCCATGAGTCGATGCTCTTCCAGCTTGCTGAGTTGAAATAGTCGGTCCTTCTTTCCTTGTTCGACATTGACATGTAGTATTTCTACTATAATATGTGTCTGTTGTCAGAAGTGTAGTGGAACTACTGCTTCTGGTCCATAAACTAGTCAAAAAGGAGTTTGGTCGGTCGATCGTTTATAGGTTGTTATGTATGCCCATAAGACTGCAAGTATTTTCTCATCCCAGTCATCCTTGTCAGCATTACATATTTTAGTTGATCCTCTTGTTAATGTTTTATTGAATGCTTCAATTGCTCCATTTGACTGAGGACGATATGCTGTACTCCGACGGTGGTCGATTTGGAATTGGTCGGTTAGGGTTTTGATAGTTTTGTTGATAAAAAGGGTCCCCTGGTCACTAATCAGGGTTAGTGGACATCCAAATATAGTGATGATATTCTCATAGAGAAACTTAGCAGCTATCTCACTAGAACATGTATCGACTGATTTAGCTTCTGCCCACTTAGTGACATATTCCACTGCAGTAATGATATACCTTGCACCTGACCTTTTTGCTGGTATAGGAAATGGTCCTATGAAGTCTATAGCCCAGATTTTAAATGTGAGACTGGGGTTTACTTATATCAAGGGCATTTCTGTACTAGGCAGGGGTTGACCTAGTTGTTGACATCTGTCACATCGACTAACAAAATTTTTGCAATCACTTTTGAGTGTCGGCCACCATAGTCCTGACTGTTGGATTTTCTTTACAGTTGTGTCTGCTTGGAAATGTCCTCTTGCAGGTCCATAGTGTGCTTCATGGATAATGTGGTCTGGTTCATGTTATAGTACACATCTTCTAAGGATATCATCTAATCCCATTTTGTATAAAAATCCATTGATGAGACTGTATGGTGCAACCTTCATAGCTAAGATTTGCTTTTTCTTGGTGCTCATACCTTGTGGTGCATGTCCATCTTCTAAGAACTGAGCTATTTCTTCTAGTTCTGCTGGGACTGCTTCTATCCGAAATAAGTGTGCATCAGGTAAGTCATCGTCGACTCCTGTTGGTTCTTCTCCTGTGTCGATTTGGGATAGATAGTCAGGACCGACATTTAACTTACCTGGTCGGGACCGAAATTTTTTGAATGATATGTGGCATACCTCTGTCCAGTTAAACTCTTGATCTTCCCTTAATAGTTCTTCAAGATTATAGGTCATATCTGAATAATATCTTATGAATTTTCTGTAATAGCCTATGTGGCCAAGTAACACCCTGACTTGTTTGGGGTTTACTGGTGGTTTCAGGTTAAGGATAATTTTAATCTTGTCAAAGTCGACCTTAATACCTTCCTTACAGACAATGTGTCCTAATAATATCCCTATGGGGGTAACAAATATACATTTCTTGATGTTAAGGGAAAGTTGAATCTGCCCACATCTCTCCAGCATAAGTATGAGCCATTGGTAATGATCTTTTATGGTGGGGTATATTGTCCAGTCATCAAAGTATACTGCCATGGTCTTATAGATGTATTCTTGAAATGTTTTAACCACAATTAGAGAAAACACTGCAGGTGCATTCTTTAATCCAAAAGGCATAAATTTGTAAGCAAAGGAACCAAATTCACACACAAAGGTTGTCTTCTTCTGGTCCTCTTTGGCTATTGGCACTTGGTTATAGCTTGAGAATGCATCTGTAAATGAGTAGCATTCATGTCCTGCAACTTCATTCAAGATTTCATCTGCATAAGGGGTTGGAAATGGGTCTGTCAGTGTTACTTTGTTTAGTTCCCTGAAGTCGACACAAATTCTTAGTCTGGTCGGGTCATGTTTATTATAGGTTGAGCCACCATTGGACTTGCCCATTCTAATTGATCGATAGGGTAGATGATGCCTACTGCTAACATGTTGTCAATTTCCTTTTCGACTATCTCCTTGTATTTGTGAGCTAGTTTATAAGGCCTTTTCTTCACAGGTCGAACATCAGGTTTGGTATCATTTTTCATTTCTCCCATTTCATGGACTAAGCCTTTTAGGTCTTTGTAATCTCTATCAAATACATCTTGGAACTCCGTTAGTAAGTTCACTATTTTGGTGGTCTGTTCTTCGCTCCACTAGTCACCAATCTTTTCCATTTTTGGTCAATCATCATTGGAGATGTCGAATTTTTTAGTTTTGACTTTAGCATTTAGCCACTTCAGTGCTTTGGCTTCATTGATCGGTCAACTTCCTTCTTTGAACTATGAGAATGTGACAAGGAATTCGGCTGCATTCATTCTGTCGATATCTATTTTGTCTATTGTTTCGACTTCCAGGATGGTGCAAATAGGTTTTGTTGTTTCAACATGGTTGGATTTCCATCTAAATCTTTTTCCTTCTGTGTTTTTGTTTTCTAGTTGTAATCTTGTCAACTGTGGCTTTGACATTGTTTGTACATTGTTACATTTCCTTACCTGTCGATGGTCTTGTAAAGGTTGGTTTTCGGTCGGTTGGATAAATTCTTTAATTTTCTTTGCTGTTTCGACCGGACTTTCATTTTGAGGTATGATGTTGAAATATTTAATAAAATTTTCCCTGATTTCATGCCATAAGAAGATTTCACCTCTATCTTCTTCCATCTTATACCATTTGTTTGGTAATTCGACTAGGGTTGATGGGAACAAGTGTGGCCATGCTCGTTCATCCTTGTATCCAAGTCTTCTCCACTCCTTTTGACAGGTTTTGATATGATCTTCTGAGTTTTGTCCTTGAGTGAATACAAGTATCTGAGCTTGTTGGGTTAATTTATTACCTCCAAACCTTTTGACAAAGTAAGTCGAAGCAGTTGTCCAGGTCTGTAGTCTTGTCTAATGGGTATCCCACCATCTAGCTGGCTGCCCTATAAAAGTTTCAACTAGGATTTGAAGTCAGCCATGTTCACCAATATTTTTGGAGACTTGTTCGACATGCATGACTGGTGATTCCCTTTCCTTATACCTTGGTAGTTGTGTAGTATTCAGGTTGGTCGGTTGTAAGGTAGGGTGTTCCCTCATTTTCTTTTCAAATATTTTTGGGACAATGGACACTATGAAGCACTGTTGGGTGGGATTTTTCTGCATTTTCTGTATAGTCCAACACCCTCTTGCTTATGTTTCATAGTTCTCAATCTCTCAATCATATAATTCAGTGTCTAAGTTATAACCAACTGAGTCTTGGTTACCTAAGTGAAGTTCTCCATGGAAGTTTGGTTCTATGTAATCTGCATTGTTGTGGATTTGGTAGAGTTGTCTGACATCGACTTCTTCATCGATAGGTTCAGTCCAAGGTTCCCCTTGAGATGGATGAATGGGTACAATGACCTTTTGACCATCTCCTTTTAATTTGATTCGTTCCTTGTCCAAGGATATGGATGCTTTTATCTTTCTACCCCAAGGTCGACCGACTAGCGCTGGGAAGGAACCAGATCCTTCCTTTGGGTCGATAATTTCGAAGTCGACCTTGGTCGAGATTCCTTTTATATTCATGTTGACATTTTTCCAGACTCCAATGGGTTCAATTAGGCCTTGGTTATCTAGTTTCAGGTATATGCCTAACTCATAGAGTCGAGGTCTGCCCATTTGTTCCCAAGTGTCACAAGTCATGATGTTAAATTGTGAGCCGAAGTCGAGCACTACTTGTTGGATGTGGTAACCTTCGATTTCCAGGTCGACAAGTGGGTCAGCATCACCTTTGTATTTTTTATTTAAGATGTAGATGTTCTTGGTTTGTTTTTCAGAGTTTGTACCTTTTATTTCATATAACAAATCGATGAACTGGATACTGAATTGTTTGTTTGAACGAGCTGGATTAATTCATTTATTGTGTTATGTCGGTTGTTATGACCATTTTCTTGTTGTGCAATTTCTTGAAATACATGAGTTGCTTCTTTATATTTTTGTTTTTCCTTCAGTGGGTCAGGATAGAATTTTTTTTCTTTTATTTTACTAATTCTGGGGTTATCAGCTCTCGTTTTTGTTCCTTGTCGAGTTACAATATGTAAATTTTTGGTGGTTATTACATCATTTTTTTGCACACAGGACAAGACATTAACATTCTTTTTTGTATTAATTTTTTCTAACATCGTAGGGCAATCCTCTAGTGAGTGATCCCCTACCCCACAGTGAGTACAAAATTTGAGATCAATTCTGTCCTTGTATGGACAGTCTACGTACCGATGACTCTCTTTATAACATGTGAAGCACTGGATGGGTCGACGTGGTAGGTTGTCACGATTCCCAGGGAATCGACCTCTTCCTCCATAGCCTTAGCGTCGATTGTTGTATTGGTGCTCATATTGTCCACCATCGTATCTTTGTCCATTCTAATAGTTTGCTAGATTGTTTTGCTTGTTACACTGTGCCACTGCATTTGTTTGGTAGACTGCCTGATAGTTCTGTCGGTTCTTCAGGTTTAACTGACAGTCGGCCATGTTATGACTTTTGGTCTCGCAAATGGCACACCAAGAAGCCTTGTTGTTCTTCATGTTGAATGGGCATTCTTTCATCGAGTGATCTCTATGCTCCTGGTAAATTTCACAAAAGGACTTGGTCTGTACAAATCGAACGTCTTGTCGGCTATATTCGTATCGACAATTATCTTTTGAATGGCCGGCCATCGAGCATTTGGTGCACCATATCTCCTGATTCTTGAGGCTTAGCTCCTTTAGAGACTTCTGTATGTTCTTGAGCTGTTCTTCCAATCTGTGGTCCATTGGGTAAGCGGGTATGTCTTCATCCATCTCCACCTGAAGAGATTGTTTTAGCACATCTTCATAAGTTTTGAACATTTCTAGACTGATGTGTCGGTGTACTTTCTGAGGTAGCCCTACAAGAAACCACTGAATTAGCAATTGTTCATCTATAACATAATCTAGCTAGCTTAGTAGGTCCTTCCAACACTTATCGTAGTCACGGACGGATTCCCCTGGCTTTTGTGATGTGGTTTTAAGTTTTTTCACAGCTAGGTGCTTAGCATCTGGAGTTTTGAAAAAAGACAAAAAATGTGCCTTAATATTGGCTTTTGTCACTCTGGGTTGTCTTTCTGAAAAATTCATGTACCACGTCAATGCCATTTTCCTTAAGGCTCCTACGAACTGTGCCATTTGTCTATCTTCGTCTTAACTTGGTTGGCCTCCCAAGTCGACTCACAGATGAACCAATGTCATCTGGGGTCCTCATCTCCCTCATAAAGAGGAATTGTGAGCCGATCCGTGACCCATGTTTGAATCACTGTCACTACTCTTAATAGGTGGCAAAGGTGGAGGTGGGGGTGGTGATGAGGGTGGTGGGGTTAATGGTGTATTTGTCTCTATCAAACTTTGGTCGACGAAACTTCTGTTCCCGTCGGTTGTCAATTCTTCGTCAACTTGCAGTCGTTTGATGTCGACTTCTGCTATCGATGGTCCACTACAGCTATTTGACCGTAGTTATGAATGGTCTATTTCTTCGAAAGTTGTATTTGGAGGGGGGGGGGGCAGTCCTTCACATGTCAGTAAGAGCAAGTGGATACTTCGGTGGGAGGGTTCTACTTGAAAGGTCACCCAGTTCCCTTCCTCTGGTCGACGTATAATGAGATGTTGTCTAGTATATGTGTCATCTCCTAGTCAACTCCATATACTGAAGTCACCAGCTCGTAGTCGGAGGTCTTCTTTGACAATAGTTTGTATTCAAGTACGCAGATTCAATGGAGAGAGGGTTGTTCCTTCATTGGGAGCTCTTAACTGGAGAGCTTATGGATTCTCTATCCAAAATTCTTCCTCCTTAGGGGACACTTCTTGTTCCACACCTTCTTCATGTCGGTCATGACCTGACTTTGGTGGATTCTCTTCCTGGTCATTCTCCCTAGGGTTCCTTCCTCTATGCAGCTCTAAGGATTTTTTTCATCTTGCTTCCCTTCTCTGGTCTCTCTCTTCCCTTTCTATTTTCTAAATGTCCAACATACCTTTGTATGATACTATTCTATTGAGTTCCCTTTTAGTCGACTTCTCATTACTGGTGACTGGTATCTGTTTCTAGTCATCGACAATTTTCTCAAACCACTCCGACAAGTTTTTTATACCTCCGCGAATCAGTTTTTCTAGCAACTGTTGTTCTTTAATCTTGTTCGGCTTTCTCATCCAGGAATTTTTTCAAAAGTTGGGGCACTGATTCGACAAACGTTTCATGCATCTCTATGAAAAATCTTTCTTTTTCTTGTGCGATTGTTAATCTGTTCCTTCGCGCGTAATTCTACAAATAGTTTGCAACTTTACGTTCCCACCAGTCTTTAATCTCCTGCTATGGTATCATGTGTTTGCATACATTCCAGTCGTGTGCTACCGGCAATGGAACCAATGTTGTAATCTCACAGATCACATAAGGTTACCAATAATACACACTAAAACATATATAAATATAAAACAGATACAAGAGATAAGAACATATAGGTGAATAAACAGATTATATTATACAATAGAGTCCATACAACACAGAGAACTGAACTGAGTTCCCATCTGGCTCAACAACCTTAATATATGTGATGACAGAATGGTTACAAAATGACTACCTATTGGTTCGGTGAACCGGCACCACCTTAGGTGGCCGACCTATTCTCTTAGTTTAGCCAGCCGACTGACTTGGTTGGCTGATCGACTAAGTCGGCCCATCGACTTAGTCAGCTGATCGACTAAGTCGTCTCTCGTTCAAGTCGACTTATCGAATTACTCCTTCTACACACACCCAACACAAGTAAGCATCCACTTCTCTGCTACACAGTCCCTCAGGACATGCCTTCCATTCTAGTTCTATTCAGGGTATGCAAAGAACAAAACCAACCCTCTACATTGGTTTATGAGGTTCCTCCACACACTAGGTTTATCAAGCAAGTCTAGACTCCATTTCCATTCCCCAAATCAGTTCAGATGTCCAACGAGGATGTACACATAGCAATTTCATTTCTAGGATTAACAAAACGTAATAGAAGCCAAGGAATACACACACACACACAACAATTACAAATTTCTGAGCATTTCCTAAGCCATACCGACTATTGCAATTACCAAAAATTAAATTGTTTGGTGGTTATTCAATTCAAAAACACGAATCAAATTCTTGGAGTTCACATTTAGGAAATGACTAACAAGTAGGAAAATCGTAAAAATGAAAACAATTCACAGAACATGAAAATCTGTGAAGGATCAAGACTCAGAGTGGTTTTGCTTACTGCATGAATTCTGGAATCCCCTTTCCAAAACATTCAACATAGTCCAAAATCATGAGGGGAAGGTGAAATGCGACTGCATGAGGGAAAGGAAGGGGTTTTTTTTGTGTGTTTTCTTTCCCAAGAAAACATAAAAAATGTTTTTCCCAGAAATGGTGCTCTGCCCATTTCGAATTCCTGCCCACTCTTTCAATCCCCCCCTTATCCTTAGGAAAAATCATGCCCACATATCATTTTGTTGCATTGACATAGTTGGCTTTAGCATTTTAATTAAAAAATTGCAAATTTAACATGATGTCCAAACTTACATGTTCAACTAGCATAAAAACACCATCGGCCTAAATCTTAATCGCCAAAACATAAACTTGAAATCGTTGGTGGGGATTTTTCCTTGAGCTCCACATCATGATTATTTACATCATATTATTTAAATGAAAACTGGGTCAAAACCAGGGTGCTAAACTCCCCTCTCCCTTCAACAGCACTATCCTTAGTGCTTTACAACATTGAACAAAAAATGCTTTGTTGGTACTTCCCTTAGCAATCTGTAGAATTGAACAAAAATGGATGTTCTATTCACATGGCATCCTCCAGCTCCCACATATCTTCTTCAGGACCGTAGTGCTCCCATTGCACCTTTACCTATCTTATTGCTTGGTTATGGTCCATTGTGACCTTCCTAGAGAGGATGCGCATAGGATCGATTTGGAACTCTCCCTCTGGTTCCACTTGCATCACATCCCAATTTATTACATGGTTAGGATCATGTACATATTTCTTAAGCAAATAAACATGAAAAACATTATGATCCCTAGTGCTAGCAGGAAATGCAAGTCTATATGCAACTGGTCCTATTCTTTCAAGCACTTCAAACGTCCCACAATATCTAGGAGACAGCTTGGCTCAACTCCCAAGCTTCAAGGAACTTTTCTTTGCCTTCACCCTAAGGTAAACATGATCCCCAATACTGAACTCTCTATTCACCCTATGCTCATCTGCATAGCTTTTCTGTCTATCCTGGGATGCCTTTAGATTCTGTCTGATTTTTACAACTTCCAGCTCCATCTCCTTGAGCAATTATGGACTGATCACAATTCTATTCACTGGGTTATCCCAAGTTACTGGTGTTCTACACCTCCTGCCATGCAAAGCTTCATATGGACTCATCCCCAAGGATGCTTGTTGTCCATTGTTATAAGAAAATTCTACCAAGTGTAAATAGTATTCCCACTTGGATGGTTTGTCCATCACATACATGCGAAGCATGTCTTAAATCATTTGGTTAACTCTCTTAGTCTAACGATCATTCTGAGTATTGTAGGCAATGATGAAATTCAACTTTGTCCCCAAGTCTGCAAACTATCCTTTCCAAAAATTAGAGCTGAACTTGACATCTTTGTCAGAGACTATTACCTTAGGAAATCCATGCAATTTAAAAATCTCCTTCATGAAAATATTAGAAATTTCATCTGTCTTGTGCATGGACTTAATGGGTATAAAATGAGCTTCCTTCGTCAACTTTTCCACCACAACCATGATGGAATCATGTTGAATCCAAGTCATTGGAAATATTGTAATAAAATCCATGGAAATAAATTCCCATTTCTATTCTGGAACTGGTAAAGGTTGTAAAAAACCTACTGGGTCATGTTGATGCTCCACCTTTACCTATCGACACTTCATGCACGTTGAAATATATTCATCCATGTCCTTCTTCAGCCTAGCCAAAAGTAATGCTTCCTTTCAGTAGAAATTGTCTTCTGATATCCTGGGTGACCAGAATATGGAGTTTGATGGATTTCGTTCATAACAACCCTCCTCAAATATGCCACATTTGCAATATACATTAGGTTCTTATAAGTAATAAGTCCACCCTCTTATAACTTATAACCTTCATACTTCTTTTCAAGGCTTTGCTACTATAATTTTTCCTTTACCTACGCATACATTTCATCTTCAGCATTATGATTAATAATCTATTGTCTCAAATATGATTGGAAATTACTAATAGATGTCACATGCATCTCTTGCACCTTTCTGATGAGTGCATCAACTACCTTGTTCTCTTTTCCTTTTATGTTCTTGATTTCAAAATCAAACACATAAAAATTCTAGCCATCTAGCTTGCCTAGCGTTTAAAGTAGGTTGATCAAACAAATATTTCAGACCACAGTGGTCTGTCATTAACTCAAATTTTATTCCCATCAAGTAATGCCTCCACACCTTAAAAGCATGTACTATGGCTACAAGTTCTAGATCATGAGTGGCATAATTCCTCTCATACTCATTCAGTTTTTTGGATTCATAGCATATCACGTGGTTGTCCTGCATAAGAACTCTTCCAAGTCCTTGACCACACGCATCTGTACATACCACAAAATCTTTCTCTGGGTATTCAACTTTTAAGACCAGTGCACTCGTGAGAAGATACTTTAACTGCTAGAAACTTTCTTCACACTTTAAGGTCCATTCGAACTTTATCCCCTTACTTTGCAAATGAGTGATAGCATGTGCAACCTTGGAGAATCTTTCAATGAATCTCCTGTAGTATCCTACAAGCCCCATAAAGGATCTTACCTCTGTTGCATTCTTTGGAGTAGGCCAATTCTTGATGGCTTCAATCTTGTCAGGGTCCACGGATATACCCTCTTCTGAAATAATGTGACCCAAGTACTAAATTCTATCTTTATAGAAGTCACACTTGCTTAGCTTTGCATATAATTGATTTTTTTGAGTAATTGCAATTTTAGTCTCAAATGTTCTTCATGCTTTTCTTCATTTTTAGAATAAAGAAGAATGTCATCAAGGAAAACAAGAATGAATTTGTCCAAATACCTGCTAAAGACACTATTCATAAGGCACATAAATGTTGTAAGTGCATTTATGAGACCAAATGGTACCACTACAAACTTATAATGTCCATACCTTGTTCTGAAGGTTGTCTTATGAGTGACTTTGTCCTTGATTCTCACCTGATGGTAACTAGACCTCAAGTCAATCTTGGAAAATACCTTTGCTCCTTTCATTTGATCAAATAGGTCATCAATTCTCAGCAAGGGATATTTTTTCTTCATCGTGACTTTGTTCAGATTCCTGTAATCAATACACAATCTGAGTGTACCATCTTTCTCCTTTACGAATAAAACTCATGCTCCCCAAGGAGACACACTTGGTCTAATATAATTTTTCTCCAACAATTCTTGCAGCTACATCTTCAGCTCTAACATTTTTGGTGTACTCACTTTGTAAGGTGCTTTGGACATTGGTGTTTCTCCTGGAAAAAGCTCAATCATGAAATCAATGTCTCTCTTTGGAGGAAGCCCTGGAATCTCATCATAAAAAACATCTTTGAATTCTTGCAACACGTAATAGTCCTCCAACTTAATAGTTCAATTCCATGCTTCCTCATCAATACGGTCTACATACAACTGACAACCTTTTCTACAAAACTTCTTCAATTGCATCGCTGAAATCTTCCTTACAGAAATTATCTTTGGTATGCCTTTTACAACTATTGGGTTCCCTTATCCATCCATGCATTCAAAATTCTTGTTGTAACATTCAAGATTCACCCTATGAGCTTCTAACCAATCCATTCCAATGAGAACATTATAGGAACCAAGCAGTATAACATTAATATTTACACAAGTGCTCAGTCCATTCATCACCAATGGACATTTCTGCACCACTTCATTAATTTTTCTCCTAGTTCCAGTGGCTAGCTGAACTAACCAAGACTTTCTATGCTTTGTTTTTCCTAAGAGAACAAACCTCCACTACTCTAGGAGAAATATAACTCTGAGTAGAACCAGGGTCAATCAAGATAGAAATTGACTGCTCAACAATCTTACCTGCAACTTCAACCACCATTGACTGGTGATCTTCTTGGCGGTCTTCCAGTTTTGCCTAAATTCTAGGTATGGCCTTTTCTACTTGTCCCACTGTTTATGCCTCTTGAATATTGTATGTTGGCATTGCATTCTCAATCTCCAGTGGGGAAAATTGGCACAGATGGGTTCCTCTGCATTTCCAACACTAGAGAGGTTTTTTTTCTGCTACGATTCTCTTGGATTTTATCCCACTACTGTGGATGGCTGCTTCTCAGCTTGGAATGGATGCTTATGCTAATTTCAAAAGTTAGAAGGCTTGAAACTTCTCTCCCTTAATTAGACTTCTCCTTCATCTTGTTCTTCCATGCCTTCTTCTAGTCAGGTTTTCTATTGATTTTCTCGTAGCAGTACTTATCTTTCCTTATTACTTCCTCCAGAGTTCTAGGTTCATAAAAAACAATTCTATCTTTGTAGGAATGAGGCACTCCACTCAAAAAATTCTGAATTTTTACTTTTTCATCTTTGATGTACCTGACATACCTCAACAGCTCCAAGAACTTATTTGCATATTCCTCCATGGTCTATTGTCTCAATATCAACTCATGGAATTATTTGATTTTGTCATCATAGTACGAGTCATAGAGGTAATTATGCTTAAAATACTTCTGGAACTGTTTCCACATAATATGCCTTTCATTAATCTTCTTCACTTTCTTGAAGTGCTCCCACCAAATAGACGCTCTTCCTGTCATATTTAAAATGGCTACTCGAGCTTACATATTTCCAGAATAATCCTAGACTTGGAAATATTTTCTTATTCCCAGAATCCAAGCTTCAGCCTCTTGACTATTCTTTACCTCACCATGGAAGGTATATGCCTTTGCCTTTCTAAATTCATCTCGTGAGTGGTTCTAGTAACGCCTGTTCCTCCTACTCCTGTAAGATGAAGAGCTCAAATATTCAGTGGACCTGTCAAAGTCATATGACCCACTAGGAGATCTCCTCCTTTTATTCTCATGAGAGGAAAAACTTGAACCATTAGTGGATTTTTTAGAGTCAGACGACCCACTAGGAGACCACTTTCTTCCTCCAGCAGTGTTCTTACTTCCTTCTAGCTTTACTATCCGGTCCCCAGAGTTCATCTTTCTTTGAATGTCTACCAAAATGTGCAATATGGTTGCGTTCAGCTAATTCTACCCCTCCCGAGCCTTAATAATTCTTTCATTGTCTTATCTGTAGCACTGTATCTCCACTCTGAGGCTTCTCATTGTGGATGCAAAGTATGGAGGACTATCTTGAAACCTTCTCCCATTAAAATCTATCTCATCATTTCCAATTCTGACATTTTCCCCCATAGCATATTCCTCGTGCACAATGGGGTCATGTGCATAATCATTCATATCATCTGTCCTCATGGCTGAACCAACTATTCATAATCACACTGCCCTTTCTGAAATTGACTGTAATTATGCAAAAAATGTGTTAGATAACAAAACTATTAGATATAAAAAAAACAAAAATCACTTACCCACTTCCCACGGAATTTTTTCTCTGTTATGTGGCCAACAATACGTTGGAACTATTAACCAACATCTCTGTAACTATCCAACTCAGCCCATTGAGGCCCAATACTGTAACCACTTTTCTTTCCAGCCCATCTAGGCTCAACCCTGCAACCAACAACTATGATACCACACTGTAGTGTACTACAAGTTGGTATCAAAGGGTACTCTTATCTTTTTAAGGACTGATTTCGGGCCATCTAGGCCCAATACTACAACCTACAACTCTGATACCACACTATCATGTCCCCTCCCACCCCGAAGGAGAGAACGCGACCCAACTCTTCTACCTAAGTTACCTATCTCTGATTCTGCATTCATATGATGATTCCTGATTCTTTTTTTTCTTTAAATATCTACACAAGAAATAATTTCTCCTTCTAACATTCTGATCTAGACTGTGTATAACTCTTTATCTTCCCCAATCGAAGAGAGATCGAATGATGGAGATTCATCTCGAAAAAAATCAACGGTGTGGAGAGCTTCACTTATGGAATCAAAAACCTATCAAAATTTCACTCTCTCACCCTCATCCCACATGCCACATTCTACATTCTGCATCCCACATGCGGAATGGCTGTTGTGGATATCAAAGTTTCAGAAATCAAAATTTACCATAGTCATTTTCCCATCCCTCATCCCACAAGTTGCAGAAAGGCAATTACAGAAAGCAGATTTCGCCAAACGGCATTTTTGCATCCCGCATCCTGCAAGTTGTGGAAAGGGAATTACAGAAAGAATATTTCTCCAAACGACATTTCTACATCTCGCATCTCGTGTGGTTGGGGAAAGGGAATTGTGGAAGGGAAAATGCAGAGTCCAAACTTCTACAAGGCGAATTTCTGCATCCTGCATCCCGGAGGCTACGGAAGAAAAAATATGTGGAAATTCAATCTGTTCATGAAAATTTCTAAGTATAAAACTAATTTCCAACATCCAAGCCATCACCAATCCGGTCGATATAACTTCATAACACCTTATAAAATTCATTGAAGTAATTACACACACAGATGCATCATTCATGAAATATACAGCTGAAACACAACACATTTCATTCCAGTATTCATCATTCCATAATAATTTACAAACAAGTGTAGTTGTAGGGATTGAAACACAAGAGATACTTACCTTTATCATATGATAGTCCCACAATTAGCTATGTCGCTGCAACGTTCCACCCAACGATATGCTAGTGTGCTCATTAATCTCTCAACAACACTGCCACCCCTAATCTCGGCATGATTTCCCCAAAGAATGAGGAACACTAGCAGACTTCCCCATAGCCAAGGATACAATAAAACTCAGCCAAGCCAACACAGTTGGGTTTATTAGACTTACACAAGCATTGATTTACACATAGCCAAAGTTTATACAAGTCATATCCAAGCCAACAGATGGGTTTATCAGGCTACCAACCAAGCCATCCTTCCAGTTGGGTTTATCAGTCTTACATAAACAATGATTTACACTTAGCCAAAATTCACATGAGACACAGCCAGTCCAACAGATGGGTTTATCATGCTACCAGCCAAGCCATCCTTCCAGTTTAGTTTATCGGACTTGCAAAGGAAATGGTTTACACTTAGCCAAAAATTCACATGAGACACAGCCAAGCCAACAGATGGGTTTATCAGGCTACCAAGGAGGTGGAAAGAATGACTGCTAAGCTAGTGAGCTCAATCCCAGAGCTATGGACACCTACACCAGATCTAGCCTGACTTCTAAAAATTTACACAACCAACACAAGGGAGCATCTCCTTCTTTGCTACATAGTCCCTTAGGCCATGCCTTCCCTTCTAGTTCTATTCAGGGTATGCAAATAAGAAAACCATCTCTCTACATTGGTCTGTGAGGTTCCTTCACACACTAGGTTTATCAAGCAAGTCCAGACTCCATTTCCATTCCCCAAATAAATTGAGATGTCAAACGAGGATGTAAACACAACGATCGTACATCTGGGATTAAACAAATGTAACATAAGCAAAGGAATACACACACACAACAATTATGAATTTCGGAGCATTTCCTGAGCCATACCGACTACTGCAATTACCAAAAATGAAATCGTTTGTTGGTCATTCAATTCAAAAACAAAAATTGGATTCTGGGCATTAACATTCTGGAAATGACTAACAAACAAGAAAATCATAAAAAGGAAAACAATTCATAGAACAAGAAAATTCGTGAAGGATCAAGACTTAGAGTGTTTTTACTTGCTGCGTGAATCCCAGAATCTCCTTGCCAAAACGTTAAACATAGTCCAAAATCATGAGGGGAAGGTGAAACACGACTGCATCAAGGAAAAGCAGGCATTTTTTTTAGTGTTTTATTTCCCAAGAAAACTTACAAAATGTTTTTCCCAGAAATGGTGCTCTTCCCATTTCAAATTCCTTCCCAGTATTCCAATCCCCCCCTTATCCTTAGGAAAAATCATTCCCCATCTCATTTTGTTGCATTGACATAGATAGTTGTAGGATTTTAAATAAAAAATTTGCAAATTTACCATGATGTCCAAACTTATAACGTTCAACTAGCATAAAAACGCCATCGGCCTAAATCTTAATCACCGAAACATAAACACTAAATCGATGGTGGGGCTTTTGACTTGAGCTCCACGCCATGATTATTTACATCATATTATTTAAATGCAAACGAGGTCAAAACCAAGGTGTTACAAATGCTATGGATAGAGTCTCTAGATGATGTTAGTGGCAATGTATTTGAGCATTCCTACATAAGAGTTTTATGCAATACATGTAGTATATCTATATTTGTGTCATAATAATAACCGTACTCAATGTGATATCGACAACAACATGTGTTATGAGTTGTGTTTATTTTAACATACCATGGTTTGCATTTATCGAAGGATCTTTGGAACAAGTTAAGTTCATTATGTCCATGCCTAAATATCTCATATAATTCTGTTTGTGTCATGTGAAGAAAATGTTTAATGCGGGGCTCACTGTCACAGCTCATTTTACCACACATGGTTGATCACACTTTTATGGCCTTCCCTATCCCTCTGCAGACTCTTTGGAGCCCATGGACCATTTTTGTACCTTTGATGTTTCCAACATCATCCCTAAAAACACCTATTATTTGTTGTATGCAACTTTTAATCCCTTTATCGCGTATATACACGGATATTACCCTTAAACCCGCGTACATTGGGATATGTGAAAAATGTTAAATATTTTTGGAGTTTTCCTTGATGTGGATCTGAGTCGCTTGTCTCTTAGCATTTCATATGCTTCGAAATCACTTATATTTGACCTTCCATTACCCCATTGAAGCACTATATAAGGAACCCCTTGGATACATTGAAGAATGAGGAATTGAAGAGCAAGAAAACTATAGTCCATTGTTGTCGTAGCTTGCTTGTACTTGAGTGTGTATCCCTTTGTACCTTGGAGCCAATTGTGTTCTTCCCAAGCTTGCCTTTTCTTTTGAGCTTGCTATCAAGAGATGGAAGATTGAGGTGGTGGAGGTCCAGGTGGAGGACTTAGTTTCTCCGGTTTGCAGACATGTCGATAGAGGTTGTCACTTATGCAATCTCTGATTTTATTAATAAAAATATCTTATCTTGTCCAATAATGTGCATTTAAATGAATATTGAATCCATGAATACATTTAATTTCTTATGCATTGTTGGTTATATATGCTAGAGTAGGCCTAAAACTATTTTATATAGCATGCTTACCTTGTTTACTTTTGTTGAGAGTAAATTGCTAAAGCAACTGAGATTGGAAAAAGCTCAACGGGGATCTACTTCAACCGTCTGGAATAAGGTATGTTTCGATATCCTTTAGTGTTAGATGTTGTATTTTGATATCCTTTATATGTTAGATTGATTTCTGTGGTTTCTTTGTCTGTTTTGGTACACCCCAAGCCATAGGAAGTTTTCTTCGTAACAGAATTGGTGACTCCACTGGGGATATTCCTTGTTTTTATTTGGGGTTGGGGGCACAATGTGCTTGATATTATTGACTTGCTCTCTATTTCTCCCCATTTCTCTGTCGCATTTTATAGTATGTTCATCCATTGACACTCCCCTTTATTGGTTTGACCCTTGGCCTGCTTTTTACCATTGTCTTATCTATATATGCAGTTTTTGGCCAAAAGTCATGTACACATGCAGGTTTTTAGCCAAAATCCCCGTATACATGTAGCTTTTTGGCCAAAAGTCGCGTACATACATAGGTGTTCTTTAAACAGTCGCGTACATCCTCCCTTTTGGTTGAGTTTGATGTTGTGGGAAGTTGTTGGGTGGGTTGTGAGTGTGGTTGGGTCTTCCTAGGTTCTGATGTTGTCTGTTGGATGCTTCTTTTGTGACCAGAGACTGCTTTTTCATTGAATTTTCTTTGAAATTAGTTTTAGTCATTTATCCTTTTTGTTTTTCCATTACTGCATTACTCTTTTTGTCTTGGTGTCTTGTTGGGCTTATGTTTTATACTTGTTGTAGAGACTAGGAGTTTTAGATGATTTTTATTGCATTTTTCATTCTTTTATATTGAAAAATACAAAGTAGTTTCATTCTTACTTGCATCTCACATATGGATTTGAGGAGGTACATGCATTGGATTGCTTGGATGAGAGTTGTATTTAGGATTTCATATAGGAAGGATTGCATTGGCATTCAGAAAGGAACATATATTTATGCATCTCATGTAGTGGCATACCATGTTTTTCATTCTACAAGATTTCACTTCGAATTGCTTGTTAGGTGTACACTTTTATTTCACTGTTGAGTCTTCATATCATTAGTTGCATGGCCATTTCCCTTTGAGTAATCACAACCATTTAAAATAAACGCTTAATTAAAATGAACTACACAATTTTATTTTATAGGGTTCATCAACAAGACTAGGTTTTAGGGTCTTGGAATAGTTGATTGTAAGTTAATTTTCCAATACCACTAAACAAAAAAATTAAGTGTCTATCTAGGTGAGAGAGAGAAATCCTTGGTATAATTAGTGTTTCTCAGGACGCTCCTCTGACATGGGAGTTAAGCATGAGGCAATGCACACAATTGTAATTGGGATGACCCCTGGTAACTTTTTGTGAGCACTGGAGATATTTCCAGGATTGTATTCATATCTGGGGGCTCTTTTGAGATTTTTGGGCTTTGCTACCCTACCCATACGGTCGATCCCACCTATGACTGTCCATCTAAGAATTGGTTATATTGAGGTGACCTTAGTTGCCTTACCTAGGTTATCGTAGCGGGTACTTGCAGAGGTTATTCTGTAGGTGTCCTGGCCAGGTAGAGGTCAGACAGCATAGTCACTTTACGCATTGAAGCTGAGGTCCACTATAATTGGATATGTACATCCTCTTGTAATGTATGGTAGTTTCGAGCCTCTCCTAGGAGAGACATACCTATTGCATTTGGGAGCTCACATATCCTCCCCTTGGTTTGCTTGTATTTTGGCTGTAGATTTTCTTAGGAGTGTTCTCTTTTTTCATTAGTTGGTCTTTAGGATCGCGGTTACTTGAGTATATTTATGCTCTCTTGAGTTTGGGTCCTTTTATTTTTGGCATGCCTGGTATCCGATCGCCCGTCCTTGGTCCTAGTATGGACCCTGGTGTCAGAATTGGGGAAATCATAGCCCGTTACCATGCTCATAGATTTGGGAGTTGTCACATTCTACCCTCTACTCCATTTGTGGAGGATGTTGACTCCCTTCTCTCAGTATTTACACCGGTGGTCACCCTCATGGGGGTGGTAGTGGATGTGTGAATGTTGGGTCTGCACCTTAATTTCCTTTTTATGTCCCATCGTTCACCGCATTGTTTCCTTTGAATGTAGTTGTCATGGTTAATCCTCCTTGTATCCTATAGTTGGAATATTTACTGACTATTTCTAGTTGGTTTGGACTTATATTATTGTCATATAGGGTTCATTTTGTACACCCTATCCAATGCTTTTACCTGTTTGTGCCTATTACAGGTATAATTTTGAACTGGCATATAGGTTAGGATTTCACATCCGCTTGCATTTATGCATTTCCTTATGACCGTTTCACCTTCACCTTAGGTACAAACCCATTCCATGGTATCACGGAACCTTCATGTTGTTTTTAAGAAGTGGTACTATGTGAATGGTAGAGCTTTCCTATACATAGGTGTTCTAGTTAGCTCCCTTTTGCATTTGGTACCCATGTTGTGAGTCCTCTCTTAGGTCTAGGAGTCCTTTGTATAGTACCACCATGACTTTGAGCAATAAGGTATCATACTCCTCTTGAAATTTATGCTGGCCATTTCCCTAGGACTCCCTTGTATATTTCAAGTTGTAATTGCATTATCATGAGTTTTGCTTGCCTTATTGAGCCTTACACTGGCTTTCCTGACTTTGATTATTAGCCATATAGCCCGATCTTGTCTCATGTCTAGCCAAGAAGAGCCTCTTTATATATCCTTTGTAGCTTGATTCCCATTTTTTACTGGGAGGGGACTTTCCCCCAAGTGTCATTATCCTGCACATGTTTCCTTGCATTGAGCATAGGTATGTTCCATTGCTTGGAACTAGTTTGTTTGCCCCTTGAGACTCATCTCCTTCTATATTTGTAACTATAAATCACTTTTATTCTTTTTCAATCTTTTCAAAATATCTTAAAAAGTCCAAAAAATAAAAAAAAATTAAAAAAGTGGACAAGAAAAGATGTTATCTTTGGCAGCAGTCGATTCGTGTCGCCTTCGATCAAAGCACTGTATATCACATCCGTTGGTTGGGTTATTAGTTTGAATTTAGGATTTGTACTAATTTTTCTAAGTTTATCTCCATCGACTGGTTAAGCTTCTAGTCTCTATGGGGCATCTGTTGATGCCTCCTATGTCGCAAAGATGTCCCAACTTTGTATATTGAGTCTATGTTACCTCCATTCACTCACCATTCACCTTTATACTCTTGTTCGAAGGAAGTTGAAACCTAAGTCAGCCATTACTTAGTTGTCTTGGCTTTGCATGTCGGCCATTCCCGATACTATTACTGGTTCATGCACATCCTGTTTGAGTCCTTCCACATTATACAACATTGCTGAGTACCTCGTGTTGGTTGATGGGGGATGCCTTAATTCCCTCCTTCCAGCAGATTCCATCCCATCAAGTTCAGATCATTTTTTCTGGGATAGGAGTCTAGAGTCATTTGAGTGCCTTGAGACTCACAGTCATTAGTGTAGGTTCTCTTGCCATCAACAGTTTTGGGAATCCATCAATGTCCCCTAATCGATGGATTCTTCCAATTTTAACCTCAACGCATTTATTCACACTTGTTAGATTGCACTTTAATACCTTGATTCCCATTTTCATTATTAGTGGGTGATCTCGCATCTGTTAATGGTATACATCAATGACCTGTAATCAGACGATGGACTACTATGTTCGACCTCAACACCTTTATTCACATAGTAGGACATGTACTTGTAGTGGTTTGTGTAGAATTGTAATGTCCCTGACCCTTCGACCAATGAAGAGGATGCTACCATGGCATTAACCATCCGGGAAACCGCCCCATGAACATGTATGTACATAAAATGTTGAAACAAAATGATTTGAACTAGAACATGCATACATGATTATTATCACACAGCGGAAGCAAACACGCGTTCATACAAGCATTCAACATGTTCATCATATTCGTTAAACAATAAATATAAATACAGAGACGAAATGGTCAAGATTACTTATCTCATAAATAACTTGTCCCGCAACCAGCTACATCGCTACAACGTTCCACCCAACCATAGGCTAGCATGCTCATAAATCTCTCAGTAATGCATCCACCCCTGAGCTAGGAATGATTCCCCAAGCAATAACGAACAAGTAGGCTTACAGATAGCCAAGGATACACAAAACATAGCCAAGCCAACATAGTTGGGTTTATCAGGCCATCAACAAGACAACCAAGCCAACATGGTCAGGTTTATTAGGCCATCCAGGAGCTGGGAAAGGCTAAATACTAAGCCGGTGAGATCATTACAGAGCTAGGGACACCTACACCAAAGCTAGCCTGACTTCTAAGACACCCACAAACACCCAACACAAGGAATCCATCCCTTCTCTGCTACACAGTCCCTCAGGCCCTGAATTCCCTTCCAGTGATATTCAGGGGTTGTGGAGAAGAAAGCCAACCCTCTAGCTCTGTCCATGTGGTTCCCAAACACACTAGGTTTATCAAGAAAACCAATTCCTCATCCCTACTCCAACACAGTCCGAAGACCAACCACTACATACACGCAGTCACATAAGCAATTCATAACTTGGGCAAGGAAAAAAACTCTTGAGTCATTCTTGGCCCTATCATGGCCAAAATGACTCCAAAACAACCTACAGTAGTCCCAAAATTAAAACAGACGCAACCAGCAATGTGGGGAAATAACAGTCCATCCTGGACAACGAAGTCACCGGGGAAGACTTACACAGATCGCAATGGGGAAGGAAAATCATCCTCCCAACAATTGCATGAGAGAAATTTACACCAGATCCCAATATACGGATGGAAACACACCAGATTCCTCTCTGTAGAAAATGTGAATGACAGTGGAAACAGCTCCCCCTCCTATCTACGTGAGACCAAAACAGAAAAAGAAAATCCTCTGCGTGAGACACAGGACATTTTTTCCCTATGTGAGAATGAGTGACAATGGAGAATGGCAAGTGGGAAGTGAAGGAGTGTTTATAGCACCATCGTGGAGAGAATGGAATCGTGGAGAGTTCGCTTCCCCTCCCCAACGTGAGGTCCAATTTGCTGGTGGAGTGTGCATGTGGGAAAGGATTGATAGTCCTTCCACACTCCACTCCCCAGCAAAAATAACTGCCTCAACTACTCTGTAGAGCATTAAATTGGTAGTTGGATAAGACAAGGAAAGATGGGCAAAACAAACACGGTGGTGACACATGGATTTTCCCTCATGGCTCAAGGTTTGACATCCCCCCCATTATCCTTATGAGAATCATGCCCCTTCTCAATTTAGCTGCCGCGAACATAGCTGGTTGGGTTCATTTAATTAAAGATGTATATTTACATGATGACAAAAATTAATATGTATCTTGCATGCCCTGATATACCACCGGTGACAATTTCAATCCAAAACATAGCATAACCAATCAATGGTGGGGCCTTGGCTTTTAGCTCCGCACCATGCTTATTAAAATATATACATCATGTACATTTAATGCAAGGGGGTCAAAATTGGGGTGTTACAAGAATACTTTCCAGATTGTTGGCATTCCATATATTCTACCTCCTTGATTGTGCTAGTGTTCATGAGATTTCAGCTCTCGTGACTTGATTCCAGTGTATGTCATATATCTTCAACCATTGTAGAGATCTTGATCCATTGTATATCTTCATATTTCATGGAGATCTTGATCCTTTATATATCTTCATCATGGAGATTCTGATCTATTCTATATTGTACATGGCGATGACCACACATATCATATTTTGTATCATGCCTATTCATGGCCATTGTACTCTTATGTATCCAAGACTGTTATGTGTATTTGCAGTCATGTGCATAGATTGATTATTGTACTATACTGATGGATGGCTAGTTCTTCCACCTGGTTCTTCATCACTCCACTTATGGAATGGATTTATAATTTATTCCTTCCATCATGTTACCCCTCTAAACTCACACATTAGGGGGCATCGGTTACAACTGATTTTACCACACATGGTTGATCACACTTTTATGGTCTTCCTTGTCCCTCTGCAGACTCTTTGGACCCCATGGACCATTTTTGTACCTTTGATGTTTCCAATATCATCCCTAAAAACACCTATTATTTGTTGTATGTGACTTTTAATCCCTTTATCATGTATATATCTCGATATTACCCTTAAACCCATGTACATCGGGATGTGTGCAAAAGACCAAATATTTTTGGAGTTTTCCTTGATGTGGATCCAAGTCACTTGTCTCTTGGCCTTCCATATGCCTCGAGATTGCTCGGATTTGACCTTCCATTACCCCATTGAAGCACTATATAAGGAACCCCTTGGATACATTGAAGAAGAAGGAATTGACGAGCAAGAAAACTATAGTCCATTGTTGTCGTAGCTTGCTTGTACTTGAGTTTGCATCCCTTTGTCCCTTGGAGCACTTTGTGTTCTTCCCAAGAATGGCTTTGCTTGTGAGCTTTATATCAAGAGATGGAGGATTGATGTGGTGGAGGCCCACATGGAGGAGTCAGTTTCTCTGGTTCATAGACGTGCCGACAGAGGTTGTCACCTATGTAATCTCTGATTTTATTAATAGAAATATATTTTCCTATCCAATAATGTGCATTTAAATGAATATTAAATCCATGGATGCATTTAATTGCTTATGCATTATTGATTATATATGCTAGAGTAGGCCTAACACTATATTATATAGCATGCTTTCCTTGTTTACTGTTGCTGAGAGTAAATTGCTAAAGCAAGCGGGATTGGAAAAAACTCAACGGGGATCTACTTCAACTGTCTGGAATAAGGTATGTTTCGAGATCCTTTAGTGTTAGATGTTGTATTTCTATTTCATATTGGGAAGGGATTAATTTATATGGTTAATCTGTCTGTTGTGGTACACCCTAAGCCA
Source organism: Pseudotsuga menziesii (assembly GCA_001517045.1). Lineage (NCBI taxonomy): Eukaryota > Viridiplantae > Streptophyta > Pinopsida > Pinales > Pinaceae > Pseudotsuga > Pseudotsuga menziesii. The sequence goes on along the minus strand of LPNX010458457.1, from coordinate 3,303 downwards.
TAGGAATTTTTCTCCATAACACTCGCGATACCTTGAACCCCTTCTCAATTTTAGTACATCTTTTTGGTTGGATGAAGGTATACTATTGTCACACCAAAACTCCTACACCCGTCCCTTTACCGCATCAATCAGCTTCATATCAGAGTGTGGCAACTTGCCAACGTAGGACCAAACATTTGTTTCACCAGAGTCAAGTTGTTCTCTTCTAGAACAATACATACAAAGTGATTTGATATCCAATCCTACAAGTTTGGATGTAGGCTTAAGAAGGCTAAGGGCACAGGTGCTTTTGTTCATGATTGATTGTGACAACACACGACGAGCTGCGTTGTGATCCTTTGAATGAGATTTATTTCCAATGTACTAAATGCATATACTAAACTTCTTGCAAAATGAGAACTTGGTTTGGATCTGCTTATCATCTTTATCCTTAATTTTTTCCTAACAACAGTAATAGACCTAGATTTTAACAATGACATAAATAATCTACATTTCTCTCCATCACATTTAGAATCAAAATAGTTGAAATTTATAAGTTGAGATTGATATGCAATACTGTGTTTAGACAACATACCTTCAAGTGAACCAATGAGACTTTCATTGATCTATCTACGTTTCGGAGTTCTTCAGCATGAAGTTGCTAATTGAGGTAGGGAGGTTGGAACTGCACCCTGTACCATATCACCCAGTCGATCTGGTGTTTGAACATGAGCTTCATGTCCTTCCATGTCTTCCTTTTGGTCAGACAATGGCAGTTGGAAATCCTCCTGGGTGTTATGAGCAACATTGTCTTCTTTGAGCATATTTTTGGCATTCAACATCTTTCTAACTTTGTCACTTGTATGCCCACATTCAATTAAATCTGCAAAGGTTTTAGGTTGCCTTGATGTGCACCTACGTTTTACTCCTTGATCAGTGCCAAGAAGTGCTCGTTATTCTACCAATATGGATACCAAAGGCCCCTCGAGTGAATGCTTTTGTCTTTCTTGATGTGGATTGGTAGGAAGAACTGTGGCATCCTCAACAACCAGAATTGGTTGAGTGTCCGTAGAGTATCTTCGATTGGTCATGCCATTTCTTTTCTTCTCTCTAATTTCTTCAAGGATTTCATTGGGTATCCTCTTCATTGTTGATTTTCTTGCTCCATTGCATGAGTTTCCCATCACCACAATGATTAATGATATATGGTGCTCCTCAATGGGAGATTAACCAAGATTGGTTTCTTTCTTTCTCAATTGTCTCTAAATACTCAAATTAAGGGGAAGATTGGGAGGAAGGTCTCCTTTGCTAGATACTCAATGGTACTCTTCAATGGGAGACTCCCCAAGCTTGGTTTCTTTATTTCTTAATTGTGTCTAGATACTCTTCAATGGGAAATTCCCCAAAAGTTGGTTTCTTTCTTGCTCAATTGTGTGTACATACTCCACTAAAATGACCAAGTTAATGTTTCCTTTGCTAGATCCTCAACTGCAAGAAAGTTAATGTTGGAGAATATCTATGGTGCTCCTCAATGGGAAATTCCCCGAGATTGGTTTCTTTCTTGCTCAATTAATTCTTTATTTCTTGCTCCTCAATGTATACCATGCTCCAAGAAATACTTAGACACTTGTGATGGAGATGATTGATGTCAAAAACAAATTTTTGTGTGATAATATGGTGAAGAAGAGAATGTTCATGCACTTTTTGCAATATTAATTTCCGCACGGACTATGAAACCTGAGTAGAATATGATAGAGTGTTTCCCGGATAGGGACTGGTGTTGTTTATACTGAGACAAAACCATTAGAGGAATTTTGGGGTCTAAAATGGGCCTCCTAAGGAAAATGATAAAATAATAGTTAAAATAATAAAATAATATTGATTAATTTTGGAGGAAGAAAGAAAAAAACTACTTTTTGGGTCCGTATTTTCGACATATCTCCCTGTTTTTTTACTCAAATTTTGATCGGGAGAGCTCGTTGGATGCGGAATTTGATTTTGCATCCAAAGAGTACCCACACTGCATACTTTTGACGGACCTTGCTACCCGAAAAACAAGAAATACCTAAAACAATGTGATGATGATGTCATCGTCATGTTTTTTCAGGTATTTCTTGTTTTTGGGGTAGTGGGTTCCATCAAAAGTATGTAGTGTGGGTACTCGTTGGATGCGGAATCAAATTCTACATCCAACGAGCTCTCCCAATCGAAATTTGAGTAAAAAAACAATGAGATATGTCGAAAATACGAACAAAAAAAGTAGTTTTTTTTAATGACAAATATGTCAATTCGACCATTATGGTTGACTTATTTTATTGAAATTCTATTGGTTCTTGATTTCCAACTCACAAAAACTTATTTTGGCACGTTTTCTTATAAGGCCCATTTTAGACCCCAAATTTCCTCTAATGACACATGCATTATTGTTAACAAAAATAGGGACGTGTTTTGATCACATAAAACGGATGCGTGTTTTACTCGATTAGTGTTTAGGAGCAATTAAGAAGGTAGTTGCATGTCTAAGGGATCACTCAATGTTTAGGGGGAATTAGCAAGCATTCCCTTAGTCTTTGCACCTTAACACTCCCCCTCTCTTCAACCTAACTATATTTTTTTTAAACTCAAGGGATGTGTGTGTGTGAAAGAGATAGGTTAGGGGGTGTTAGTGGTAAGGGGAGACATAGGGATGTCTATGTGCGAGAGAGAGAGAGATAGTTTAGGGGGTGCTAGTTGTAAGGGGATACACAGGGATGTGTGTGTGTGTGCGTGTCAAAAACATAGTTTAGGGGGTGTTAGTGGTAAGGGGGGACATAGGGATGTGTGTGTGTGTGTAACAAAGATAGGTTAGGGGGTGCTAGTGGTAAGGGGAGACATAGGGACATGTGTGTGTGTGTCCTATGAAGAGACAAAGATAGATTAGGAGAGGGTTCCTTAATTTTATGGGGTGACTAGGATTTTAGGAGTGCGGGGGGGTGGGGTTAGATTAATGTGGGGTTTTCTAGGTGTTATACAGGGGATATAATAAGGGGGTGGGGGTTAGTGGTAGTTGGATTGGTTGAGGAGTGATATAAGGGAGGGAGGTGTTAGTGGTAAGGGGAGACATGTGGATGTGTATGGGTGTGTGTGTGTGTGAGAGATAGAGAGAGACATAGGGTTGTGTGTGTGAGAGAGAGAAATATAGAGTGGAGGAGGGGGTTCCTTAGTGGAATGGGGTGACCTGTGGATGTGTGTGTATGTCTGTGTGTGTGAGAGAGAGGAAGGGCTGTGTTAGGAGTTTAGGAGTAGGGGGGGGTGGTTAGATTAATGTGGGGGTGTTTGGGTATT